>CM076569.1:934492433-934964933 GCA_034641835.2 Pinus albicaulis | reverse complement strand
GGTCGCTAAGTTGCATCCCTTAGTAAATGTCCAACGGCGCAACCCAGTGACCCATCAACTAGGTCGCAAGGTCGCAGAACCCAGTCAGGTCATAGGTCGCAACAACAGCTCAGGTCGTAGGTCACAGAAAAGACTGGGTCGCAAGGCAGCCCAACAGTCGAGAAAGTGAAAAGTCAGGGAGCCCAAAGGGAAAGCTTTGCTCTATAAATGCTTCCTTTGGGAACTTGTAAAAGATATTTTCTTTGGGACTCAAGTTGATTACACTGTATTATCTAGATTATACATTTAAGCATGAATACAAGCATTTTGAAAAATCCCTTTGTGGATCTGGTGTTTTCATATGTATGAGCGCTATTGAGTATTATGTTTTCAGTTTCTGAACATATTTAGACTAAGGGAACTGTATTTTCAATTCACATCACAGTTGCATAACAGTTTGCTGAGTATGTTAATGGTGGTTGAGTTTATTTCACTTTCCTAGCGAATGTTGATGACTTTGTTTATCTGCGTTTGTGTTATCATTTACAGCTTTTAGGGAGTGAAGGGTGTTCTTGCCATGAGGAATTGTTTCTTTCATGGTCAAAACAGTTTACAAGCATGACCCTAATGAAGTGTTGTTAACAACACTTCCTTCGGTCTTCATGCTTTATTATTTCCTCTTGCTACTCATAGTGTTGCATGAACATTTAATGCATCAATAATATGTCTTGTATCATTTGATTAGGTGTGTATCCATTGTTTTATAGAGTTTAAGCGAGACCCAAAGAAAGGAGAAATCAGCGGTAGCCGGACCCACACCCCGGACGGGATCCCTATTCCAAACGGTTCAAGGTCTAATTGGGACCTTTCTGAGAAGATCCACAATTTTTGAGTCGGACGGCTTTTCAGTCAGCGGAGATTGGCAGCTAGGGGAGCCCAGGATGGCAAAGTTTGGAGAGCCTTAGAGCCTGCAGTTAATCTCATATCTGTAATGGCTCATTCCCAAATCATTCTCCCGAGATGTTTGTCGGAATTTTATGAGCCTCGATACTTCATCCCCGATGAGCTTATGTATCACTTATCCCAGTTAAAATTTGATGGTGAAAATGGAGTGTCCATAACTCGACACCTTTCAGATTTTTGTGACTTTTGTGAGTGCTATGAAATTGACAATGAAGGTTTGATTTTTTTTCTTTTCTTCCTCACTCTCGAAGGTCGCGCTAAGAAATGGTGCCGCACATTGTCGGAAGCTTCCATCCATTCATTTGAACAACTCACCAGTGAATTACAACAAGCTTTTCACATGTACGATTTTCAAAGTGTATTGATAAAGCTGAATGACATCAGAATGGAACCTCAGGAACCTTTAGATGAATTATCTATCAGATTTGTTCATTATGGTTTTGAGTTCCCTGAAAAGGATGTTGATTGGAAGTTGTTGAGAGAGAAATTCACGTATGTGATCCTCGTTTCCCTTGAACAATTTCAAGTAGCAACCCAGCCTGATCCAAGTTTTCCCTCTAATGACCCGCAAGTTACTGGTTGTTCAGACTTTGTCCCTAATGCTTCCTTGTCCATCCCCCCGAGTCCAGACCACATTCAGGCCTCTAAGGAGAGTGTTGCTATTTGTGAGATGCTCACCCCTCCTCTTGAGTTTTCGGGTAGTGGAGTTGTGAACTCGAAAGTTCTGAGAAATGATAGATGGGTGCATGGGGATAAAGCCTATTGTACTACCTATGAGTCTTTCGCTCCCCATGTCAAATCAGAGCTCGAAGACCATAGTGGCTCACTACCTCTCCCGTTTCATGGAACCTACCTCGAGCCCACTCGGTGTCTCCCTGGACACAAACCTAAATCTGATTCGCATACTGATTATGAATCGACTCCTACCCCGCATAAAGTTGATTCCCTTACAAGGCCTGCCAAATCATTGTTTTCTCTAAATTACACGGATGCACGTGTTGAAAAGCCTTGTCTGGTTAATGCCCCTGCGACTCAATCTTTTCGTTCATTATTCCCCAATTTATTTCACGATCCCGCCACACCAGTAATTTCTTCGAGACATTCAAAATTCCCTTATACTGGTATTGGCAACAATCATAAGCACGCAGATGGTGTTTCACAAGCAAAGTCCAAAATTGATGAATCTTTTAGATCTAATCTGTCTCACTCGGAATCTTTAGACAACCATAGGAGCGATTTCCTATCTGGGAAACTTCAAGATGTCCTCTTTATTGATCCATCCCAGTCAGTAACCCCCAGGGAGCCCGACATGCTAGGCACCCAACTTGATTAAATCAATGGTTACAACAATCCCTGCTTATCTGAAAACATATTCAATCATACCGCTGAGGATTGTCACTCGCATCTCTTTTTCAACCATATGTAGACACCAGGCTTCGATGATTCGCTTTGGGAGGATTCAAGTAACCATCATAAAATCAAAGTGCTTCTGTTTTTTTCGGCCGTTACCCCTTGTCCTTATGATCCTGACAAGACCCCTCAAACAACTCCAACTAGGGTTTCTCAGCTTAAGGTTTCTGCACTTGGATGTGCAAGCATCTATAATTCACCTGGCACCTGCTTGTTGCTTCCACCCCGTAAAATTAATCATCCTCACCACAAAAATGATGTTGCTGGTTGGCTCGACCAAACTTATTTTGTGGGTGTGCCTACAAATAGGCAATGGCTCACCCAGCGCCCATCATACCTAGGCTTGTGCATCAATAGATGTGTGTCATTTATAAATGTTGAGTTTCAAGAACATATTGCTGTGTATCAGGATGATAGTGGAATTGAGCTTAAACAATCCATTCTGGCACGTTCTCTGGTAAGTATCCATGATCTTCTTGCCATTGTACATGCTCTTCAGGTAAGTTTTGTTGTTGGTGCACGATTTGGTATGCTGACTCTAACCGTCAACATTGTTGTTATTGCAGGTCGGGAACTAATGCAGTGGCTGCACTGGAAAGCTGATTCTACATAACTTGACCGCATCATTGGTTAAAATAGGGTTTTAGGTGTAGGCTAGCTAGGACCTGTTAATAAAATTTGTTTTTAATTAGATTTACTTGCCAAGTTTTTTTCTTCATAATTTAAAAGAGATTTTACTATTTTTTCTTACAATTAATATCCTAGGCACCATCATGTTACAATTGTTTTGCACTCATTTCTTTTCAGTTTGCTTGTTGCTGCATAAATAATTACTGCTTGTATTGCGCCTCTTTTCCACCTACAACTAGTTGATCGTTCTTGCACGTGGTGTTGCATGGCATCTTGAGCCTCGCCTATTACATCGTGTCGTACACTATCGTCCTCACATCATCTCCATAGATTTTTGATATAGCTTTGAAAATATTCCATACATCGCTAATCACTGCATGGGCCTTCATTGAAACCCTATCGCCTTGCGGATTTGTTCTGCCCCAATCGCTGAAACAGTAACCCCATTGTTTGCGTGAGGTTGTGGTGGCTATCTCAAGAGGAAGATTTATCTTAGGACAAGTCATCGAAGTCACATTCTCAACAAGATGCCTATGATTTAAACTTATTTAGCTGGGGAGATACGAGCCAGTTGTTTGTGGGAGACATAATGAGTTTGAATGGCCCAATACCCGTAAGCCTAAGTCTTGTGCCCAGCATAGTCTTGGACATCTTAATGATCTGCTTTGCGTGCTTCGCCTATTGTGGTAGATGGGATGTGAAGGTTTGGCACAAGGGCAGACCCAGATCAGGATATATTTTAGTTTCTGTAAAACAAGAAACAACCTCTCTTGCTTGTAAAATATGTCAGGATCCCTCATTCGCCCATGAAAAATAAGTGCCACGAGCACATGAAACAAATAAGGGTAAAGGATCGAGAAAGGATTCCTACACAGAGAGGTAATGCAACGACTCCGCCGGGGTACTGACCAGGCTCGCTGGCAGCGGAGCAACATTTGTGATTTCTTGAAGTGACTCCGTCGGGGTACTGTCTAGGCCTGCTAGCAGCAGAGCAACACTAGAAACTTACTTTAAACATCCTGAAAATAATAAACCCATTGCCTTGCTCTTCACATCATCAACAAGCTACTGACGTTGGTTCATTTTCTATTTGAGGTGTTTCTCATTAGCGAGACCTAGCTGAGGCACAAGGATTAGGCATACCTGTAAAGGGCCAAAATAATACAAAGGGTACCCGTGGAACTTGTTCAATATTCCCTTGCATCACTATCTGGAATCAGACTATTGTTGTGATATTGACAGAGATTCTGGATTCTACCAGTAGTTCGCCATTTGTTGTAGCCGCTACAACAGCACCCAAAATTTTGGGTATATTTAAAATTTCGGTTTCCCCCTCTGCTCGCTTAGGCGTTAAAGTCTTTCACCCGACCTACCATCAGTGACATCCCATCGACCTATCCCCAACCCCTCACGAGCTATCTCACCATCATGATCAGATGTTGTTGCTGCAATCACGCCATATGTGGGAGGGATCATCCAGCATACGCTCACACACTCTTACCGCAGTCGTGCCATGTGTAATGAGATTGTCATGCATACATTTGAGTGGAAACCTTTTTGTGTTTTGACGATTAAAGGCCACCTCGCCATGAGTCATTAAGCATGTTGTTTTAATACCTCTCTTATGTTCGTTGGTCTCATATAATTTATCTAGGGGCACCATTCGCAAAGAATAACTATGAACTAATTTATGTTATGTTGTTTATACAGGTCAATCCCACAACTGATAAACTCATCAATGATTTCCATGTCACCGAGGGAAATAATATTAAGCCTCCTACATCTGAAGAGATTAGTTTTCAGGAATTCAAAAATAAACTTCTAGAACCTGGGCTTGCCGACCATATTGTCGTTTCAAACAAATTTGTAGCTAAAATTTTATGTTCGAAATTCACCAAATAATTATACCCAAAGTGAAAGCAGTGATGTAGAGATACATGTCAGACGGACCTCCTCTGAGGGTGGCAGCCAACATAATTACTCTTTTAATATTGGCAGTGTTGAATCCTTTGAGTAGAATTTGGAGGATGCACGAGAAGCCTTGGGTATTGGTCCTCATGATTATGTTCCTGTAACATATGTTTCAGAATGGTCTGGTACCAAGAGTTGTTGAGATTTGCACCTAAATTTTTGATCCTGGGGTCCCTTATTTACTTTGGGCGAAGAATGCAAAGTGGTTTGGGTGTAGGTGGACCTGGAGGCAAGGTGGTCGCGGACTCTTTAACATCGGCAAAGCTAATGTGATGAAGCTAGATAAAAATTCAAAGGACAAGGTATTATTTAAGGATGTAGCTGGTTGTGATGAAGAAAAGCAGAGATCATGGAGTTTGTGCATTTTCTTAAAATCCTAAAAGTACCAACAGCTAGGAGTTAAAATTCCAAAAGGTGCCCTTTCAATGGGTCCTCCTGGCATAGGGAAAAATTTCTTGGCAAAAGCTACAGAAGGGGAAGCAGGAGTCCCTTTTTCTTTCAATTTGTGGCCCAAATTTCATGAAGATGTTTGTTGGTGTTGGGCCTTCAAGAGTTAGAAACTTGTTTCCTGAAGCCAGGCAGTCTACACCAAGTATTATCTTTATTGATGAGATTAATGCAATTGGCCGAGCAAGAGGTCGTGAGGGTCAACCAAAGAAAATGATTCTAGATGTTGTACAACTAAGCCAAGGCGTGAAAAATGATAAGAAACAATATGGTTTCAAAACCATATGAGATGGTGGATCAGAACTATATGGGAAAAACATTACAAATGAGCACAAAGGTTTCGATGGCGAGTTTTTGACCTATGCTAAAATTTTTAGAGAAGATATATATATATATATATATATATATATATATATATATATATATATATATATATATATATATATATATATATTCAGTGGTCCAAAGTCGTGTTTACGTTTCATGGAGCCAAACGTTCAATGTTTACATTGCATGGAGCCAAGCGTTCAATGTTTACATTGCGTGGAGCCAAACAAAAACGTTTATATATATACATGGCGGTCAACTTTTCAACTAAAACATTTGGAGCAGAACTGTGGTGGCAATTTTATAATAACTGTAGCGCAGAGCAGTCAAACAAAGGATCAAATTTTCCACGTGGTAGTTGCAGCAAGTCTTCGTAAGGTAGTCGTCGACATTCAAATTTCTCACGTTCACAACATTCGACGTAACCATAGAAATTTTAAGAAAACATGTGGCAAGGATCGCGTTGTTAATTCGCGTTGCCATAAGGTGAAGAGCGATCAAAAAGTCGCTCAAAGTCATGATTAACGGGTTCAGCAACGAATGGATGATCCTTTCAACTTCGACGTTATAAATTGTTCTCCTTTTTACTTAACGCTGAGGTGGAGCGAGTGGATGATAGTGAAATCACTTGGATTGAGCCCTGCATCTTCATGCGTTATGGTTTTCTTTTCCCATCGCTACGGCACCGACCCTCTGCATTTCCTGTTGCTCTCTTGATCCCCTTCGATCGCGTACGCCTTCGTTCCTGCTCTGCTGATCACGTGTCATGGATCCATCGCAGGGGGAGGCTCACCAAGCCCCCCCCCATTCCCAATACCTCTGCAGTCCAGAAACCCTCCACTGACACAAATAACACCCCCTCTGGCAATGCTTAGAGCTTGGGTATGAACAAAGATTCGCCGGACAATGTTGAGAGCACTCAACCCGCCAGGCAAGAACCAAAAATGAAACCAGGTAAAAGCGTGGATCTAGAAGGTAATACGACTACTCCTAAAGTTACTTCTGCCACTTGCAAACCGATTGCTGCAGAACGGCCCAAAATTGAACTCCCCAGCCATCGGATCAATGCTCAGATCCAATACATGTGCGACCATGCATTGATTGGCAAATTCGTGGGCTTCTGGCCAACTGAAAAAGCTTTGCATGGTTGGATCAAGACTAAATGGAAGCCGAAGGGTCAGGTCACGCTTCAACTTGGACGCAAAGGGTTCTTCATGGCCATCTTCAACTATCTGGAGGAAAAAAACTGCGTCATGGATGAGGGACCCTACTTCTTCAACTCTTCGGGACTTTATCTGCGTGAATGGATCGAAAGATTCAATCCGAATAAAGAGGATTTTAACTAGGCTCCAGTCTGGATCATGCTGTATTCTCTGCCCATGGAATACTGGGATGAAGAATCCCTTAAAGACATTGGCAATGGTCTTGGAGAATTCATAAAAACAGCAGAGGAAACTAAGCTCAGGCGCTATACTTCCTATGCTCGCATCTGCATCTTCATGCACTTATCCAGTGCCCTGCCTGACTCGGTAAGTCTTTATCACGATGAATTTGAATGGATTCAGTCCATAGAATATGAACATGTGCCTTTTAGATGCAGGAGATGCCATACCCATGGTCACCTCTTTCGTGATTTCCCCCTGAATGCCCCTCCCAGCAAGCCCTCTGCCATCCCAACAAGAAAACCCCTCCGACCAACCCCAAAACCCCAACCCCTCCTTCCACTAGCAACAGTTTCGAGATCCTAGCCAATCCTGATTCAAATACTCCTCTTGAGGACGCCTTACCCTAACCCCCGCCGAATTCTGAGCCTGGGACCAGTGCTGCCCCCTCTGGGCACATGGAAGTTGACACCACTGCGGCCAATACAGGCCAAAGCAGCCTTATGGAGGAAGAAACTGAAATGGTGGAAATTGGCGATCTCGACATATTCACCCTCGAGCAAGCCTGCAGGAAAAGGGAGTATGATCAGATCTCATAAAAACAAATTGAGAACCTAACGGTGGCACTCACCCGAGCGCAGCAACATCAGAAATCCCTGGGTATTCAGCAGGGAGGCCCATGGGATGGGAAAAAATTGTTTAAAGACTCAAAGAAAAGAGGAAGGAAGACGGACCTGCAAAGAAAAATCCTCGTTGGGGAGATGCTCATGGAATCTGGTAGGTACCCCAAGCTTACCAAGTTCTTTCCACCTCGTGAAAGCAGTTCCCAATGAAACTCGTCTCGTGGAATATAAGGGGTCTCAATAGCCCCTCCAAACTCCGAATGATCAAGAACCTGATAAGGATGGAAAGACCTCAAGTCTTATTCCTTCAAGAAACAAAATGCACCAGCCTCACTCTAGGTCCCATACTCTCAAAGGCCTGGCCTAGATGTCAGTATGTGGCAGTCGATGCCTCCGGGGCTTCTAGAGGTTTAGCTATTGTATGGGATCCGAGAACGATCTCAATAAGTGATGCACATGCAGCCCACAATTTAATCCAAGCTTCTTTTCACATCCTTGGCACTAACTTGCACGGCCATCTCTCCAATGCCTATTTTCCCTAAGACGCTGCTAGGAAAATAGCACTGCTGGATACGATTGAACTCCTCAACTCCAACATAACTCATCCCCTGTGGATTTTAGGAGGAGACTTCAACATGATAACTAGCCCGGAGGAAAAAATAGGAGGCAGAGCAAAGATGGATTCGGACAACATTCATTTCAAAGAATTCATTCAGCGAAATTGGCTAATTGATCTCCCCTTTGCAAATGGTATCCACACCTGGAACAATAAGAGATCTGGTGCGCAGCAAATCGCTTCCAAACTTGACTGCTTCCTCCTTTCTGATAATGCCATTCACATTGGGGGTGACTTTCAAACTTCCATCTTGCCTCACTCTGGCTCAGATCACTGGCCCATCTCGCTCCAATGGTCCAGACCAGGCAACTGCATCAAAAGACCTTTCTGATTCAAAGCTTTCTGGCTCACCCATCCAGGCTTCAAGGAAATGGTCCACTCAGCATGGAAAGCTTTCACTCCTCCCTCAGGATCCAAAATGTACCAGTTTTAGCAACATCTCAAAGACCTTAAGGCCCGCATCAAGGAGTGGAACCACTCTACTTTCGGCAATATCTTCCAATAGAAAAAGCTCATCGAACAAGAAATGGCATATTTGCAGCGCCAAATCATCCAAGAGGGGCGTAATGATGCTGTCGATCAGAAAGAGCAAAGCCTGCACAAACAGCTAGAGGAAAGAAGGCAGCAAGAAGAAATCTTCTGGAAGCAAAAATCCAGAATCAGATGGTTGAAAGAGGGGGAGAGAAACACTAAGTTCTTTCATCGCTCCACCATCCAGCGTAGAATGGGCAACCACATCGGCTTTCTCATGAATCAATCGGGAGAGCGACTGGAAGACCACCAAGCCATAGAGGGGGAACTTGTCCACCATTTCAAATGGGTACTGCGGGAAGACAACATGGATCGGCAACCTGCCATTAATAGAGTCCTTCAACACATTCCTATACTCATTACGGAGGATCACAATCAACTCCTGTTGTGCCCTGTCACCCTCCTGGAAGTAGAGCAAGAAGTGGCTCAAAACAAAGAAGGTAAAGCACCAGGACTAGATGGCTTCACTTCTAATTTCTTCCACCACTTCTGGGATCTAATCAAAAATGATGTCTGGCATCTCATGGAGGAATCCAGATCCATGCACTGGCTCCTACCCTCTCTTAACGCCACCTTCATTACTTTGGTCCCTAAAGAAAACCAGGCTGCTACTCCGGACAAATTCCGCCCTATTGCTCTTTGCAATGTCATTTACAAAATCATCTCGAAGGTCATAGCCAACAGGATCAAGCTACTGCTTCCTATGCTCATCTCCCCAGAGTAGACAGGTTACGTGGAGGGTCGCCAAATACTTGATGGCATAATCCTCACCCATGAAGTCATCCACTCGCTGAAATAGACCAAAAAGCCAGGTATGCTCTTGAAGATCGATCTTTCCAAAGCTTTTGATAAACTAAACTGGAATTACATTCATCAGATGTTAACTGCTTACGGTTTCAGCCCCACTTGGATTAGATGGGTCATGAGCTTAATTTCTTCCTTGTTCTTCTCTGTTCTTGTTAATGTCATCCCCTCCCTCCCCTTTTCCCCCTCCCGTGGTATTCTTCAAGGAGATCCCCTGTCCCCCTTCCTCTTCGTTCTTATGGCCGAAGGCCTTAGTCGCTGCATCTCCCATGCTCTCCACTCCTAGCGCCTTCGAGGCATTTCAGTCTTTGGAGCTTCTCCCATCACCCAACAGAAATTTGTAGATGATAACATGATTTTTGGCCACCCATCTACCCAGGAAGCCTCCTCCCTCAAAGGCCTACTTGATCTGTTCGCTGAAGCCTCGGGCATGACCGTTAATGCCTCTAAGTCGTAAATATTCTTCTTCAATACAACCATCCCTGTTCAAAACCGTATAGCCAGGATCCTCGGCTTCTCCATTGCCAAGCTGCCTGATACATATCTTGGGGCCCCCCTGACTGACTCTACCCTCAAGCACTCTGCTTGGCAAAGTCTCCTTAGCAAGCTCGAGGCCAGACTCTCTTCCTGGACCTATCGCTCTCTCAACCTCCCCAGCAGACTTATTCTGGTCAAGTCGGTTCTTCAAACCATGCCTCTCTATCTCTTCTTTGTGCTTGCTGCCCCCAAGTGGGTCCTTAAGAAGATCAAAGCTCTTCAGCACCAGTTCTTGTGGGGGGCATCAGGACATAGCAGAAAATGGGCCCTAGTGAAGTGGACTACGATTTGCAGACCTAAGATGCTAGGCGGCCTTGGCCTATGCGACCCTCAGCATAGCAATACGATTATGGGAGCTAAGATATGGTGGCTATGGTTAACCTCCCCTCAGCGCCCATGGGCCAAGCTATGGATAGCCAAATATGCCAATCATAGACCTCCTTCCGAGCTAATTAGACTTTCTGCAGTCGAAACAGGTTCTCAAATTTGGAATGCAGCCAAGCAACTTCGCTACCTAATTCAAGAACACAGCTTTTGGGAGGTATGCAATGGCCATACTGCCCGTTTCTGGACTGATTCCTGGCAACAGCTACCCAATCTGCTCTCCTCCATTGAACCGCCCTTGCAGCCAGATCTGATCCACTCTCTTGCCACTCCAGTTCATCATTTATGGGAGCAAAACTAGATCCAAGGCTACCGTTGCTGGAAATCGGCAGCCTCCTGCCTGAATCATCAGCAAGAATAGTCGCTCTCAACTATGGCCGCATCCTTGAACAGCAGAAAGATCAGAAAATCAGAAAAACAGGACATCCTTCGATGGGGACACACATCGAAAGTAAAATTCACCACTCAGGAAGCCTATGCACTATTAACTCAGAATCATGATCCCATTGATCCCATTTGGAAATATCTCTGGTCACCGCCTATATGGCCGAAAGTGTCCACGTTCTTGTGGCTGCTCTGTCATAAGAAAATACTCACTTGGGACAATCTTCTCAAGAGGGGTTTCGCCGGACCCTCACGATGCCCCAACTGCAACAGCCAGGAGGAAAACATAACCCATCTCATGATTAATTGCCCTCTGGCAGCCTTCTTATGGGACAACTTAAGCATGAACTATAGGAGAGACGACATAAATTCAGGGGACCTAAATACAATCTTACGCAACTGGCCCTTAGCCCCCTACAACTACACCATTCTCAAAGCCCTTTGGCGGCTCATCCCAGGGCTCACCTTGTGGACCATATGGAAGGAGAGAAACAAGAGGATCTTCAAAGAACAATCCACTCCACAAGAAATATTATGCAAAAACCTCTGCAACAATCTTCAGGAGACCTTAGCTCTTCAAAAATGGAAGCAGGATGACCTTCCGACGCTCCCTATAGAACAACAAATATGGAAAAGGTGGCATTTCAATCTCCACGTTGATCCCTCACCTACAGGAAACAAGGGACCCCAGATGGACACTCCCGACACATGGGTCCCTCTCCCAGTTGGCTTCTTGAAGCTCAACTTTGATGGAGCATCCAAAGGTAATCCTGGGGAAGCCGGATTTGGTGGGATTTTCTGGGACCACAATGGCTATCCAACGCTCATCTTCTTCGGATCAATAGGATGGGATACGAACAACTCTGCAGAGCTTGAAGTTCTGTGGCAGGGTATGCAGTTGGCCCAAATGCACAATCTCTTCCCCCTCGAAATAGAGGGAGACTCGCAAATACTTATCAACATGGTCCACAAACTCCTCTCAGGCTCTCCTCCTTCTCGGGTGGTTAACAACTGGAGATTGATGGCCAGGATAGAGCTCATAGCTGGTTGGCTGCAAGATCACAGGGCCATTTGCTTCAAGCACACCAAAAGAGCAGGCAACAAGGTCGCTAATTTACTGGCAAACTTAGGCGTTAGAAGCTCCCAAAATCTAACAGCGGGACCCCTCTCCAGTATTCATGATAGCAAACTACATCAGGAATGCACTGTGCTAGTGCAACAGGATAACAAACTCCCAGCTGCGGGTGATTAAGGGTGGTTGGACGGATGTGAAGCCACGAGAGGGCGCGTGGCCTAGCCACATGGACTCATGCAGGCCAAATTTATTGCCCTCTGCTATGATCTTCGAGCAAATTCACCACCCCACGTAGCATTTACGCCGGTGGGCTGGTTGAGGTGGTAAGCCTCCCATCATGTACTCATCTTGCTCATTCTCCATTTTCATTTAGACTTTCGCTGCCTTTCTCTGTCTGCTTGTTTCACCTCTTTGCAACAGTCAGCTGAGCTCCATGCCTATGCAAATTCGGCCCCTCAATTTCAGATGCTCCCAGGAAGCGACCTCGCCTAGTTTTCGCACTCAGGTAGGAAGGCGCTGCCCAATTACCTGTTGCTTCGACTTTCTGCCTGGATTGCACTTCACCCACAGTCCTTACTGCTCCCACTGGTCTGCTACCTCACTTGAGTTCTTGGCTTCTTTGCCTCCTCGCTTCTCGCCTGTTCATCCCTTTAACCTCTGTCACACCATGCCTAGGCTCCGCCATAGGCTGAGGTGCCGACGAGGGAGTTCGCGTGCTCCCTCCGCTAGGCGTCGGCGCTCTCCTTACGCCACCTCGACGTCCTCCTCCTCCGAGGACAGTTTGGAGCAGACTCCTCGTGCGCAATACCATCATGGCTTCGAGCGTAGGCCATGCACTGAGGTCTCCAGGCCACCTGTTGATTCTCGCCCTGCTCCCTCTGCGCCCCTTCAGAACCCCTCCACTGCTATCTTCCACTTCCAAAGCCATTCTGACAGACCCTTGGTCATTACCACCGTTACTATCTCTTTCAAAGAAATTTCCGAGATTACTCCTGCCCCCCCACCTGTGGCTCCTTCAGTAAATATGCCTGCACCCTCTCCTGTTCTGCACGCCACCATGGCCACAAGTATCACTGCCTTGCGAAAAGGAGAGGCGAGCAGCTCTAGTATCCCTCAGGCCAAAGGTTTCCAGGTTGGAGCGCGAGATGCTGAAGCTGCTGTAGCTCCAAGCGGTTCGAGCCACAATGATGAAGACACTGGATGGTGCAGAGTAGAAGAAGAATCGCCTTTAGGTGACTACGGTCTCTAGCTGAGCTCCACGCACAAGTAATCTTGGTCGGTCTCTATGATTTTTTTACTGTTGCTGTTTACTATCTTAGGCAAAAACTCAAAATGGGTCGGTTTCCCCTCGAGGGTGACCCAGTATTTTTGTTTAGTAATGATGTGTCAACATTGGTTTCCTCGGATGAGGCAGCACCTAAACAATTCTCGGGCTGGTTTCCCTCAACGGGCAGCTCTATTTTTGATATTTTGCTGACAGTATGCCTCTTGAAGGCCATGAACGCTTTATACCATATGTTTCTATAATAGATCTAGAATTACTTAGAAAAGAAAAAAAAAACGCTGAGGTGGAGCAATTTCATTGTTTTTGTCAGCACTAGTTATGATTGTTATCAGTTGTTTCTCGTTCTGCGCTTGATTTCTATTATGGGAGGCACACTTCTGGCCGTGATTAAGGCCCCACATGGAGGGTGATTTCATTTTGTCACTCCCATTTACACTTACCATTACAACGATGAATTAAATTATGGGAAGCGCAAGCATAGCGCGCATGAAGAAGTCCCCGCCACGAGTGAAAGATATGTCTGACCTAGCTCAAAACAACACCATCGTTTTGCACCTTTAGAAGGAAAGTTGCAAGTGCCGAGAATTATGTTCAGCACCTCCACGGAATGCATTGATAATATTTATTAACTGCCCATATGAACATTTCGGCCTCCTCTCCATGCGTGACACCACGTGGGCCATGTCACTAGTTAGTTTTCCTAGTGGAGGCTGGCAGTGGTCGTTATTATCCAGCGCAGATCCATAATTAGAACGTCCTGCATTCGAGTAGTGATTACCGCACTGGTTTACAATGCATGCAGGCCTTACAACGCCCTCGGATCCATTGACACTCGACGGAGAGAATAAAACAAAACCTGAAATATTTGCGAATGTAGTTTTGCATAAACGTATTTTAATTTCTTTTTCACAGGACCGAACATAATTCTGCATGTTTTATGGATGATTTTGGTGTGCAATTTACAAAATTATTCAAGCAGAGAGGCAACAAAGACGAAATTGACGACAAAGGGAGGAGGTCGCAACTATTTAGAGGTCGTGGAGTCGCAACATATGCTTCCACGCATGATATGCGACCATGTGACTATGCGACTCTACCGAGGTCACAAGGTCGCAAAAGAACATGTTCGAGAAGAACCGCGACCCGTTGATTTCCCCGACCTAGCGACCTCTACTCTAGAAGTGTGACCTCCCTCGGAGGAAAATTCCCACGCCCATCTAAACGTAGAGCTGTCTTCTTGAAACGAGATGGGCACGTGCTCGATTCATTGGATGAATGTAAGCCAATACCCAGAATCAATTTCATTGACTGCACCTGCAGAACAAAATTGTGATCTCTATTTAAAGCTTGGGAGAATGCACCCATTGCAGTTTTTCACGACGCTGGGAAAGTGGATAACCACATACACCACTCGGAGTATTGGGCATCTTCTTATTGGTAACTCGCTTCGATGTGGTAAATGGTAAAATGAACCTGAAAGGCGCTCCACATAGCACATGGAAACCCCAGCTCAATAGACAGATAATTTCAAGCCTGATGCAGGAATGAAATTTCGTCCCCCCTATAGCGAGGCGAGTGATATTGATCACTTAACAGCCACATTCCTATTCACTCATGGTGGTGTATAGGGAGATAATCTGAGGAAGTCTCCCACTTTGCAATACTCACTTTATCTATCCCAGACACTTTAATGAGGTCGCACATCGTGGCTCATCCCAACATCCAGTAACACATAGGAGCTTCCTTGGCTTCAACATCATTCCCGTTGAGGAGGAACACCAAGGGAGTTAACTATACATATTTATTAAATGATGAACATGGCTTGGCATTTCAAAGTTTTCTTGCGCACCTGTAGACAAACTCATAATGGATATGTACCAATCACTCATACATTTCCTACATAACAGGAATATGCAGGATTCCAAGATAGTTGTTAAACTCCCATAATTTTATTTTGATTCTTCCTTTTATGATTCTTCGATTTTATACTTGCTCAACATAGATATATTCACATGCACATATATATTCATATATGTGTGTGTGAGGCTAGTTTAGTGTGTTGTATACGGCTAATTCATTGCGTTTGCATGCGAACAAGATGAGGAGATTACAACCTAGCTGAAGAAGTTTCCACTTATCCAGAAAATGTTGGTCCACGTGACGAGGGATACGACTACCCCCCGGAAAAATAAGTTGCTGATATCTCCAAAAGATAAATGTAAAAGGGATGAAAACCCCAAGTCATAGGTCCCAAATCCAAGGAGGTCACAGGTCGCAGATTTTCTTGAGGTCACGAAGTCGCAAATCCAAGGAGGTCACAGGTCACGGATTTTCTTAAGGTCCCAAGTCACAAAATCTCTTGAGGTCGTAGGTCACAAATTCTCAAAGGTTGCAAGTCCCAAAGGTCACCAAGTCGCTAAGTCGCATCCCTTAGTAAATGTCCGACGATGCGACCCAATGACCCAGCGACTAGGTCGCAAGGTCGCAGAACCCAGTCAGGTCGTAGGTTGCAACAACAGCTCAGGTCGCAGGTCGCAAGGCAGCCCAACAGTCGAGAAAGCGAAAAGTCAGGGAGCCCAAAGGGCAAGCTTTGCTCTATAAATTCTTCCTTTGGGAATTTGTAAAAGATCTTTTGTTTGGGACTCGAGCTGAGTACATTGTATTATCTGGATTATACATTTAAGCATGAATACAAGAATTTTGAAAAATCCCTTTGTGGATCTGGTGTTGTCATATGTATGAGCGCTATTGAGTATTATGTTTTCAGTTTCTAAACGTCTTTAGACTAAGGGAACTGTATTTTCAATTCAGATTACAGTTGCATAACATTTTGCTGAGTATGTTAATGGTGGTTGAGTTTATTTCACTTTCCTAGAGAATGTTGATGACTTTGTTTATCTGCGTTTGTGTTATCATTTACAACTTTTAGGGAGTGAAGGGTGTTCTTGCCATGAGGAATTTTTTCTTTCGTGGTCAGAACATTTTACAAGCATGACGCTAATGAAGTGTTGTTAACAACACTTCCTTCGGTCTTCATGCTTTATTATTTCCTCTTACTACTCATAGTGTTTAATGAACATTTAATGCATCAATCATATGTCTTGTATCATTTGATTAGGTGTGTATCCACTATTTTATAGAGTTTAAGTGAGACCCAAAGAAAGGAGAAATCAGCGGTAGCCGGACCCACACCCCAAACTGGATCCCTATTCCAAATTGTTCAAGGTCTAATTGGGACCTTTTACAGGGGAGATCCCCTGCTATTGGCCGGACAACTTTTCTCGTCAACAAATAGTAAATATGATTCTTGCTAAGATAGAATAGCAGTGCAATTCATTAATGCTCACAGAAAATCCGAATTCAATCCAACAACGATCAATCAACTCTGTAATCGTAAGGAATCTAAGTGAAATTATCACACGATAGTAAGCAAAGAATAGAAATACAAACAATAGAGTAATTCCACCAGGGTCGGGCCCTTAGCACCAGTGAAACACTACTAGGTTACTTTAGGACTTGAGAGATGAAATGAAACACGCCTTTTTATTAATCGAGCATAGAGTATTACAGAGACCGCTCTCTAAAGCCGAGTCAATAAAGCATAATATTACAAAAGAAATTTTTTGAATCCAAGGATCTCCGATCCCCCCTAATCACTAAAGGTGTTTCCTTATATATCAGACTCTGACGGACAAGACAAGGAATAAGATGAGGCTTGAACAGCGATCCCTCAGGATCGAAGGATCCTGAGGGATTTGCTTCCCTTCTTTAGTTATCACATGATTTACTTTGACTGAAGCCGATCTGTCCCCTGCCTTTTCTTAGCGATGCGTTCGGATTTCCTTGTCTTTGATAGGATTTAGACTAATGCTGGAGGAACAACAGTTGCATTTATCTCAGCCTCACCTCTGATATAGCTGTTCACCTCGCCTAATTCCCGTTTTTAGCAACAAAAAGAAATCTTTAGTCATTTTTTTACAATAAACATAAATCTTTACAATTCTACCATTATTCTTGTAATAAATCATCTTTCTAGGGTAAAAAGAATTATGTTTAAAGTAAAAGAATGAGAAAACACATAGTGAATTCATACCTTTTCCACTGCTCAACATGAGGCTGTGGAGATTGTGATGAAATTAGAAGCTACGTTGACCCCTGCTCTTGGAACTCAATAGATTCAGAGTCAATTAGAATTAATGCATCTGGATATTTAGAATCCACACAAAGATAAGGGCAATGAGGTGTGCACAGAGGTCTGGTGCATACGATGTAAAGATGTTGGGCATCATAAGCATGAATGTCATGTCTTCAATGATTATTTGAATGCTGGAGGACCTGGCCCACTAAAGAGCACGACTGGGCCAGTATGGGGTGTGATCTGTCAAGCTATAGGTTTTCATGCAACATATTTCTGTCCAAGGGTTAGAAAGTATCATCATGAGATGAAGCAACTATTTTGTAGATTCTGTTCGCTGTTAGGACATGATGCAAAACACTGTCGAACTTTTGACATAATGTTGGAAAAATCTGAAATATATAGAATACAAGCTGAACCTATCTCACCAACATCCCCCTCTAGGCGCGGTGGATTCCAGAATAGAGAAAGAGGAAGAGGATGTGTATCAACTGGTCAAGGAAGGGGGTAGGTTATTTTATCCAACTATGGAGATGCTGGTCACTATGCACACGACTATCCAAATCTGGCACGACAATCATGTAGGTATTGTAGGTAGTTTGACCATGGAATAGAAGATTTCCTTGTTTTGAATGCTAAGATTCAGGAGAAAAAGATGTAGAATCCAATGCAGAATCTTTAGATGGTCAGAGAAGAAACCCACGAGGAATGTCCTAGCATGAATGTGGTCACTAGGAGAAGTGAAACCACTAATGAGGATAAGGGAGAGGATTCAGATACTGACCTTTGGATTGTTAAGGCACCTGAGAACAAGGATGGATTTTATTTATAGTGCACAAAGGAGAATTTTATTAAAGCGAGAAAGGGGTTTGCAGAAGGAAGCACATCAACATTAGGTTGAACCACGAAGGAGGCAGGGGTAGATGAAAAAATTAAGTCATTTTTACAAGCTTGCATTCAATTACTGCACAAAAAAATGGTAGTAGAGAACCTTTAGGCCCTGATAGATAACTATGTAGAAAAGGAACAACCACTGATAAAACATAAAGCTGTCAAAAAAAAAAATAAGAATAGGAAGAGGATGGGGTGAGAAATGCATATGACCACTCATATCAGTGCTTATGAGATGGATCAGGTTATTCTAGATCTAGAGTCTGATGCAAATGTCTTACCTAAAAAAACTTGGCAACACATGGGAGAACCCAAGCTGGAATGGTATGCCATTCAACTGCACGTGGAAAATCAACATAAAATCATTCCATTAGGAAGGTTATCGTAGGTCTTAGTCAGTATTGTAGGTCTTAATGATATCATATATTTCCAAGTTATACAAATTGTGGATGATACTGATACTTATCCTACGCTGTTGGGATTAGGCTGGGCTATTGATATGGATGGTATCATAAACCTAAAGAATCGAAGAATGGAGTTTGAAAACAATGGAACCAGAGTCATCATTCCCCTAGATCCTACAGAAGGAGAGAGATACACATAGCCTATGTGTGCTGATAATGATATTGATCATATCTATAAGCTGACTTTGCACGATGAATATTGGATCAACCCAACGGCTAACGGAAGTCTTAATTAGGAAAAGGAAAACTCTTTCTTCTTAGATTTTGATGAAGAATTGGAAAAATGGAAGAACCATTTGCATGAAGTATCTATGTTGTGCTATAATCGAGAGACCAAATCTCTTTGATGCATAACATCAGAGGTATGCAAATTACCACGTTATGATGGTGTAACTGATGTAAATATTTTCTTAGGAGAACTTGAAAGAAATGTCTTAGAAGGACAGAGATTCCATGCCCTGGATCTTAGACTATGCACTACAGGTCATCACGATGGTGGGAGACTCTTAAAGAAAACATGGGAAATTGGGATGAATGTGCGAAAATGATGAGATTATGCTTTGAATGTCCAACTATCAGAATGGGAGAAGTCTACTCTGGAAAGGATGATCTACGCAGACATTTGGCTAAATGGATTGAGGTATGGGGCATATAAATGAGACCTGAATGGGTCCACATGTTCATTCATACATTGGAAAAGGTACCTACTAATTGGTATCTGGAGACAGAGCTACACCAAGGTACTAGTGAATGGTGTGTGCTGACGGAGAGTTTCATTCTAACATTCAACTTTGAGAGTGGGTTTGTTAATATTGGTCAAGCATTGTGTAACATTCAATAGGTTATCTTTGACACAACAAAGCCAACAATAGAGTGCACTTTGCTAGCATGGGATGGTGAATGAAGGAATATGTGAATTGTAGAAATCTGGTGGTGGAATAAAATTAAGACGATATAAGGAATATTATCATTTTGGAATATGAGGGACAACATGTAGTTGCTAGGTCTTTGATCACTTCGTTAGATGTCACAAAACCTCTAAAGTTTTGGCAGGTGAATATTGGATCTAAAGAGAAACCAAAGTTGGCGAATATTGGAGACTATTGGGATTATGAAACAGTAGGAAGGGTTGTTGAGTTGCTGACAAAGTATTAGGACTTATTCCCTACAAATTTCTTAGAATTGAAAGGAATAATTGGAGAGCTTGGAGTCATCAGGATCACTTTGAAACCTGATGCACACTAGGTGAAGCAATGCCCATATAGATTGAATTAAAAATATAAGTAGAAGGTCAAGGAAGAGTTGGATAATATGGTTTCTACAGGAATTATAGAGCCAGTAGAAGAGTCTGATTAGGTGAGCCCCATGGTAGTGCAAGACAATAATACAAAAGGAGAAATAAATATTTGTGTAGACCTACGAAAGTTGAATGATACATGTTTGCATGATCGATTCCCAACACCATTCTCTGATGAGATCATGGACAATGTCAAAGGACAATAAGCTTATTCATTCACAGATGGTTTCTCAGGGTACCATCAAATTAGGATTGCGCCAAAATATCATAGTAAGAATACCTTTGCAACAGAATGGGGATATTTCTAGTATACAGTCATGCCCTTTGGCTTGAATAATACGCCTTCCATATTCTCGCACGTAGTAGTAGCTGCCTTCAAGGAGTTCATCCATAAGTTCCCGGAAGTATACTTTGCTGATTGCACTGTTTTTGGGCTATTGAAGAAGCATGTTTAAAATCTGCGCTTAATGTTGGATACCTATAGAAATTACATATCTCACTGAACTTGAAGAAGCTTATATTCTGTGTGCCATTTTGGATACTGCTGGGACACATTTTCTGCTAGCAAGGGTTGATGGTAGATCCCGCGAAGATCGTAATATTTTTTATTCTCGAGATACCTACAAATTTCAAACAACTTCCCTCAATATTGGGAACATTTTCTATTATCAGAAGTTCATTGAGGGTTATGCATTGATAACTGTGTCCATGGAAAAATTTCTCAAGAAGGATGCGGCATTCTGCTGGGATGAGGAATGCCATAAGAGTTTTGAATTATTGAAGGAAATATGGTCACTGTGCCCATACTGATCTTTCCAAATTGGTCTAAGGTATTTCATGTGCATGTTGATGCCCCCTTTATTGTGCTCGAAGCTATTTTAGTGCATCCAAGAGCTAGAGATATTGATCTCTCTATTTCCTATGCCATTCGAAAACTCTCAAGTGATAAACAAAAATTATTCAACCATAGAAAGAGAAGGATTAGAAAAAGTGTATGTGCTGTAGAAACTCCACCACTACCTATTAGGAGGACATTTCAAGATGTTTACTAAAAATTTTTCCTTAAATTACCTGATTGATAAGCCTGTGTTGGGGGGGGGGAGATCTGCAGAAGGTATTTACCATTCCAGGAATATGAATTTGAGATAATTGTGAAACCAAGAAGATTGAATGCTAGGACAGACCATATGTCGCACATTAAGACTAGTGAAGAACCTACAAACTTGGAGGATGGACTACCAGATGCGTAGTTGTTTGCGATCAAGGTAGTTGACGATCATTTCCTAGATATTATTCAGTTCCTAACTACTGGATGTGTGCCTGAGGAATATACAGCGCAAAAAAAGAAAGAGATCGTGGTGCACACAAAAAACTTCATTATTATTGCTGGCTATTTGTACAAGATGGGTGCACGAAGTTATGCAACGATATGTTTTGGAGTATGAAAGGTGTGCAATATTAGATGAGGCTCATGGAGGGGTTGGTGGTGATAACTATGCATGGAAGGCAGCCACGCAAAATATTTTACGAGCTGGATTATGGTGGCCCACATTTCACAATGATGCCTATGTGCATTGCTGCACATGCGATGTCTGCTAGAGGACCAGAAAGCCATCGCACAGAGATGATATGCCCCTGCATCCATAGGTGGCACTACAAGAATTTTAGAAATGGGCCATAGACTTTTTCATACCTATTAACCCTACAGGCAAGAAGAGTGGTGCATGTTACATAACCACTATGATTGAATATGTAACCAGATGGGCTGAAGCCAATCCTATAAAGGATTGTACTACAGATAAAACTATACTGTTCATCTTCAAGAATATTGTGACTTGCTTTGGATGTCCTAAGTTTCTAATAAGTGATCAAGGTACACACTTTGCAAATGAAAAAATTGAAGCATTACCGGACGAATTCCAGATTCATCATGAGAAGAGCACTCCCTATCACCGACAGGAAAATGATGTGGTGGAAGCTATCAGCGCAATGAGTCACTCCTTTATTGCAAAAGGTAATCCTTACACATCATAGTTCATTTTAAATTTAAAGGTTTTGAGTGGTGGGATGACTTCTCAAAGAGTTTGAAATGATTTTTTCTTCTTTAAGAATTCCAGGCATTTGGCAAGTTGTGGAAAGTATAAATTGTATGGGTAAATTGGTAGTATAGGGAGTAGAGTATAAAAAATGAAAGGAGATGGATAGCTGGTACTTTAAGAAATATTCATATCCTAAATATGTCACACAACTATAATGATGGCTCTTTACACAAAATATGTTTTATGTAAAGTAAACAACATTTAGAAAGTAGAGTACATGCATAAGTTATTTCACAAATCCTTTATGAAATCTTCACTAACATGTTCTATAACATATATATGATTTGTATGAAGCTGGAAAGCAGATAATTTACTATTAGATCCTCTAACAGTTTCTTACTAATGCCTTACTAGCTATTGCAACTCATAAATTATAAGAAATTAACAAAGAGAGAAACACACATTGATACATTAGATAGTTCTTGAGTCACAAAATCCTCCAGCATGAAGTGAAAAAATGATTTTTTTTATTATATTAAGTCTTTAGGTAGACCAACATCCAACCCTGAAATGGTATTTACAAATGGTATATATAGAAAGAGAGACACCAAATCCATCTCTTCTAAAAGGAAGGAAACACTACTCCTAACATTTCATAAGTTTCATATGACATTAAAACTATATCCCATCAAACTATAACTGAAAATTCGGATGTAGATGAAATAATAGAAGAGAATTTGGGCTGAACTGCTAAGTATGCTGACATGTTGTCCCTTTTTCTACTGATTTGTCTCCTCATGTCTTTGGTTCTTAAATAACCATGTATCTTCATTAAATATGACCTCCAATAACCTCATAACTACTTACCACCATCACTTGTTATATAAATTTAGTTACAAGTCCTTATATTTCCTGAATTGGATAATAAATTTCGCTGACAGATGTCAAAATAATTTAAAATTGGCGCTACTGAAAATTCCTGTAAAAACCTATAACTGCGCAAAAACTATAGCGCTACTGGAATTTTTGGTAGTGCTCTGTTTATTTTTAAAAAATGCACATAAAACACTGAAAAACATGTGAAGACTTATATACTTTGAAATTTGAGCTATTGTTTGAAATTACACTTGATAAGAAAAAAGGTGTTTTATTAGGGAACCTTTTTACCTTTCTTCCATGTGGACTGTAGCTTCAACAAGCTTTTCCAAGTCTAACTTGCTGCAAAAGCTAATCTTGATCTTCTGGTTCTTGTGGATGCTTCTTTGACAATGGTATTTTCCTCCTTTGAACCCTTCTAGATATTTCTTATTTTTGAGGGTTCTGTTTGTTGCTCTGAAGGGGTTTTTATTTTATCCTTCTTCTTCAACTCATTTTCTTTAACCCTTCATATTTTCCTTCCACATTAATGACCTCTGTCAACAAACTTGGATTGTGCAGAGCCTTAGACTTGAGCCTGAAGTTTTTGCTGTCTCTTTTTCTGGTTCCAACAATAGGTTTGGTCTCCTCTTTATTTCTCTTGCTATTGATATCATACCTTGCATATTTGAGGAGTTCTTCATCAGACTTTGTGGGCTGATATTATTTCTGCATCTTCTGTTGAATGTCTAATTCTGGAATTTCCAGTAACACATGTGCTTTAGATTTATTTGCAGTTGCAGACCTTCCTCTTCAAGCTCTAGTATATAAATTAGGAAAAGGAGAAATGGGAGGCACCATTTTCATGGACTTAGGCTTATTAATTGATGAGCTCTCTCCTTTCTCCAACTTTCTCTCAACCTTGACTAAAGAAATATTTTCTTTTTTTCTCTTGGCCTTATGGATATTCTCCTTCTTAGCCTTTCTCTTTGGTTTTTTTGCAGGTTGTGGGTGTCGTTGTGAAGTTGGAGGTGCAGGTGTGGGTTGGCATGCCCTCTAAAACAAGAAATGGTCCCATGTTTGATTTATTTTCCTTAGCTCGTCTTCAACTGACATTTAATGAGAGATTAATGATACAAGATGTATTCTAAAGTAGTAGTGTGTGTTTGAATCATGGCTGAAATTTTTTTCAGGTTCTTCAGAAAAAAAATATGGCAAGTTGAGGGTCTTCATATCTACAACATGAAACAAAAATATCATATGATAAAGAAACACTACAATATACCTCCTTTCACAAGTGAGGTAAATATTGATGATTTTAACAGCTCCTGCCCATTCATTTTTGAGGTAGTTGTTAGAATTACTTTGGCCCAATTGGGATATATATGTCCATCTTTGAGGAAACTGTTGAGATCTCCTCCAGTGATGAATTGACCTTTAAACCATATTTATCCTTCTTGTGGAAGGTTGAATGCCTCGACAATTGAATCTGTTGATACCTGCAATTTAAGACCATAAATGGTTGCTTCTTGTGCATTAAAATAATTTTCAAACTACTTAGCTACTCCTAAGTGAGAGATTCCCAGTCTTGAGGAAAAAGAATACTACCCTACTTCGACAAACAACCTTCTCAAATTCGAATTCACATCCACTAAGTCAACTCCTTATGGTTCAATTCGTTTTAGTTTTCCTCCTCTTTTAGTCATCTTCAATAATTAATAAGTCTATCTGCTGAAATATGATAGGTGGAAAAGCTATAAGAGCTCACCTAAGAGGTGTTGTTGTTGTTGGCGAGTAGTCAGGTCTCGCGGACAAGACCCAGGTTCAAGAGTTGTGGCCAACAAAGGGGTCCGGTGTAGTCTAGGAACACGCCGGCATTTTCACCCCGCTCCGGAGAGCAGTGCGTCTCACCCGAGGCGTGCCGCAACCACATGCAGAAGGGGATGAGATCAATGGCAAGGAACCAATTCGCAACTCATGAAGTACAGTGCATCGATTACTTATACAGAGTTACATGCGCAAGATCACTAAATAAGCATCCAGACAATTGCAAATAAAATTTTAAACCAGCATAAACACTTTACAGGAACATAAACATCTCATTGAGACAACAAACTTCCATTGTATTAACCTCTTGGCCAAACACATGATTACATGGCATTCTCACTGATAGCTTACAAATCTGATACAGATGGATTTCGGAACAGAAAGGTAGAATAGAGAAGATGAGGAACCCTAGGAAGGTCATGCATGATTCTCCTGCAGTCGCTCTGTGCCTCTTCCTCTGTCACGAGCCTCTCAACCTCTTCAGCCTCCTCTCTTCCAGCCAGGTGACTGTTATTTATTCACCCGCTCTCGCGACTATCAATTCCTCTATGTCTTTACTTCAGCTTCTCCTGGCTTCTCTCCTGTTATCTGTGTGTTCCACTTTCTGTCTTCTGTTGTGTGTTTCCTTCATCTGTAATTGTCCCTATTCTATCTCCAGCTATCGCATGCTTCCGTGCCACCTTGATAGCTCCGCAACTCCTGGTAGTTGCGACGCGGTCTCGATTTCCATGTGTCTTCATGCCGCAACTCAAAAAAGGTCAAAATTCAAAATGTTCCAACCAAGATTTCAAAAACAAGGGCCCCAACAGGCCCCGACCACAATTCCTTGACTCGTCCCCGAGTCAATCACAAATAACAGTCTCCACTTCCATTGCCCCACTGACTCCCGTGCTCTGTTCTGCTGTGCCTTCGCCCCGCGCCCTTTCCTGCTATGCTCTGCCAGGCGGTTGTTCAAACAAGGGCCCCAACTCCGGGACTCTGCGGAGCGCTGTATCTTTAAGCCCGGTGAAGGCCAACACTGCTTGTTGCCATTCTTGCATGAGCAAGTCTGCTTCTTCAGAGATCCTTGTAGTGGCAGCCTCCTCTATAGTCGTCGGGACAACCCCGAACATTGCAACAAGTTGGGTCTCGGCCTTGGCATCCAACTGTTGTATGGATTCGGCACTGGCTCGAATGGGCGGACGAATCTCCCGAATGACCTGTTTGGCCGCTGCCGAGTCGGCCTCAGTCTGTTGCATTTGAATTTCAAGCTCGTCCGCCTGGGCATAGAGCTGATCTAACCATGCTGGGTCCGCGGTCTCCTAAATTTCGCGGGAAATTTGTTGCAGCTGGGCAGAGATAGGCTGCGTTTTGACAGTGAGAGCGAGTGAGCACTCCTGCAGACTTCGCAGGAGGGCGTAAGCCTCTCCCGCAGCGGAGTGAAGAGTTTCCTGCATACAAGCTTCCTGAGTCTGCTTGGCAGCCACTTGTTCTGAGTAGACAATCTATTGATCGGAAAGGGTAGGCCGTGTGGCTAACGCCGCTTGGAGTTCCTGATTCTCCCTGCATAGATCAGTGAAAGCAGTCCGAAGGTGGTGAGCCTGGGCTACTACACTTTCCTCCGCTACATTGTTCGGAAGTGGGGCATGATGAGCCCGTGCAGTGGGCCATAAGTCGAAGAACACCTGAGCAGTAATGGTGACCTGCCCCTGTAGGTAGGTCTTCTCCCTGGTCAGCTGATCGCGCTATTCAGTAAGCGCTGTGATCTGGTTGTGCTGCTCGGTACACCGCTGCTGCAGCTCTGAGTGAATCTGTTCGGCCTTTAGGGCCGCCCGCTGAATGAGTAGGTACAGTTGTCCTGTACCCCATGGTTCTGCATTGGTCGTGCTGGGAGCACCCTGCTTCGGCATCCGTTCCTGTGAAGGTTGGCCATTGGCCACTGATCGGTTTGAGGTCTCAGGAGGATGGATCAATGTCTGCTGTTGCATTGAGGTGGCCATATCAGACTCCGGCCGGTCTTGCTGCGTGGTTTGGTCTGGGGGAGGGTCAGCCGAATCAGCCCCAACATTTGCCAGCCGGGTAGATATAGTAGAGGCAGGATCTTGGGGTGTGGCCACGGGGTCAACCGGCGGTACTACGGCTTTGGTACTGGAGGTGACTTCCACCCCGTGGTCACCTCCGAAAAGTTCCCGGATGAGAGGATCTGATACAGTGGCCGATGAGTTGGATGGATTGGAGGAGGTGGCAGGTGGACGGCCGGTGGAGGGAGCGGTGGACGGGGTGAAAGAGGTATGGGGGAGACGAATGTTGAGGAACTCTGACGGATCGATCAGGGGTTCCTCCGGAATCAACGTTCCTGGGAGTGGAGTGGATGGTGGATCATCATCGATAAGATCCACCACTGGATCTGTGACAGCAATGCGGGCCCTCTTGGATGGAGGGGGGTCTGATGGATCAGGTTCTGGGCCCGTTTCTCCCATCGGTGTGATGATAGGGGTGGTAGAGGTGAATAGGTTGGTGGGGATGGGAGAAGTGAGAGGGGCGGTATGGGAGGGAGCAAGAGACCGACCGAGCTGAAATTCAGAAAATGAGGGAAATAAAGGGGCACCACTTGAAACAACTTGGGTTACCACGTTAAGACTTCATACCTGGGCATTGAAGTGATGTACGACAGGGATCAGTGATTCGGGCAGTTCCTGTGCGGTCCCGGCTACATCTTGTGGAGGTCCCGCCGCAACCTGTGAGGACCCCGCTGCGCCGGTCACGGCAGGCCGCTGCGCCGGCATCATCCGCTCAAAGTTATATCGGGGGATCCCGTCGCGGATGTGCTTGGTGACCCCCGGCCACGCAGAGACCTCACGGTGGAAGGTATCATCATTCAACTGGAATCTGAGGGGCGCCATGTGGAAGGTGGCTTCCGGCACGCAAGTTGGGCGGAGGTAAGTGTGCCTGTGGCTTACCCCGAGCCATACCTGCTCACTATACTCATCCAACAGGTGCCTAGGCACCCGTTGCTGGTTAGCCACCACGTCTGTCATTAACCCGTACCACGCCCGAAACGCTGTTGCGTTCACCTGTTTGGTGCTGGGGTCCGAGGACACCTGCCACGGCGTGAACTTCATTGCGAGAGGCTGGCTTGCGGTAGTCTCTGCCGGCATCCGGACAGGAGGGGTGTGCCATTTCCACATGGAGAAAGCTAAAATCAAATAACCGTAGATGAAACTGGTGGTACGTTTATAGTTCTCTTCGCAGGCCGCGAAGAGTTCTTTCAGCACAAAAGAGCACCAATTCAGCCTGACGCCCTGGATACAGTGCTCCGCAATGGAGATTGTATCCAGGGTGCACTCTCCCTTAGTATAGGGCCGCATTGTCTTGCTAGCAATGAGGTAGCAAGCGAACCGAATTTCTGGCTTATTAATCAAATCAATTTTGGCACCTTTGCCCCCCCGGCGGGTGCCATACTTGGTGTACAGGTCTGTGTCACCTGAATTTCGAGCGTGCTTGGAGGATGTCTGGCCAGTAGCGGAGACATCCGCGCCATTCTGAGACAGCCCTGTAAGCCGATGAATGTCTTCGGCATGAATTGGGATTTCCTCATTAAGCCACAGGGACCCGTTCTGTATTCGACTGAGGAGGAACCGGGTGCATTGCAGGGCCGGTCCCGTAGTTCAAAAAACCGGAAGAGTCCTCAAATTCATCAAGGACGACTGCTGGAGGCCCCTGAATTCTTGTCGCATTCGGCTATTGGAGCTACTGCCTGGCGTGTAGTGATGCTCCATGTAGGTCTGCCAATGGAGGTGGGGGAATTCAGCTGGGTCAGACAGGTTGGCGTCCAGCATCGCTGCACTGTCATACTTACCAACCAGCGACTCTGTTCGGTGGATTTGGCTGTCCAACACTGGTTCAGGAACGGATACGAGAGCCCTCGGCATCTTGGCTCGGCGCTGGTAAACTTGGAGAATTCTTCTGGAGTTTCCTTCTGGGTGTGGTGCGCTTTGAGGCTTCAAGTGCTCTGGAGTCGCTGCAATTGCCAAATTGAACTAATCCGTCATTCTCGAGCTATTTTTCTCCATGCAACTTATGGCATTCCATGGCATGAGCGGAGTTGATGAGACTCCATAATGATAATTAATTCTTGCTATCCTTCTTGCCTGCGATAATCGTGCGATCAATCGCATGCCTGTGTGTAATATGACAGTCGCTGACGGCGTCATGGGGAGATGGGCAGACGCGACGGCTGAGGGAACTGCGGGTGATGGTAAATGATTACGGTACGATTACTGTCTACTTATGGTAATTTATGATGCAAATATGAGCGATCCTACGGACTGACAAAAGAACTGACGGAAATGACCTGGACTGACACTGGCACGGGGATGGATCCTACAAGGACGACATGCTGGACTGGCGCTGTGACATGCTGGACTGGTCCGCCCCGACCATAGTCGGTTGCTGTGATGTACCCGCAACTGACCGGTTATTTGACAGATTACCTATGAATGGAAAATACTCCCTATGCTCATCCCGGTTGTGGGAGAGTTATTCGACTAAGCTACTCTACAGGTTCTCTCGGTTCCGAGAGTTATTGATGAGAAGTGAAAGGTACCTATTCCTGGTAGGGTTTTAGGTGTGCACCATTCACCCACCCAGGGAGAAATGTACCGTCCAGCTGTGCCAACCGAATGGCTCCTGAGTGGCGGATCTCGATGACAAAGTAGGGTCCCAACCAGTGCATCTGGAGCTTGCTTGGAAACTTCTGGAACTAGCTATCATATAAGAGAACTTTGCCGCCAACTTGGAAGGCTTTGGTTTTGATGCGGCGGTCGTGCCACGCTTTCTGCCTGGCCTTCTGAACCTTCTGGTGGAATTCCGCTAGGAATCGGGCCTCGTCCAGCTCTTGTAGCTCCTGGAGGCGTTCCCGGAGTGACTCCTCTTCTGAGAACTGGAGAGACGTTGCGATCAAAAGACTGGGTACAGTGAACTCGGTGGGAATCACAGCTTCCCGGCCATACACCAACTGGAATGGTGTCTGGTTGGTCAAACGTTTCACCGTGGTCCGGTAGGCCCACAGTGCCGCTGGGAGATGCTCGTCCCAATCGTCGCGCTGAGCATTGTAGATTTTAGTCAAGCCCTTTTCGAGAATCTTGTTGAATGCTTCCACAATACCATTGGCCTACGGGTGGTATGGGATGATTTTATGATGCTGAATCATAAATGTGTCCAGTAGTGACTTGACCATGGCATTAATGAAATGCGTACCCTGATCGCTGGTCAAGCTCCGTGGGCAGCCAAACCGGCTGATGATGTGTTCAAAGATGAACCAGGCAGTAGTCTCTGCCGAGCAGTCGCGTACCGCTGCTGCCTCAGCCCACCGGGTGAGGTAATCTATGGCGGTAATGATGTACCGGGCCTTGGAGTGTCAAGCGACTGGTGCGATGGGACCTACGAAATGAACAACCCACTTTTCAAACGGCCGCAACACATGCAATGGGTGTAGCGGAAGCTCGTCCCGGTGTGAAGGCCTTCCCGTCCGCTGGCAAACATCGCAACACTTCACATAGGCCTTACAGTCAGCATGGACCGTCGGCCACCACAGGCTAGCTTGGAGCACTTTCCTTGCGGTGGGTTTCGCACCCACATGCCCTCCTGCAACACCACTGTGACATTCCCACATCACCGCTTCCCGTTCGTGATCAAGAACGCATCTATGAAACACCTCATCAAGGCCCAGTTTGTATAGCTGTCCCGCGATCAATTGGTAGTCGGCCGCCCGGACAACCAGGTGGCATTTCTGGAGTGGGGTGTAATCCCGAGGGCACTGTCCCATGGTCAGATAAGTGGCAATGTCAGCCAGGTAATCTGGTATTGCTTCTACTCGGAAGAGGTCGGCATCCGGCAGCTGATCATCCAACGAGCCTTCATTCTCTCCCGTCTCCAACCTGGATAAATGATCGGGACCAACATTCAACCTGCCAGGCTTGACAATCACCTCAAACGTGAATTCCTGGAAAAGTAGAAACCAGCGACAGATCCGTCCTTCCAACACAGGCTTATTCACCAGATACTTCAATGCAGAATGGTCCGTGAAGAATGTGAATTTGCTGCCCAGAAGATAGTGGCAGAACTTCTGGAGGGAGTACACCATCGCCAACACCTCCCTCTCGGTCGTGGTGTAATTCTTCTCTACATTCGATAACTGGTGGCTGGCGAAGTATACGGGGTGGTCAACTGTCGTCTCCCCGGGTTGCGCCAATACAGCCCCAAGTGCAATATCAGACGCGTCGATATGCACATGGAACTGCTTATCCCAGTCAGGATGCACAAGTATGGGTGCTGTCGCCAACTTCTCCTTCAATGTGTCAAGTGCCTTCCTGCACTCCGCCGTCCACTGGAACACTTCTGACTTCCGCAACAGTTTCTCCAAAGGGGCCGTAATCTTTGCATAGTTGCGAATAAACCGCCTGTAATATCCTGTGTGCCCGAGCAGTGCCCGCAACTGCTTCACGGTCTCGGGGGCCTCCATGTGGACGATGACCGCGACCTTGGTGGGATCAACGCAGACCCCTTGCTTGCACACCATGTGGCCCAAGAGTGTGCCGAATGAAACAACAAAATACATTTCTTCATGTTCAAGGAAACCTGCAGCTGACGACACCGGTCAAACATAATACACAACAGGGAGGCGTGTTTCTTCAACAGGCTGTAGACAGTCTAGTCGTCCATGTAGACCTCCAGGAACTTGTGAATGTACTCCCGGAAAGCAGCAATGACAATCCGGGAAAACACAGCCGGTGCGTTCTTCAGACCAAACGACATAACGTGGTATGCGAATGATCCCCACTCAGTGGTGAATGTCATCTTTGCTTTGTCTTTCTTGGCAATGCATACTTGATGGTAACTCGAAAACCCATCAGTGAAGGAATAAGCTTCGTTTCCCGCAACATGGTCCAGAACTTCATCGCTGAAAGGAGTGGGAAACAGATCGTGGATGCAGGCATTGTTCAGGCTCCGGTAGTCCACATAGACACGGATCTCCGCTTTGTCCTTCTTGTTCTGGATGACAATGGGACTCACCCATTCTGCTTCTTCTATTGGGAAGATAAGACCTGCAGCCAGCATATTTTCGATCTCCATCTTGACCTTCTCTTTGATACGTGGGTTCAACCGGTAGGGTCGGTGCTTCACCGGCCTGGCCCCCGGTTTCAACGCGATGCACATTTCGCCCAGATCCCCCTTGATCCCCTTCAGGTCCACAACCGAAGACGGGAACAAATCTTCGTATTCCCGGAGGAGGCTAAAAATTTCTTTTGTTGTTTCCTCGTCCCAGTAATCTCCTACCGTTGCGAGCTTAGGTTTCTTGTCTGTTCCAATGTTCAGCTTCTTCATATTTAGTGGCTGTAAATGGACTCCTTCAGTCGTCGGCTCTTCACTGATGCTCCGCTTGCCTTCCCTTTCGTCAAAATAGAGATGCCTGAGGTCCTCCAGACTATCATCATCCGGATCGCCGTCAATCCGGTGGCAAACCAACTCACGCCTGACCTCAGTTCGTGACACAACTGGGCCCTCGTCAGGCTCGGGATGGCAGAAAAACAAGATCTCCTTGATTGCCTGTAGGGCCTAAGACTCCTGCGCCGTCTCCCCTTCGAACAAGAAGCATCGAATGAACTTGTCCGCAACTACCTGCCAAGAGCGGGTTTCCCGTTTCCGCTCCTCCTCCAGGTACCGGGCCTGGGGAATTGTACCCAGGGAGTGGATAAACCTGTGGACCCATAGCTCCTCAGGGTACTGAGTGCTACGCCACTGTTCCTCGCAGGCCCGCAAATGGTGTTGCGGGTCGGAAATTCCATGATACTTAAGCGTACTGCAAGGCCCTTCGTCCTCTTTAAAGCGTGCCCGCAGAGCATCTGCCACGCACTCCCATCGCAACAGAGTGTCGCGGTGATTTTTCCACCATCAGGCCGATGTGGATTGCAAGGCCACATCCAAAAGAAGCATTCGGCTTTCAGCTGGGACCAGGTCTTCCACCTTGGTAATAAAAGTATTGACTGCTTACATGTTCGACAAGGTGGGATATCCGCGGATCTCAGTCCCTATCCATCGGACTTGGGAAATGGAGGCGCATCTCCGCGTGGTGGTCTCATACCCCCTTTGCTTCCAGTCTTCCCAAGCGAGTTCGGATCTGAGCTCCGAGCTCTGCACACTCCGCCAACTGACAGAGCCAGTTGCGGTCGGGTTAATATAGTCGTCCTGCTTCCCTGCGGTCATCTGATAAAGGTGGTCCATCATCTGAGCATCCTCCCGATTGTCCACTGTTTCCGTATATCGCGGGCCCTGATACAGGTCGAGGGGCTGGGTAACCCGTACCTCCCCATCCTCAAAGATCATCAACTCCTTTTTAAGGTCGATGATGGCGTAATTCTCAAAAGCCCAATCAATGCCGAGTAAGGTGGGATAGGGATCCTTGTCACCCATGATATCAATAACCTCAAAATCAGTGTATGTCTTCACCCTCGCAACGTCGACCTCGACACCCTCGAGCCGGCCGATTGGAAGAATGCAGTACTGATTCGCCATCCTGAGTTGGATCAGTGAGTAGGCTAGCCGTGGCCTTCCAAGAGCCTCCCATGTCTTCCGTGGTAGAATGTTGACGTCGAATCCCAAGTCCAACATGGTGTCGCTGATTTGGAACCCCGCGACCTACGTGTTAAGCCGGAATTCTTTGCCTGTTCGTTGCTTGTTTCATTTGACGCGCTGCACATATTGAGGGGTAGCATTCGCCGAGTCTCTAAGTTCTATGCACCCCTGCAGTGCTCCTTCCAAAGCATGCTTGAGCTGCTTCCGCAGCGCAGCGTTGTCAAAAATCCTGAGGAATAGCCGGAGCCAATCCTCGACCACAGTACCTGTGACATTCTGGGCACAAGATTCCGGCAGCATGGGCTCCTCCAAACCTCCCTCGTTCCGCAACTGGGCGAATGCCTCAACTGCCTCCTGGAAATACTTCTTTTGGACTTCGGGCCTGATCAACTTCTTCGGGGATGCCGGCTGAACCACTCGTGTGGGCTCCTGCCCGTGGGCATCCTCTCCAGTCTTCTTTCCGCCCCTTTTCACGATCGCGACGTTCTGCATGTCTAGGGTTGCGGTCCCTCGCGGCTCTGAGTTTATCAGATTCTCTCCCCTCTGCCTCACCCGTTCTTCCCACTTCTTGATGAGCTCCGAACAGTCCTCTGTAGCTTGGGCGTTTACCCGGCACTGGGAACATCAGGGTTGCCGCGGAAGGGGACATTCTCGAGCCACGTGACCCTTCTGGTCACAGTTGTAACATTTTACCGGACCGCATCCACCTGTGCGGCCTCCCCGCATTCCGCCGCCTCTTCCCCTTGGAGCCTCATTCACCCTGTAGGAGGGACGATCCAATCGATCCGCAAGTGCGTCGAGCGCCCTGCACTGCTCAGTGTTGTGAGTCGTGGAAACGCAAAATTCGCAGTACACATTATTCGGGACCGTGGAGTACTTCTGTAATATCGGGCACATCCGAAGAGGATGCCCCAGCGTCTGGAAAATCTCGCAGTACTCTGTGGTGGAGGAACCCGGTTGTGGTGGGAACCCCGCATAAGTCTGTTGCAGCTGGTATACTCCCTGCGGGTTTATTTCCGAGCTGCCACCAGGCGGTGGACCCCCCTGAATCGCTGCGACCGAGGGTCCTGCCCCTGCACCGCGCAACCGAGGACACTCGGTTGCGACGTGGCCCTCGACCAGGCAATGAGTACACCAAACATTCGGTCGTACTGGTCTCACTGGCTGAAGCTCCTTGAGATTTTCAGTCAAGCTGGAAATCTGGTGTTGCAACCCTATCAAAGAAGGATCTTGCGGGGCCGTCCCCCCCAGTATTCCTGGGGGTAGCCCGCCATGGCTTCAATCTTCATGGCCTGCCCCAAAGCGTCCTGCAGATTGTCAATCTTCTGCTGGGTGAGAGGGGTTCGTGTCAAGGGGAGCAGAGCCTTGATGAACCAGTCCCTCTGGTGGTTTGGATCGATCAGGTAGCTAAGTTTCCCGATCGCGTCCTTGAATCACCGCATCAACTCCCACGTGGTCTCACCTTCCTTCTGCTTAATTTCCCACAGCTCTAACAGGCCCTGCTGGTCTGTTTGGGGAAGCTTGAATTCGCAGACAAAATCCCGCTTCACGTCCACAATTACGGGGTTAGGATGAGCCTCAGACCACTTAATAAACCATCGCAGAGCCCTCTCTCTGAGCGTGGTTTGGAATTCTATTAACTTCCCTGCATCTGGCGTCTGGAGAGCCCTCCAGATGGCTTCGCACAGGTACCAGTGTTGCTCTACATCATCATTGCCCCGGCCAGAGAAATTTGGATACCGGGTGAAAGATCCAGCCATGTGTGCTTGCGGAGAATTGACCAGGATAAAGCCTCCAGGTCCTGGTTGCGTAACGGTCCCACTAGGAAAAATACCACTACTAGTAACGTTGTTGTTACCGGACGTTACTGATGCTGATGAACTATTGTATGACCGACTCAATGCTTGTAACTAAATAAAAATATTACTTAAAGGTTGATACAGTACCAGGGGAAGGTCGAGATCCTGGCCATGCAGAAGGTGGGAAGTAGGGCTGCCTAGAGGGGTGGGTGCCGTCTGATCTTGAAACATCCGCTGCATCATGCCGTGCCATTCGTCATCGGAAATCTCTTCGGGCTGCATCTTTCCATTAGCTTCGCTAGTCATTACTTCTCTTTCTCGCGTCGCTGGGCTCCCATGCACCCACTGCACTTCCACCGCTGTCCCATCTTCTTCCCAAGTATCCAAACCCATAGTTCCTGTCCTCTGAGGCGCCTCCTTCTGATTTTTCCTCTCGATCTCTCTTCTCTTCAAATCTCACATTACCCTTCTTCGCCACCTATCGGCGATCTGTGCCCGCCGATGCGCACGTCGCTCCCGCAACTTGCATGTAGCTTCAACGTCCATTCCCCACTCCCCACTTTCACATTCTACACAGCATCGGTCCCCTCAACCCTTCCCCCAGTATGGGAGGTTTATGCTTCCATACTCGGTTTGTGGAATTCAATCAACCCTTCGTCCACCATCAGGGCTTTGATCCACAGCGGAACCTCCTTCAACAGCTTCCCTCTTAGCCTTGAGTGGAAAACAGCCTCGGCTTTCGAGAAGGATTGATAGCACTCAGCAGAAAACTCCACAGTGTATCCTTCCAACGTGGTCCTTACCCAAAAATCCACCGCCCGGGTTAGTTCAGTGTCTACCCGATGCAGTGCTACCAGATCTTCGTGCGCCCACCTGCGGTTTATCTTCCGCAAGCCTTCTTGGGGCACCGTCACTCGTAACCTCTGCAACCAATTGTAAAGGTCCATAGGGAACCTTCCCCAGAAAATTTCGTATGTATCACTGGCTGAGTCAGAGAAAAGAACAAGCTCCCTGATCGCTGCCTCCTTTTTCTTGGTCAGCTCGGCTTGCTGAGCAATGAACTGGTTAAGATGATCATCCCACCATTGCCGTATCGCTTCTTCAAAAATCCTCGATACCATGATCTAGGTCCCCTCAGAACATGCAGGTCCCGGCAACGGAACCATTTGTTGGCGAGTAGTCAGGTCTCGTGGACAAGACCCAGGTTCAAGAGTTGTGGCCAACAAAGGGGTCCGGTGTAGTCTAGGAACATGCCGGCATTTTCACCCCGCTCCGGAGAGCAGTGCGTCTCACCCGAGGCGTGCCGCAACCACATGTAGAAGGGGATGAGATCAATGGCAAGGAACCAATTCACAACTCATGAAGGACAGTGCATCAATTACTTATACAGAGTTACATGCGCAAGATCACTAAATAAGCATCCAGAAAATTGCAAATAAAATTTTAAACCAGCATAAACACTTTACAGGCACATAAACATCTTATTGAGACATCAACCTTCCATTGTATTAACCTCTTGGCCAAACACATGATTACATGGCATTCTCACTGATAGCTTACAAATATGATACAGATGGATTTCGGAACAGAAAGGTAGAATAGAGAAGATGAGGAACCCTAGGAAGGTCATGCATGATTCTCCTGCAGTCGCTCTGTGCCTCTTCCTCTGTCACGAGCCTCTCAACCTCTTCAGCCTCCTCTCTTCCAGCCAGGTGACTATTATTTATTCACCCACTCTCGCGACTATCAATTCCTCTGTGTCTTTACTTCAGCTTCTCCCGGCTTCTCTCCTGTTATCTGTGCGTTCCACTTTCTGTCTTTTGCTGTGTGTTTCCTTCATCTGTACTTGTCCCTGTTCTATCTCCAGCTATCGCATGCTTCCGCGCCACCTTGATAGCTCCGCAACTCCTGGTAGTTGTGACGCGGTCGCGATTACCATGTGTCTTCATGCTGCAACTCAAAAAAGGTCAAAATTCAAAATGTTCCAAACAAGATTTCAAAAACAAGGGCCCCAACAGTTGTGCCTTCCTATGAGATCTTGTATGAAATATAAGACTCCTTCCTCAAGCTTCACTCTAGAAAATATCGTTATCCAACAACTAAGCTCATAACTGATAGTCTTCCTTATTCTTGGTGATTTAAAACAAATACAATGGTTCACCCTCCCATGCAATAGATTTTCGTTATAGTAAGTATCCTTGACCATAGTATGCACCATGTGATAGCAATTATGGCCTTCAATTGGCTGTGTAGCTTCAAATGGAATGCTACAGGTGGTTGGAGATAAGCGGATTTGTGACTAGAATTCACTTCCACTGTATGCTGATTATTGGCCTAAATTTTCGGCAGTGTGTATGTGTGACCCACCAAACGGTCATTGCATTAAGACTGTAGATCCACGATCTCTTCCAATCGATAATCACATACTTTGACATGAAATTAAACCAACTCGGCTAACAGACAGGATGAGATCAATGATTGGCTACGTTATTGCGGATTGACACCTAGATACTACACGTATAACCATGACTTAAACTTAACATGGCTGACCGCATACCACTCCTGTCACGTGATTTAAATCATAATAAAAATATTTAAAACGTATTTAAAAAAAGAACATGTGGCTTGACACAAAGCAGATTCACTTTTATTTTATTTTTTAAAAAATAGGGAAGTTACTGAAATTTTCGGTAGCATCGGATTAAAGAAAAAAAAACATAAACATAATTAAAACAGGTTGTCCGAAAAGGGGTAAAATAGGCACTACTGGAAATTTCGATAGCGCTCAATTTTTTTTTTGAAATTTACAAAATCTAATTCTAAAAAAAAAAAATTAAAATGGACTCATGACTTAGCAAAGAATTGTGTTAACATTGGCTCCACAAGGGATATATCTCTCTCTACGAGGCTCTAAGAATCTTTTGTAGTTTTAGTACCTTTTCATTGGGCTATGGAGTCTTATTATGAAACAAACTAGTATATATAGTGACCTTTTGCCACCAATAGCCTTAGTAAAAGATTTTCTTGAGAAAACGCCCATTGAATGGGCCTCCATATAGTTTTGTCCCATCAAGATGTACCAACTCAAAAGTATTGTTCTACAGAATATTTGAGATTCTCAAAGGACCAAGCCATAAAGCATCAAATTTAGAATGCTTACATGGGTCTTGATGTTGTGCATCCCACTTCAACACCAGATCTCCAATATGAAAATCTTCTTTTTTAGTTCCTCTATCAAAAACTTGCTTTACAACTTGCTCATATTTTCTCACCAAATCATATTGTTTTTCTTGCTTTTTCTTCACTTCTATGATCTAATATATTCTCCTGGTGTTGGAAATATGATGCAATATGTTGTCCTTGATGGCAACCTACTTGATGAGTTGTCTTTGGATAGCAACCTATTTGTTAATGATGTAAATCTGATGTATCTACAAAGAAGTTCAGAAGTAACGAAGACAAAAATTCCAGTAAGTTCCAGAGTAATGATAAATAAGACATGTCACAATATATACGCGAGTTTGTAAAGGCCAAGTTGTGTATGCACACAGATAAGTACGTCCCAAGTTGCGTATGTCCTTTTGCGCTCCAAAATTACAATACCACGGGGCATTACCATGGTTTTGGCACACAATATTGAGCGTTGTATGGTTTATTTGATTCCGTCCAAGAATACCATCGGAAGTTGTGTGGTTTTGGCTCATGGTATTGGTAAAAGCTAAATCTATTTAAGGAGAAGAAGATCATAGTGCAAGGTGTGCATGAGTAAGGGTTGTTGATGAATAAATTTCTCTAAGGAATATCTGCATGGATGAAATCTGTTCTTAATTGATAGATCTGAATCTATGATGCACCCATGGATATATTGACGGTTCAAGATCTCTAGATCTAAAGATGGTGAATCTCTAGTTTGATCAACGGAAGAAATGATGAAGAACTGGCGCAAGTCTGCTGAAGAACATGAATAAATATGGGTAAGTTTTATAGATCTGGCCTACTCTGCAAAATATATTTTTACAGATCTATACGCTAGTTTGCTTCATGCAAAGCATGTATATCCATGGGTTCGCTTCATTAAAAGCGCGTATGGCAGTTAGGGTTTTCTGAAGATAATGTACACAAAAGTATACGCGGGTTGGTGTGTAGGAAAGCGTGTATGTACGCAGCTTCAGTGAATCAAAGTAGCATATTCTATTTGAATTAATGAATTTTTAGGGTTGAGTTTGTATCTGCATATCTATTCTAAATTCTGGGTTATTTCTGACATTCTGGTTACAGTGGTCTCACTATTCTGTTTGAAGTTTTGGACAAAGTATGGGTTGTGTTGAAGCTGTTTGATTTAGTTTGAAAATTGATGAAACGCGGTCTAAAGTGGGTCTGAAGGTTGAAGCCTTTAGTGTGGAAGTAGAAGCTTTCAATTAGTAGAAGCTGGTGTTGAAATCAGGGGGTCGAAGCTCCCTTCCAGGAGAGGCTGGTAAACGAGTTTAGGGGGTTGGAGCTCCCTTCCAGTTGCAGCTAGAAAACGAGAGAAGGTTGCAGCCTTCTGTAGGTAGAAGCCTGCATACTGGTATAAGTCTGCATCAGTACATTGTTGTAAAAGGTTTTCTATATAATAAAGATTGAAGACAGAGATGACAACAACGGTGGTTTTCTCCCGAATTGGGTTTCCACCTTAAATATTGGTGTTCATGTGTGTGATGCTTATTCTGTTGATTAATTCTCATAACTTCTGATTATCTAGCCTTATTCATATCTTTTAAATCTTTTTAAAATATTGTTCCTGAGAAATACTCTAAATCTGAAAGGTAAATCAGTATACTCTAGTTTCCTTCCATATTTCCGCGTGTATACGCTAGTTCAGTTCATAAAAACCACGTATGGAATTCTGCTGAAAGAAAAGGTTGAATTTATTTTATAAACTCTAAATACTGATTCACCCCCCCGCTCAGTATTTTTCCCAACAGTTGGTATCAGAGCAGGTCCTTCTGAAAAATCTTAGCCGCTAGAAGGAAGATCAAACAAGATGAGCAATCAAGATGGAACAACATCTATCAAGCCTCCGCTTTTCAACGGAAACAATTTAATCTTTTGGAAAACAAGGATGAGATCCTATCTTTAGTCTCTGGGAGTAGATGTATGGGCTACTGTTGAAGGAGGATATCAATATCCAGCTGCAGTACCAACAAATCCAATAAAAAGAAAGAATTATGAAACAAATGCAAAGGCAGTCAATGCTCTATTGGGAAGTCTAACTGAATCAGAATTTGTCAAAGTCATGCAGCTGGATACAAAAAAGGCAATATGGGACAAAATCATTCTAAGTTATGAAGGTGATGCAAAGTTAAAAAGTGCTAAACTCCAAACTCTCAGAATTCAATGTGAGAATCTAAAAATGCATAATGAGGAGAGCATTGCAAATTTCTTTTTACGTCTTGATGATATTGTAAATCGCATGAGAAATCTAGGAGAAACAATAACCAAATCTACTTTGGTTGAGAAGGTTTTAAGATTACTAACGGCAAAATTTGAGTCAAAAGTTTCTGCTCTTGAAGAAAAGCAGGATCTTCAAAATCTTACTGTGGTGCAACTTCATGGCATACTAACTACATGTGAAATGAGAAGAGGAGGACCATCTGAAGTCAAAGAAGCTGTCTTTAGAGCTTCTACAAAAGGGAAAGAAGTACAAGAGACAGAAGGGTCAGGGTATATCTCAGAAGAAGATGAGGTAAATTTTGTAAAGAAACTCCAACTTGGCACAGGACAGTTCAAAGGTAAGCTTCCTTTCAAATGTTTTGCTCGTGGAAGAGTTGGCCATTATGCTGTTAAGTGTCCTCATAAGGAAACACATGAAAAAGGGAAGGAAGTAGCAAGAAGGAATAAGAATAGGTTTAGCACTAGAAAAAGTTACTATGCTCATGAAGACAGTGATGGGTTATCTAACAGTGAGGAAGAATGTGAACAAGATCTTAGACTTCTCATGGCATTTGAAAAAGAATTTAGAGAAGAAAAAGATACTTTTATGGATGCTTTAGAGGACAATGATTTTCTTGATGAATTCAATCAACTCAAAATATGCTTAGAAGAAAGTAAAATATGCATAGAAACTCTGAAAAATCAGCTTGAAGAAAAGGAGAAACACAATGATAAATTAGAATGTGAAATAGTAAGTCTAAGAAAAGAAATTGAAAAAGTGAAGAATTTGAATCTTAGATTTTCTAAAGGATCTGAAACCTTAGATGAGATTATCAAGGTACAACGTTCTCCTCTTATAAAGACAGGTCTTGGATATATCGGAGAATCTTCTCAGATGTCAGCACCAAATTATCTAAAAGTAGCTACAACCAGTATACAACATTCTACCACTCAGCAAAGGAATAAAAAATCCTCGCAGATAAAGCATGACCATCTCAATTCAAAGAACACTAACAAGAATACCTTTCAAAGAAACACCAACCAACAGGTAAATTCAAGTAGAAGATTTCATGATCGTAGAAATTTCTTCTTCAATGGAAAATGTTTCTCATGTCACAATTTTGGTCATAAAGCTGTTCAATGTGTTGCATATAAAACCATCATGAAAAGAGAAGCAAGAAATAAACGGATTGATATTGGAACAAAGAAGAATACCTATAACAACTTTTCTTCTCTTAAAAATGAAGTTGAATGTGCTTATTGCAATAACTTTGGCCATGAATAATCTGAATGTAGGAGCAAAGTCCAGCCAAAAGAGCATTTTCCTTCAAGCTCCAAAATATGGAAAAAGAAGGAATTACAGGTTGAAAATTGTGGCATAGCTTTATTTGCAGAAGGAGAAGAAAATCAATGGTACATTGATAGTGGATGCTCAAAACACATGACAGGTGACAAAAAAAAACTTCTTGCATATAGTGCTCTAGAAAAAGAAAAGAATGTTACATTTGGAAATGATACTCCTGCTGTCATTAAGGGAAAAGGGTCTGTTTTTCTAAAAGAAAAGGTGAAAGCTAATAATGTCATGTATGTGGATGGATTAAAGCATAACCTGTTAAGTGTAATTCAAATGTGTGATCAAGGAACTGAAGTTGTCTTTAGTTCAAAAGAATGTGTGGTACATGATCTTGATACAGGTAAAACAATTATAAAAGGAAACAGAACTCCAAGCAACCTGTATGTATTGAAGAACTGAAAAGATCAATGTTACTTGAGTAAATCTTCAGAAAACTGGCTATGGCATAGAAGGTTGGGGCATCTGAGCTTCTCTCAAATCAACAAATCAAGCAGACTTAAAGCTGTTCGTGATCTTCCCAATATTACTCTACCTGAAAGTATCATATGCAAATCTTGCCAGTTCGGTAAGCAAACTAGAGTGCAATTTAATGCCAAGGAAGGATCATCAAGTAAGCCTCTTGAACTCATTCATACTGACATATGTGGACCTGTGAGGAAAAAGTCACCACGTGGTGAACAATACTATATCTTATTTATTGATGATTTCTCTAGAATGTGTTGGATTAGGTTGATTAAACACAAAGATGAAGCATTTGAGAAATTTCAGATCTTCAAAGCACTGGTTGAAAATGAATTAGATCTAAAAATCAAGTGTCTTAGATCCGATCGAGGAGGAGAATATACATCAGATGAATTCCTTGAATTTTGTGAACAACATGGCATAAAAAGACAGTTTTCTGTAGCTGGCACTCCACAACAAAATGGCGTAGTAGAAAGAATGAATAGAACAATTCAACAAATGGCTAGAGCTATGCTTGATGATTCCGGAACACCTGACACATTTTGGGGAGAAGCAACACATACAACGGTAAATATTCTTAACAAGGCACATGTTCGTGTAAATAGTGATAAAACTCCATATGAACTCTGGTATGGTAATCCTCCCACTGTGAAGCACTTTAGAGTTTTTGGAAGCAAATGCTTTATCAAAAACAATGATGAAAAACTTGGCAAGTTTGAACCCAGAGCAGATGAAGGAATACTTCTTGGTTACTCCTCTAGGAGTAGAGCATATAAATGTTACAATAAAAGACTTCGGAAGATTGTTGAAAGTATTGATGTTGTTATTGGTGAGTCTCCTGCAGCTCCAAAAGAAGAAAAAAAACAACAGATGAAGACGATGATGACATATATCCTTCTACATCAAATAAGAATGATATAGATAGTGAACCCATTGAAGAACCCAAAGATGATTTATCTGAAAAAGCTCCATCTAGATATGTTCAAAAGAATCATACAAAATCTCAAATTTTTGGAGAAAAAGGATCAGGTGTACAAACAAGAAGGACTCTTGTGGGATATTCTAGCTATCTGGCATTTCTATCCACTATTGAACCAAATAAAGTCAATCAAGCTAGCAAAGATGAATTTTGGATTCAAGCCATGAATGAAGAGCTTGATCAAATTGAAAAGAATCACACTTGGGAATTAGTACCAAGACCTCATGACAAAAATGTCATTGGAACTAAATGGATATTCAAAAAAAAATTAAATGAGAATGGGGATGCTATAAGAAATAAAGCTAGACTTGTTTGCAAGGGGTATGCTCAACAAAAAGGTATAGACTTTGAACAAACTTTTGCTCTTGTAGCTAGACTTGAAGCCATAAGAATGTTTCTTGCTTTTTCAAGCTTCCAACAAATCAAAGTTTATCAAATGGATGTTAAATCTGCTTTTCTCAATGGTGATCTAGAAGAAGAAGTTTATATGGAACAACCAGAAGGATTCATTTTGGGAAATGATGAAAAACTTGTTTGTAGACTTAAAAAGGCTCTATATGGTCTCAAACAAGCTCCAAGGGCATGCTATTATCGTCTTGACAAATATCTTCATCAACAAGGATTTTCAAAGGGGTCTGCTGATAGCAATTTATACACAAAAACTGAAAATGATAAACTATTGATTGTGGTTGTATATGTTGATGATATCATTTTTGGAAGTAATGAAGAATCTATGAGTCAAAAATTTTCTTCTGTTATGCAGCAAGAATTTGAAATGTCTTTACTTGGGGAACTAACATTCTTTCTTGGCTTACAAGTGAAACAAGCAACATATGGCATATTCTTATCACAAGAAAAGTATCTTAAGAAAATTCTGAAGAACTATGGCATGGAAGAGTGAAAACCTATAAGTACACCAATGATAACTGGATGTAATCTCAGTTCTCATGATGATTCTCCCGCAGTGAAACAACCAGAATACAGATCTATGATAGGAAGTCTACTTTATCTCACTGGGATTAGACCAGACATTATGCATGCAGTTGGGATTGTTGGACAATTCCAAGCTAATCCAAAAGAGTCTCACCTTCAGGCTGTCAAAAGAATATTCAAATATCTACAAGGAACTCAAGAATTTGGACTATGGTATCCAAAGAATGTTGATCTCACTCTTCATGCTTACATTGATGCAGATTGGGATAGAAATGTTGATGATCGAAAAAGCACTAATGGTGGTGCATTATTTATGGGGCCCTGGTTAGTATCTTGGTTCAGCAAGAAGCAAAGCTCTATTGCCTTATCTACAACAGAAGCAGAATATGTGGCTGCCGCATCATGTTGCACTCAACTTCTTTGGATGATGCAAACCTTACAAGACGTTCAAATCAAATGTTCACCTGCTATATCCATTATGTGTGATAATACAAGTGCCATCAGTATCTCAAAGAATCATGTTATGCATTCCAAGACCAAGCACATTCCCATCAAGTATCACTTCTTAAGTGAACAAGTGCATGGTATTATCGTCTTGACAAATATCTTCATCAACAAGGATTTTCAAAGGGGACTGTTGATAGCAAATTATACACAAAAACTGAAAATGATAAACTATTGATTGTGGTTGTATATGTTGATGATATCATTTTTAGAAGTAATGAAGAATCTATGAGTCATAAATTTTCTTCTGTTATGCGGCAAGAATTTGAAATGTCTTTACTTGGGGAACTAACATTATTTCTTTGCTTACAAATGAAACAAGCAACATATGGCATATTCTTATCACAAGCAAAGTATCTTAAGCAAATTTTGAAGAACTATGGCATGGAAGAGTGCAAACCTGTAAGTACACCAATGATAACTGGATGTAATCTCAGTTCTCATGATGATTCTCCCGCAGTGAAACAACCAGAATACAGATCTATGATAGGAAGTCTACTTTATCTCACTGGGATTAGACCAGACATTATGCATGCAATTGGGATTTTTGGACAATTCCAAGCTAATACAAAAGAGTCTCACCTTCAGGCTGTCAAAAGAATATTCAAATATCTACAAGGAACTCAAGAATTTGGACTATGGTATCCAAAGAATGTTGATCTCACTCTTCATGCTTACACTGATGCAGATTGGGATAGAAATGTTGATGATCGAAAAAGCACTAATGGTGGTGCATTCTTTATGGGGCCCTGGTTAGTATCTTGGTTCAGCAAGAAGCAAAGCTCTATTGCCTTATCTACAGCAGAAGCAGAATATGTGGCTGCCGCATCATGTTGCACTCAACTTCTTTGGATGATGCAAACCTTACAAGACGTTCAAATCAAATGTTCACCTGCTATATCCGTTATGTGTGATAATACAAGTGCCATCAGTATCTCAAAGAATCCTGTTATTCATTCCAAGACCAAGCACATTCCCATCAAGTATCACTTCTTAAGTGAACAAGTGCTTGAACAAAAGGTGAAGTTGGAATATGTTCCATCCAAAGAACAAGTTGCTGATATATTTACCAAACCTCTACCTAGGGAAGCATTCAAATATCTCAGACAGAAGCTGGGAGTAGTCTCTGCCATGCAGAGGATCAGATCTGCTTAAATTTGATACGCGGATTTCCTGAAGGACAATCGCGTATATACACGAGTTTATACACAGAAAACCGTGTATGGGTGTTTGCTGACAAAATTTTTCTGGGTCAGCACTCTTTAGCATAGATGTGGTGCTGTTGGGTATCTTTGGTGATGTTTCAAATCTCATATTTCTGTTTCATTCTCTGATATTTGGTGAATATGCCTTGATGATTTTCTGTTGAAAGTGTTCAGGATGCACAAGCTAAGGGGCAGCTTTGGTCATATGGAAAGGATGCATTGTTGGCATTCTAATTATTTGTTGTGGTCTGATCTCATGCTTGAGTTTCTTTGGTCTTGATTGATGAAAAGGTCATGTTAAGACCTATGATGTAAAATTGTAATATTTAGTCATGTAAGGACTTGTTCAAATTTGTAAACCCACTTGGTTGGGTAGTTGAGTCAAATATGTAAATCCACTTGGTTGGATCATTGATGTAAGTATGAGTCCTTGGTGATAGGAAAGGTTATAGAGTCATGTAATTCATTGAAAAATATGTTTTAAGATTCAGCGTGAACTCAGGGGGAGCATGGTAACTTCAGTGCACATCAGATCTATAGAGCTCTTCTTTCTACAAGAGAAGAAAAACCTTGTTTTGGTTTTGATCTGCCCTTTGCCCTTGATGTCAAAGGGGGAGAGTATAATGGTGTTTGAATAATGGTTATAATCAATGTATCTATCTATTGTGGTATCAAACACCATCATGGTTGCCATCAAGTCCAAAGGGGGAGATTGTTGGCAATATGATGCAATGTGTTGTCCTTGATGGCAACCTACTTGATGAAGTAAATTGACTTGATGAGTTGTCTTTGGATAGAAACCTATTTGTTAATGATGTAAATCTGATGTATCTACAAAGCAGTTCAGAAGTAACAAAGAAATAAATTCCAGTAAGTTCCAGAGTAATGATAAATAAGATATGTCACAATATATACGCGAGTTTGTAAAGGCCAAGTCACGTATGCACGTGGATAAGTACGTCCCAAGTCGCGTATGCCCTTTTGCGCTCCAAAATTACAATACCACGGGGCATTACCATGGTTTTTTCACACAGTATTGAGCGTTGTATGTTTTATTTGATTCCATTCAATAATACCATCGGAAGTTGTGTGGTTTTGGCTCATGGTATTGGTAAAAGCTAAATCTATTTAAGGAGAAGAAGATCATAGTGCAAGGTGTGCATGAGTAAGGGTTGTTGATGAATAAATTTCTCTAAGGAATATCTAAATGGATGAACTCTGTTCTTAATTGATAGATCTGAATCTATGATGCACCCATGGATATACTGATGGTTCAAGATCTCTAGATCTAAAGATGGTGAATCTCTAGTTTGATCAATGGAAGAAATTATGAAGAACTGGCACAAGTCTACTGAAGAACATGAATAAATCTGAGTAAGTTTTATAGATCTAGCCTGCTCTACAAAATATATTTTTACAGATCTATACGCTAGTTCGCTTCATGCAAAGTGTGTATATATGCGGGTTCACTTCATTAAAAGCGCGTATGGAAGTTATGGTTTTCTAAAGATAATGTACACAGAAGTATGCACGGGTTGATGTACAGGAAAGCGCGTATGTACGCGGCTTCAATGAATCAAAGTAGTGTATGCTATTTGAATTAATGAATGTTCAGGGTTGAGTTTGTATCTGCATATCTATTCTGAAGTCTGGGTTATTTCTGACATTCTGGTTACAGTGGTCTCACTGTATGTTTGAAGTTTTGGACAAAGTATGGGTTGTGTTGAAGCTGTTTGATCTAGTTTGAAAATTGATGAAACGTGGTCTGAAGTGGGTCTGAAGGCTGAAGCCTTTAGTATGGAAGTAGAAGCTTTCAGTCAGTAGAAGTTGGTGTTGAAATCAGGGGGTCGAAGCTCCCTTCCAGGAGAGGCTGGTAAACGAGTTCAGGGGGTTGGAGCTCCCTTCCAGTTGCAGCTAGAAAATGAGAGAAGGTTGCAGCCTTCTGCAGGCAGAAGCCTGCATACTGTTATAAGTCTGCATCAACACATTGTTGTAAAATTTTTTCTATATAATAAAGATTGAAGACAGAGACGACATTAGCGGTGGTTTTCTCCCGAATTGGGTTTCCACCTTAAATATTGGTGTTCATGTGTGTGATGCTTATTCTGTTGATTACTACTCATAACTCTTGATTATCTAGCCTTATTCATATCTGATAAATCTGTTTAAAAGATTGTTCCTGATAAATACTCTAAATCTGAAAGGTTAATCAGTATATGCTAGTTTCCTTCCATATTTCCGCGTGTATATGCTAGTTTAGTTCATAAAAACCACGTATGGAATTCTGCTGAAAGAAAAGGTTAAATTTATTTTATAAACTCTAAATACTGATTCACCCCCCCCCCCCCCTCTCAGTATTTTTCCCAACACCTGGTCATGTCATTTGGCTTAGCTTCATGATCTTGTAGAAATTTAGCTACAGGAATGGCCAATTGGATTGCAAAAACAACATTAGTTCCATAAAAAAATTGAAAAGGTGATATATTAATAGAATTTTTTATTGTCACCTTGTCATCCCATAAAGAAAACTTTAGTTTTGAATCCCATACTTTCGTATTTTTCTCTAATAGCTTGGTGATGATTCTTACCAAAATTTTGTTTGATGATTTAGATAAACCATTCCTTCGGGGTTAGTAATATGTAGAGTGCGTAAGATGAATACCATAATCTTCATATAAATTTACCAATGGTGTAGCTTTAAAAGTAGTTTGTAATATCCCAAAATGGGATCTGCTAGCAAGGCATGAATGGAAAATGCATTTTCTAGTAATGGCTGCTACAATATTTGAAACCAAGACCTGGATCCCTTAGATCAATGCATCTAAGCCTGAAATCCAAGAGGTGGCTCAAAATAAATCCCTCTATGTGGGTTAAACAAATCTCCCACACCTAGTTGTCTTTAGAAAATGCCCGATGAGGGGACTACAACAATTATTGAACATATAATGGAATAACAATGTTATTTTTGCAACCATGAACATATGAAGATATGAATAGCCAACAAATCTATAATATAGTAGCAAATTCTTTGAGGAATCCCTCACTCAATCTAGGCAATGAGAGTCTCAACAAAACATCTACATGAAATGGATAAGTACTACTACATATGAAAAGCCATGGCTATGACTGCGAAGTCTATAAAGGATGACTACTGAAAAATGGTGTCAATACATAAATATGAAAATATAGAACTCAAATAAAATAGGGGGAGTAAGATCTCGACCCCTGGAAACAACAATAGACAATCCTTGAAAGGATTGGCTAAAATACGCACAAAATGGAAAATCTGTAGAAATGCCAGAGTTGTAGGGTAGCAGCCGCAACTCAGAAAATGGAACTGGATGGAAAAGACTGAAGATGTTGCATATGATGTCAAGATCTCCTCCAATGGATCTTCCAAGTGAAAGGCTAATCCTATCACTAAATATCTCACCCTCTAATCAACATTGCAAACCCTCACTGCAAGTGTGCTTTGAAAAGAACAGGGATACTAAGGGAGACTATGCTGTAGGTGGAATAGAAAGTGTTGGCCAGGTGCCAAGATCTTAAATGAGCTCTGAATCCTTCCTTAATAATCTCCCAAAGGAAAGAAGGCCCCTTCCTCTAAAAAACAAGTGAAGGAATGGTGTTGTGGAACCTCCACTGCAACACCCTGCAACACAACGTTACACTTGAGCAGAAATAACGATGTAGTTGAAGGAATGGATTTGGACTTGAGCCTAGATGTGGAGAAATGAAGTGCAATCCCTCAAGAGGCCTCTCAAGAAGGAGACAACACTGCAACTCAGCTAAATAGCCAGAGACCGCAAATAGTCTAAACAGACAAGAAATCAATAATCATATGCATGAGTAACAATGGCTGCCTTGCCATCCTTTAAAAAAAATGAGAGCTCCATCTCCATGGGTCCCACTCTTTAGGATTTCCTCCATCAAGGAAAATTCCCTCCTCTTTCACTGTGCTGTCCCACAAGATGCCCTTCACCTCATACCTCTGTGCTGTTTGACTTGGTCAAACTTGACCTAGCCTTTTTGCAAATGTATCCTTTCACACATGAGGGTGTGAAATCTAGTTCCACTGATGACCCCTTTCATACTAAGAGGGATTTTATCCATTATTTTATTATGAATGGGCCTTCTCACCCAATTATTCAACTCCTAAGTGAAAATAGAAAAAATTAATATTCCAATTTATTGTAGGCAAATTTTGGAATATTACAGTCCTCCCCTCCCAAATGTTTCTTGTCCTAAAGAAACTGCAAGGATAGAACTGAGAAGTTTCCCCCAAGGCATGGAGATTGAAAAGTGTGGGGAAAAATTCTTCCCCAAATGGATCCTCCATCCCCAAGCAATCATCCAAACAAAATGAGTCACCTCCCAACATGGCAACTGCTGAAAATCTCCTTCCACTTCAAGCTCCGGAAATGAAGGTGGGTTGAGAATCTGAATATGGTAAGAATTATAGCCTACAACATGCTAATCTTCTCTCCATTTATGATAAGTGTAGAGTATGTGTTGATCTTGGGCTGCAAAATTACTGCTCTCAAGTGGCAAAGTGAAGAACAATCCTCCAAAGATTCCTCTTCCAACATTGAAGAATAAGCTGCCCCAAAATATATCATCCATGATGAATAGGACATGATCATCATAGAAAATCCTAGTGAGAAGTTATCTGAAGGTTTTACATGATGATACATGATACAAACAATGTCTCAAAAGGACACAGTGCAGTCTCATCCACTGCAACTTCAGAAAATAACAGGGTAAGTAACATACAAAAATCATCACTACTAATGAATAGTAAATGGCTGAATGTGTCAACAGTACATGATCAAATACTTGCCCATGGTTATAAAATGGATGGCTATCAAACTCATTTTCCACCCCATAAGAGAACAAATATGTGGCTGTGGTGGCCATACCTCCTCCCATGCTCCCATTAGAACATGTAGTGCAGAAAATGTGGGGATTATCTCCCCTTAAGGACACATCCAACTCATGTTTCAATCTCCCAATCATGATCTAAACAGGAATAGAAAAAATATTAGCAAATGAATACATTATCAATACAAGAATGAAGGAAATACCTATGGCTTCATGTGGTGCTTGAAGGTACCAATAGTATCCTAAGTGTGTACAACGTAGTTTTGTAAACTGCTGCTTTAGAAAAGTACAAGGCAAAATGTTTCCTTTTACATGGTCAACCATGCATGTCTTCATATGGTAAATGTTTGTGTGCAAAAACTGAACATACATGTGATGATAAAAAATTTCCCAAGGCCACATAAAAGATGGCTGCCTCCATCATATAGTTGGCCCCAACAATGATCATGGAGCATAGTGAAAAGCTTGCCCTCTTGTGGAGCAATGCACTGCATAGTAATGGTAAGAGTATACAAATTAATTAATGTAAAAAAAAACTTCTTACCATATGCCAGAAATAAGATGGTACATGGATCCATGAGTGAGTCCTCCATAGTGTTTTGGCATGCTATGAAGATAAAGGAACCATGTATTGCAAGAAGATAATCCTTCTCATTCTTGGGAACCCAAGTCAAGAAGAATATGTCATAGTGATAGATGCCTCTATCCACTACTCTATCATCATCACCTCCTCCTTGTTCACCAAATGCATCCAATGTGAAGTGATCCTAGGGACACTCCATCCATAATTCCTTGCTCCAAAGTGACAGCATTGTGAGCTCATGCAAATAGGCTCCTGTCAATACAAAGATTGGTTCTTTGACATGCTCCTTGTCAAAGACTCCTCTAGTAATGCTACTGCAAATATGGAATACCTCCAAAGATGGAAGTGCTTCCAAATCATCCAAGGCCAAGGAGCACCCACTTTGCACCATGAGAGTTCCCTCTTCTACTTCTGCAACATCACACAACATGTGAGAGCAATTTTTCCCTTGCTCTCTCAAGCACAAATCAAGCGACCAAAGTGCTTGTTGCCTCCTTATGCTCCCATCAAACAACTCATGTGATGAGGGCACAATGAATGACACCTCAACATCATGCATCCATATTCCATGCTATCCAATGATGTAAGCACCCTGCCACCTCTTCTCCATCCCCATCCTCTTTGGAAAAGGATATGCCAAGTGATGGCCAAACTCCTTGATTAGCTCTTGAGAAAACTTAGCAAGAGTAGGCACTATTGCATGGTTCGATTGGTTGAACCACCAAATGTGGGCTTCACCTCCTAGGTGCATCGTTGAGATCTCAACAACCTCTTTCTCCACTACAGGATGTAGCAGGAAAAATGCTTCCAACTTCCTCACCCAAGCTCTTGCTGTAGATTACCCATCAAATGTAGACAACATAAATCTATTGCCTCTGATTTCCCTTCTGCTACATGGTCTCTTCTCTTCTTTCAACTGGATGAATGGTGGAAAAGCTAGAGTCTCCTTGAAGGCTCTAGTTTGAGATTTGAACTCAACAAGGTAACCACTTAGAATTTTTTGATCCAAGTATCCTTCATGCTTGTCTCTTTCTTCTTCATGAGAATAGGAAGTGCATGGTCCTTCCTCTTATTTTTGCTCTTCCTCTTTGGAGAGGCTCTTCTTATTTCCAAACATTGATGAGAGAAATCTCATATTCTTTATCATTATGATCTTCTTCTACCTTCTTGGGCTGAGACTCACAGGCTGAGCCAAGAAAGATGCTTTGATACCACTGTAATATCCCAAAATGGGATCTGATAGCAAGGAATGACTGGAAAATGCATTTTCCAGTAATGGCTGCTACAAGATTTGAAACCAAGACCTGGATCCTTTATATCAATGCATCTAAGACTGAAATCCAAGAGGTGGCTCAAAAGAAATCCCTCTAGGTGGATTAAACAGATCTCCCACACCTAGTTGTCTTCAGAAAATGTCCGATGAGGGGACTGCAACAATTATTGAACATATAATGGAATAATAGTGTTATTTTTGCAACCATGAACATATGAAGATATGAATAGCCAAAAAATGTATAATATAGAAAAAAATTCTTTGAGGAATCCCTTACTGAATCTAGGCAATGAGAGTCTCAACAAAACATGTACATGAAATGGAGAAGTACTGCTACATATGAAAAGCCATGGCTATGACTGCACAATCTATAAAGGATGACTACTGAAAAATGGTGTCAATACACAAATATGATAACATACAGCTCAAATAAAATAGGGGGAGAAAGATCTTGACCCCTGGAAACAAAAATACACAATCCTTGAAAGGATTGGATGAAATAAGCACAAAATGGAAAATCTGCAGAAATGCCAGAGTTGCAGGGTAGCAGCTGCAACTCAGAAATGGAACTGGATGGAGAAGATTGAAGATGCTAAATTTTATGTCAAGATCTCCTCCAATGGATCTTCCAAGTGAAAGGCTAATCCTATCACTGAAGATCTCACCCTCCAATCAACACTGCAAACCCTCACTGCAAGTGTGCTCTGAAAAGAACACAAATACTGAGGGAGACTGTGCTATAGGTGGAATAGAAAGTGTTGGCCAGGTGCCAAGATTTGAAATGAGCTATGAATCCTTCCTTACTGATCTCCCAAATGAAAGAAGGCCCCTTCCTCTGAAAAACAAGTGAAGGAATGGTGTTGTGGAACCTCCACTACAACACCCTGTAACACAACGTTACACTTGAGCAGAAATAATGTTGTAGCTGAAGGAATGGCTTTGGCCTTGAGCCTGGATGTGGAGAAATGAAGTGAAATCCCTCAAGAGGCCTCTCAAGAAGGAGAGAGAACCCTAAATAGGAATTCCTAATGCTAAACAACACTACAACTCAACTAAACAGCCGGAGACTGCAAATAGTCTAAACAAACAAGAAATCAATAATCATATGCATGAGTAACAATGGCTGCCTTGCCCTCCTTTTAAACAAATGAGAGCTCCCTCTCCATGGGTCCCACTCTTTAGGGTTTCCTCCATCAAGGAAACTTCCCTCCTCTTTCACTTTGCTGTCCCACAAGATGCCCTCCACCTCATACCTCTGCGTTGTTTGACTTGGTCAAACTTGACCTAGACTTCTTGCAAATGTCTCCTTTCACACATGAGGGTGTGAAATCTAGTTCCACTGATGATCCCATTTCATACTAAGAGGGATTTTATCCATGTTTTTATTATGAATGAGCCTTCTCACCCAATTATTCAACTCCTAAGTGAAAATAGAAAAATTCAATATTCCAATTTATTGTAGGCAAATTTTGGAATATTACATAGTTGCATTATCTACTAATAACCTCGATGGACATTCAAATCTGGTTATGAATCCCTCCAGAAAATTGATGATAAATTTATGAGTAGCATTCCTGGTTGGTATTTCTTCAATCCATTTGGTGAATTAATCAGTTGCAACATGAATCCAATGATGTTGTCCACTTGAAGGTGGATGAATTTCTCCAATAAAATCTAAGCCCCATTGCTAAAAAGGTGCAGAAACAACTATGGGTTTGAGAGGAAAAGACTTCAAATGTTTCTTACCAGTGAGCTTCTGACATTTTTCACATGCTCTCACCTTAGCACATACATCAGAAAATAAGCTAGGCCAAAAATAGCTAGCTCTTAGTATTTTGTATGCAATAGTGTTCCAATAATGATGACCTCCACACACACTACTATGCATGTCAAAAAGAAATTTCTTAGACTCATGTGGGTCAATGCATCTCAACAAAAATCTTGTAGGATCTTTCCAATATAAACAATTATCTTTGATGCAAAATTTAACAGTTTTCATCTTCAAAGATCTTATTATTCTTTTATCAAAATTTGGAGGTTTAAAATGATGCAAAAAATAAATGATATCCTTATACTAGCTACACTCAGAAAGCTTTAGATCCACTACCATGTTGTCAATAGGTTTTGAAAATTTCCCTTCAAAGTTGTCATCCATGGAATTCAAGCCCAAAACTCTACAATTTGCTTTAGGTAGTAGTTTGGCTAATCCTTGACCTTTGATTAGTTTAGTAGGCTTTATCTCTAAATCAAACTCAAGAACTTTAGTCACCCTCTTACTTCTTTTTCCATCAATACGAGGCTGAAATAATATCTCTTTAATAGCAGATGAAGGTACATAGGAAATAACTTGACCATGCATAATATAAACTCTAAAATATTTTAGATATTTCACTAATGCATAAGCATGCTTTTCCAATATTTCATAATTCAATTCTGCATCTCTAAGAGCTCTATTGAAAAATGCTATGGGAGCTTCCTTAGTTTCTAAATATTTTTGTAATGAAATGACAACAATAACATTTTGGGAGGTAAATTAGAAGATCAAAAAATGTTTTGAGTATTCAGGGCTTACCAACCGAGGTGCTTCAATGATAGCCTTTTTTATCAACTCAAATGAATTTCTGGCTTCAAATGTCCATTTGAATTCTTTGTCCTTCTTCAACATGCAAGTAATATGCTTCACCACTTCAACAAAATTGGGAAGTGAACCTTCTTAGAAAATTAATCTTACCAAGGAAAGATTGAGCCTCTTTCTTGGATCTTGGAAGTGTTAAATCCTCAATTGCAATCATTCTTTTAGGATAATTTTTCACTCCATCTTTAGAAACTATGTGACCCAACATCTTACCTTATTTAAGAGAAAAATCAAACTTACTTGGATTTAATGATATACCATATTTTATGCATTTAAAAAATACTTGTCTCAAGTGTTGAAAGTGTTCTTGATCTGAAGTTGAAAAAATAGTAATATCATCCAAATATATGACTAAGAATTTTTTCTTTTCTCCAATGAATGCAAATTCCATAGAAAACTTAAAATTAGCTCCAACATTCATAATCCCAAATGGCATATTTTCATACACGAATGTTCCCCAAGGAGTAGTGAATTTTTTATTCTCTTGGTCTTCCAAACAAACAAAAACTTGATTGTAACCGGAGAACCCATCTAACATGGAAATTATGTGTGACTCAGTTACCTTTTGAAGAATATGCTCCATCTTTGGCAATGTATAATTATATTTCTTGGAGAATTTGTTAAGATTCCTGAAATCTACACATATTCTGACTTCACCACTGTTCTTTCTTACTGGAACTATATTGGCAACCCAATATGAGTATCTCAATGGAATGATGATTTTGGTATCCAAATTTGTTTTCACTTCCTTCTCCATCACAGGTACCAATAGTGGATTGATTTGTCTTAACTTCTGCCGGAAAGGCTTAGTACCATCCTTTAATGGTATTCTATGCTCAATTATGGCTGTCATATGTATTAAGATCCTCATATTTCCAGGAAAAACATCAACAAATTCACAAAATAGCTCGTGGTAGTCAGTCTTTCTTTATTTTAATAAATATTTTGACAACTTAACATACCTCGGTTCTTTTTCTGTGCCCAAATTGAAATCTTCCAATTCTGCTTCTGTTTCGGTTAACTATGGTTTGAATGAGACATCACTATGATCAAATATCTTCTCAAGTGGGATTAACTCGTTCAAAATATGATTGGTAGATAGTTGTATGATAGGCTGATCAAAAATCTATTTTTGCATATTTTTGGTGTCTTGAAAATAAACATCATCCTTCATAAGATTTTCATCTTGATGAATGTTTAGGAAAACAAACTCTTCAGCAGCTTCAATAAATATTATAATCTCCTGATCATCCTCAAAAATTTCCAATGCTTGACATTATTAGGAATTCTATGTCTGAACCTCACTTCCACTTGATATTTCAGCTTTATAGTTATTGGAATCTTGATTGAGCTTGATGAAATAGAAAGTGAATCAAACTAAATATTACTTCCTCTTGGAAAAAAATAAATTTTAAAGGCCAGGAATGAGTCTTCTAGAATGCTCCATACCGCATTCCAGTAATCTCCGAGTCTGGGATGCTTTATTTTGATAAACATTTCTGATTTGCTGAATAATAAGTTCAACATCTCCAAAAACAGAAAATTCTGAAATATTCATGTCCTTCATTGTTTTTAAACCAATCAATAGAGCTTCATATTCCACGACATTTTTACTTGCTTCAAATTCAAGATTGAAAGAAAAAGTGGAGTTTTCTTTCAAAGAGGAAATGAGAACTATCCCTGCAATAGCTCCTTCTTTAGAACATGAGCCATTAAAATACATTTTCATAGCGCAGAACCCTCATGACTGATCTGTTTTTCAGCAGGCTTCAAAATCTAAAATTTTTCTATAGGTAGGGCATAATTATCCATATGTAAAATTATTGAACCTACATCAGTTTTTATTGCATAAATTTGATGATTAGTAGGCTCTTTTCTAACACTAATGATATAGGCCAACTGGGCTTCTCTATAAAGTCTTCTTTGCTCTCCTAAAAAAATAGGGATAGTAGCATAAGTGAAATCCATTTGAAAAGTTCCTCCCAACCTTCTAATTGATGACCTAGAAAGTAACATGCCAAATCTAGGAGGAATGCCAGCTAAAACAATATCCATCACCATCCCTCTCATGGGTAACTGAAAGAGGCATACTACAAGGTCTTTAATGACACCAAGGCATTGAATTTTTTCGGAATCAAAGGAGTATAGATCTTGGTACTCTCTAGTTACTTCAAGACCCAGTTCATCCATGACTACCTTGGGCATTAAATTATGTGAGGCTCTAGAGTCCATGAGGGAATTATGCAAGATCTTATCATGAATACTCAGAGATAGATAGAAATGAGGGGTAGATACATCTCTGTCTTCTACCAATGGACTTAAAATAACAAGAAGCTTGTCATCTTGAAGGTTATAAAAATCAGAGGCTACTTCGGTAGGTGGAGGCTGAAGAGCTTTCATAAAAGTATTTTTGAAATCATCATTTTTCATGATCTCTACAAGAGGAAAAATAATCTTTATCTTTTGTATCTCATTCTCAAAATTGAAAACAGGGGGCAGTTTGTGAGCAATTTTGACCTCAACTGAAGGAGGATTAACTGCTACTGGAATTTATGGTTTTCTTGGTTGAACAACTTACTTTTCTGCTGGAATTTTAACTGCATCATTATTTTTCTTGGGTTGTGCAACAAGCTTTGGATGATCATCAATCTTCTTTGATATGATAGTGTATCTACTTTGGTGATCAACTGCAATCATGGAACGATTAGAAATCTCTTCATTATTTTGATTATATGACATGAAATCTTCATGCTCTGCTTGTGTAAGATGAATAAACCCTTCTTTATCTCTTAGAAAATTGATATCAACACCTTTCTCCAACATTTCAACTTCCTCTTCATCTTCAAGTATAGCATTCTGCAAAGGGGGCTGCACTTTTTGATCATCAACATGTCTTCTTTCTCGCTCAAAATTTGAGGAACATTAGGTCTTCTAAACTGCTACCTATTAGGCTGATCAAATGAAACATTTATAGTAGTAGATGGTCTTGCTTCCATCTTGAGCTTGGACATCTCAGTGGTCAATGAATTGACCATCTTGGTCAGCTCATCTAACTTAGGATCTATGTCAGAAGTTCCTGAATATGAAACTTCAACTTTTTTCTTTCTTTTTTCTTTGTCAATACCTCCTCTGATCCTATCAGCCGCTAACACATTTGATTCTACCTCCAGTGCATTGTCCTGCATTTGTGTTAGTGTTGTATATCTTGTTTCTCTCAATAATAAACAAAAATCAGGATCAAGGCACCAACATAAGTGATTTTGGCTGAAGTTGCAATAGGTATTTTACTATACATCTTATTGAATCTCTTAGAAAAAACAAAAATTGATTCTCCTTTTCTTTTTATTGCACCAAATTCAGTGATATAATACAAAAAATATTTCTTATCACCCCATTTCCTTAAAAATGTATCATGTATGTTTTCAATTCTAGTGATGCCACCAAATGTCAAAGATATGAATCATTTTCTAACATCACCCACAAGGATCTAGAAAAAAAATCTCATCCAAACATCTTCATGCTCAATAATTAGATTTTCTTCATAGGCATAAAAATCAACAAGGTTTTCTTCAGTTGTTACCTCTCCCTCACCACTAAATTTAGGTATGTACTTGAGATAATAGCCTACAGATAATTCATTCATAAGCTGAGGTAAAACCAAAGGGGAATACCTTGCAACAAAAATTGCATCCATTCAGTTAGGGGGTGGGTTTGGACCTGCCATGGCGTGAGTTGTTGGGACTCGTGGAATAAAAATTGGTGGATTGTGAACAAAAAATGATGAAGCACCAACTTTTGATGTAGAGAATGTTTGTTGGTTGGAAAACAAGGGAGGTGAAACATTTTCTACAAAATCAAGGGATAGAGTTTTCAAGACTTCTTTAAGGACAACCTTTGAGAAGACAGTAGCAGAAAAAAAAAAAATTTGTTTACTGTTTTTCTTGATTAGATTTTTGTGATCAGGAACTGGGATTCTCAAATGGGAATATGGATTAGCCTTGGTTCTAGTCCTTCTAGGAGCTAGAACTTCAATAATGGAGTCACCAAGTGTAAAGCAGTCTAAAAAGACAACCATAATTGTACACCTCAGAACCAACCTTATAAATTTTTCATTCACCCAGGGATAAACTTCAATTCGATTCCCTAGCAATGACGAAAAATATGTTAGCGCAAGGAGTCACTCCTTTAATACAGAAGGAGTAAGCCTTACACATAATAGTTCAGTTCAAATTTAAAGGTTTTGAGTGGTGGGATGGATTCTGAAAGAGTTTGAAATGATTTTTTATTCTTCAAGAATTTCATGCATTTGCAAAGTACAAATTGTATGGGTAAATTGGTAGTATAGGGAGCAGAGAATAACAAATTAAAGGAGATGGGTAACTGGTACTTACTCTAAGAAATATTCATATCCTGAATCAGTAACACAGTTATAATGATGGCTATTTACACAAACTCTATTTTATGTAAAGTAAATAACATTCATAAAGTAGAGTATATGCATAAAGTATTTCACAAATCCTTTATGAAATCTTCACTAACATGTTCTACAACACATATATTATTTGCACGAAGCTGGAAATAAGATAATTTACTATTAGATCCTCTAACAGTTTCTCACTCACACCTTACTAGCTGCTGCAACTCATAAATGAGAATAAATTAAAAAATAGAGAAATACACCATACATTAGATAGTTCTTGAGTCACAAAATCCTCCAACATGAAGTGAAAAAAGGCTTTTCTTTATTATATTAAGTCTTCAGGTATACCAACATCCAACCCTGAAATGGTATTTACAAATGGTATATATAGAAAGAGAGGCACTAACTCCATCTCTTCTAAAAATAAGGAAACAATACTCCTAACAATACATAGGTGTCATAGGACATTAAAACCATATCCCATCAAAATATGATTGAAAGGACAGATGTAGATGAAAGAAGAGAAGAGAATTTGGGCTGAACTGCTGAGTATATTGACAAGATGCCCATTTTTTTATTGATTTGTCTCCTCATGTCTTTGGTTCTTAAATAACCATGTATCTTCATTAAATATGAGCTCCAATGACCTCATAACTAATTATCACCATCAATTATTATATCCATTTAGTTATGAGTCCTTATCTTTCCTGAACTGGCCCAAAAATTTTGCTAACAAATGTCAAAAATAATTTAAAGCAAGCGCTACTGGAAATTTTGGTTAAAAACTATAACTGCATAAAACTTGTAACGCTACCAAAATTTCTGCTATAGCTCTATTTACTTTTAAAAAATGCACAGAAAACACTGGAAAACCTGTGTAGACTTATAACCTTTGAAATTTGAGTTGCTGTTCAAAATTTGACTTGATAAGAAAGAAGGTGTTTTATTAGGGAACTTTTTTACCTTTCTTCCATGTGGGTTGTAGCTTTAGCAAGCTTGTCCAAGTCTGACTTGCTACCAAAATATGATCTTGATCTTGTGGTCCTTGTGGCCGCTTCTTTGATAGTGCCCATTTCCTCCGTTGAGCCATTTTGGATCTTTCTTCTTTTTGAGGGTTCTGTTTGTTTCTATGAAAGGGTTTTGTTTTTATCTTTCTTCTTGGACTCATTTGTCTTTAATCCTTTGTCAAAAAAATTGGATTATGTAGAGTCTTAGAATTGAGCCTGAACTTTTTGTTGTCTCTGGTATGTCTTTTTCTGGTTCTAGCAACAGGTTTGGTCTCCTCTTTCTTTATCTTGCTATCGATCTCATACTATGCATATTTGAGGAGTTATTCATTAGACTTTGTGGACTGATATTCTTTCTTCATCTTCTGTTGAATTTTTTCTTCCAGTATTTATAGTAGCACCTATGTTTTAGATTTATCTGCAGTTGTAGACCTTCCTCTTCGAGATCTGGTATAGAAATTAGTAAAAGGAGAAATGGGAGGCACCATTTCCATGGATTTAGGCTTATTGATTGATGAGATTTCTCATTTCTCCAACTTTCTATCAACCTTGACTGAAGAAATATTTTATTTTATGCTCTTGGCCTTATGGATATTCTCCTTCTTATCCTTTCTCTTTATTCTTTTTGCAGGCTTAGGGTGTTGTTGTGAAGCTGGAGGTGTAGGTGTAGGTTGGCCTGCCCTTTAAAACAAGAAATGGTCCCATGTTTGATTTCTTTTCCTTAGCTCCTCTTCAACTAACACTTCAATGAGAGCTTGATGATACAAGTTGTATTCTGAAGCAGTAGTGTGTGTTTGAATCACGATTGAAATTTTTGTTAGGATCTTCAACAAAAAATATGGAAATTTGAGGGTATTCATACCTACAACATGAAACATAAATCTCATATGATAAAGAAATACTAAAATATACATCCTTTCGCAAGTTAGATAAATCTTGATGAGTTTAACAACTTCTAGCCAATTATTTTTGAGGTAGCTGCTGGGAATTCCTTTGGTCCAGTTGGGGTCTCTGTGTCCATCTTTGAGGAAACTTTTGAGGTCTCCTACAGTGATGAATTGACCTTTTAAACCACCTTTCTCCTTCTTGTGGAAGGCTACATGCCTCAACAATTGAATTTGTTGATACCTGTAATTTAAGACCATAAATGGTTGCTTCCTATCCATTGAAAGAATTTGGAAAATCTCGAGCTACTCCTAAGTGAGAGATTCCCAATATTGAGCACAAATAATACCACCCTACTTGGAGAAATAACCTTCTCACATTCGAATTTTCATCCACTAGGTCAGATCCTTGTGGTTCAATTCATTTTAGCTTCCCTTCTCTTTTAGTAATCTTCAGTAATTAATAAGTCTATTTGCTGAAATATGATAGGTGGAAAATCTAGAAGAGCTCACCTAACATGTGTTGATGTGTCTTCCTATGATATCCTATATAAAACCTAAGACTCCTTCCTCAAGATTCGCTCTAGAAAATCTCGTTCTTCAACAGTTAAGCTCAGAACTGATAGTCTTCCTTCTTTCTCAGTGATTTAAAACATCTACAATGGTTCACCCTCCCACGCAATAGATTTTCAATATTGTAAGTATCCTTAACCATATTATGCACCATGTGATATAAATTATGGTCTTCAGTTGGCTGCATAGCTTCATATGGCATGCTATAGGTGGCAGGAGATAAGTAGATCTATGACTGGCAATCACTTCCACTATATGCTAATTATTGGCATAAATTTCCAGCAGTGTTTATGTGTGACCAACCAAATGGTCATCGCATTAAGACTATAGATCCACCATCTTTTCCAATTGATGATCACGTACTTTGACATGAAAGTAAACCAACTTAGCTGACAGATAGGACATGATCAATGACTGGCCGTGTTATTGCAGATTGATAGCTATACACTACATGTATAACCACGACTTAAAATTAACATGACTAACCGCATACCACTCCTATCACGTGATTTAAATCATAATAAAATTTTTTAAAACATATTTAAAACAAGAACACATGGCTTGACAAAAATTAGATGTGCTTTTATTTTATTTTTTTTAAAAACAAAGGAAGTTACTAGAATTTCCAGTAGCATCGAATTAAAGAAAAAAAAATAGAAACATCATTAAAATAGATTGTCTGAAAATGGATAAAACAGATGCTACCAGAAATTTTGGTAGCACTCAATTTTTTTTTTGAAATTTACAAAATCTAATCCTAAAAACAAAAAAATTAAAATAGACTCATGACTTAGCAAGAACTATGCTAACATAAGCTTTCAAAAATATATTGGAGATTGTGATTACCAAGGTGTGCAATGCTAACCAGAATGATTGGGATGAGCGCGTACCTGCAGTCCTCTGGGGATATCGAACCACATGTAAAACATTGACTGGAAGGACACCATTCAGGATGGTATATGGGAAATAATTTATGTTTCCAATGGAATACATTGTTCCCAGTCTACACATCGTAGTATTCAAAAATATGGCAGAAGAAAATATTTTGGAGGAATGGTTGTTGCAGTTGGTCGCACTTGAATAAGATCGCTTTATTGCCAATTTCCACCAGCAAGTTTAGAAGGCGTGCGAAAAGGCATGGCATGACAGGAACATAAGGCAAAAGGTGTTTAAGGAATATGATTTGGTCTTGTTGTATGACAACAAGTTTATGTGCCACTCAGGGAATTTGAAGATGCATTGGCTAGGGCCATATATTGTTAAATAGAGAACTGATGAAGGTGCAGTGCGCCTAGCCACACTGAGTGGAGAATATCTTCCTGGGTATGTCAATGGAAGCCGATTGAAGCCATACAGGGATGACCCTCTCCTTGCGTGCACCAAATGAATATATGGCCAGAGTATTGGATTTTCATAGAAGGGATGACAGATGCATAGAAAGGTACGATGCATGCATAGTAGCTATAGGAGGAGGTTGACTGGGTCGCATAGGTGCCAAAATATAGCCGTTGGAATAATAAATATGGAAAAGATATTTTTATTACCATTTAAGGGAGTGTCTAAGTTGCATTTAATGAGGGGATTTTGAAATATTTGGAATTGTTTTGTCATTTATGGAGATACATTAATGCATAAGGTACTATTGAAGATGCGCCAAAAATATAAATATGACCTATGGGGTCACAATAGTTCCCTTTGATTTCTGTGAGAATTTTTGACCTTGAGCTCTCTAATTTATGCATCTTATTCATTGTCTATGTTTAGTCAAGGTCTAGGATTTGAGGAGGATTTGTGTCGTAGGGGCCTTGGTTACATCATATCGCCAAGCATGAAAGATATATGCTCAGAAGAGGATCTCGCTATGCTGGTTACTGAGACACCTGCACCTATGAAGTATAATAAGGGTCAAACATTCATGACCCGTAAATCTCGTCGGGAGAAGACTCCAAAGTTGCACTCCACTGTAGCTGACCGCCAAAAGAGACCCATGGAAAAGCTCGCTGAAACCATCATGGAGGAGGATAATCTGGTTGAAGTGGCCCCATTCTCATGGTTTCCAACTTATGTCGCACCGCGCATGGCATTATTCAAGGTCCCAAAGGATCTTGACAAGGTGAGGTATTACATTAACATGCCCTTAATTCTAGATAATGTCATGCTTGAAGGTGACATGTTCGCTAAAGTGCCACAATTGAGGATGAAGGATTGGGACCTCGCAGATGTTGAAAATTTTCTTGAGCTTGCGCCTAAGCGTTATCTAGACCGTGTACCCTATGAGGGAGGGCTCATGCACGTGGAGATGCAACGATGGGTGCTGGGCCTGCATAAGGCTGGCCTTTTGAATTTACTTCAGGCCCCATATTTTTGGCGCAACCCGATAAAAAATATCTGCGTGCGCTAATTGCTAACGCTCATGCATGATGAATCTCTATGGATAAGGGAGCACACACCCATTGATTCCACACTGATCCATTAGGTCACCAATATTCCTGATCAAGGCACAAATCCCATGGCTAAATTTGGAGGAAAGGCACAAGAAAATAAGGTGGAAAAAAAAATCAAAACGACCTATCAGGTGTCACGCCACAATAGAGGATTTTTGCTCAGCGAAATTAATGACCTGACCATTCAATTTGGGACTCTCATCTTGGCCTGCATGATGATGTAGAAGTGTAGATCTAAGGAGGTTCCTGCGAAAGTCATTGCACTTGCAAGAGAGTGTGAAAAAGGAGTAATCTACAATTGGGCTCAATATTTATGCAAAGAATTATTGAACGCGTGCGAAGCACAAGAGGAGGGAAAGCACTTATATTATGCTTGGATCCTACTAATAATAGTCCTCATTGGATGGAAGACCCTAGAGGAAACATAGTTTCCTGATATAGAGCCACAAATGTACGAAGCCGTGAAATACGCCACACTATGGAATTCCTTCATCGCTACATGCGTTATGAAAAATAAAATATTTTAGGTCTTGTTTGATGCTTCTATCTTTTAGGAAATATAATCAAAGCCAAGGCTCTCTCCAAATTTGTACGAGTAGTACAATTTGATCGCATATTTTAAGGCCACCTTCCACAACATTCACATCTGCGTGAAGGGCACAGTTGAAGGATTTTGGTACGGATTTCCCTATCTCATCACTGAGGATGACTTGTTGCATGTCACTGTATAGTGTCCACCAGCTTGACTGGAGCCATGCACTGTGGAAGGTGCATCAAAATCTATTTTGAGGACAACTACCAAGCCCCACACTAGTACACAAACTACTAAAAAATACCATAGGAGCAGAGCCCACGTCGACTACAACCGCTGAAACGATTGATCTAGAAACAGATGATGAACCTGAGAATAATGGTTCCACTCCTAAAGAGATAGAGGATAAGGTGAAAATTTATTCTTCCAAGGGAACAAAGCACAGTTCTCAGGCCACAGGAGGATCCAAGAAGAAATGAAAGGGCTCTAAGGTCACTAGCGAAGAAGAGCTGACACTGACCAAAGATGATTTCAACAAAATAACCAACACGATCAAAATATCAATTGAAGATATGTGGACAGACATCAAAGCGTAGTAAAAGGCTGCGCTCGATGGGGTACAGGTTGGTGTACATGAGCTTAAACAAGCGTCGCACAAGCGAGCCAGCTACAAGTGAGCGTGTCCACTTCCGACGAGCAACCAATTAAAAAAGTATTGCCTTCAACAGGAGAAACCTGCTTGGTTCAAATCCCTAAACAAGACAACTGAGTCAAGTCTCAGCTGCTTCACGTGCAACTTAAAGCTATCCATGAAATTAACATTGATTTGATTGTGTTACTTGTAGATCATTGCTTCAGGTGAGACTCTCATTTGCGCAAGTAGGTCATTTCCAAAAGGGTGAGTAGTTGGAGGGTTTTTTTGCTTGCGCGATAAACTTTGAACCTAGATCGAGACCCCTCAATCCAATAGAGGGTGAAATCCAACTCTAATTGTGAAGAAAGATTTTCATCTACTGCTCCTCCTGAGGGCTTCTTGTCAGCCTTTTTGTGCGGACACTTATGGTGCATGGAGATTTTTACCATGGTTTTATAGTTTCAATTAAGGAACTGTGGCTGGTTTGGAAGTTCATATATGCCACAAAATATATGTTGTATTGTAATAATACACACACACACACATATATGAAGGATGAAAAAAAACTTGTTGGTTTTCTAGGTTTGGGTTTCCATGATAGAATATCTATGTAAATTTGTATGCTTTCCATTGTCTCAAATTTGGATTTATGAAGGAATGAAATAATATAAATAAATAAACATAAACAAAGAAATGTAGTGGAAATAAAACTTCATTTCATTAATATCATATAACAAAAATATTCTTACAAACATAATGGAAATAAACTAGCTAGGGCGTTGGTAGGCTTATCTCTGAGAAGAGGTGTAGTGGCTACATGCCTATGAACTATGTTAAAATGAGGCTCTAAGGCCTATTTATTATTCAAAAGCAATGGAAAACCATAAAAATCCAAAAACCTAACACTAGGAGTTGAAGTGCCAAAACTATGGGCCCCATTTGGGTAAATTGGTGCATCAACTTCTCAGGGATGTAACTTTGGCATATGATCTCCATTTGACGCGCTCAATACCTCGTTAGAAATATCTATTTGAGGAATAAAAATATCGAGTGATAAAATTTGAAGGAACTTCCATGCTGCTCCCAGTTTTCCCAAAAAACATCGTTCAGGGCCTCAAAATGGTTCTGGAAGTTCAAGACCCGAAAAACTACTAAAAATAGTAAACTGTGATGAAACTAAAAAACTGAAAGAAACAATGGTGGGGGTCCATGGAATAGGTGGGTGGCCACCAATATCCACCTGGATCATTCCTCCCCCGTTAGAAAGAAATGGCCCCCATTGCGTTGAGATCCTCCATGAGATGAGGAAAATTCCACTGAACTTGGTCCCTGGTGAGACACTTGCCTTGGTGATGGTGTATGACCCATATAAGAGCAGGAGAACCTTGCAGTGGCGTCCAATGAGATGCTCCTTCTACAAATGTAGCCACACTTTGTATCCAACCTGGAATTTGTGTGGCACCCAATGCTAATCATGGCGCTGCTTGTACTTAGCATTGGATTTGTCTGAGATGTCGTGGACCTGTTGGCAAACATGCTGGATGCGTTGAAAAAATTTGGTTGCTTTGTCAGCCTCAGATAGTAAATGTGTGGATTTTGTCTATGTGGTCGCATGAGGTATGGAAACATCAGGCGGCGACACACTTGGGTGTTGAAGTTTGTAATAAGAAACAGTGAAATTGGCATCTGGAAACAACATTCAGCACCCACTCCTAGTGCATTAAGAACCTGGTTGCATTAAGCACCTACGCTAGGGTGGGGCCCACATGGCTATTTTTGGTGCATGTATATTTTAGTTATACCTTAATTAATATGGAAAATAAATTGTAATCTATTCTCAATGATAACTTTTAATAGTTAACTGAGTGTGCTACAATCAGTTAGCTAGTGGATTTCGAGTTAGAGGTAGTTGGTGAGGCATGAAGAGTAATTATAGTTGTAACAGAGTTTGAAGTGTAGTGGTGCATTAGTTAATGCAGGTTGTACTCAGCTTAACTCAGTTAAGTGAGTTAAACTCAGTTGTGCTAGTTGTAACTGAAGATACAAGTAGTGAGATATAAAGTGAATTAAATATTAATTAATTCACAATCAGTGATCTCACATGCAACTGAAGATTTACTAATATTAGCTGCATGCATGTTAGTTCCAGTGGAGACCCAGTTGAGACTAAGGTGAAAAGGAAGTCTAACTATCATTTGTGATATTAGCAGGCTACCCATGTGTAGTTAAGATACCACAGGATGCCCATGACACTCAGTGCAGTTGAGGAAGGCTGAAATTCTTTGTGATTAAGGAGTGCATTCATCAAGAACTATGTGAGCAAGGCAGGGTATCTGGAGATAGTAAATTGGCTAAGTATTGGCCCAAATTTATCCGACACAGTGTGAGATAATTAGTTGAATACATGAGGGCTCTTGTGAGAAGAGTTGTATGTAATTGTTTCATGATTCTTTGTGGAATATAAAATATATGATAGAGGGGTTTTGAGCAGTAATATTTCCCCAAGAATATCTGGTGTTTTGGTTTTGATCTATTCTTTCTTTGCTTTATGTGATTGGTGATTGTGTGTTTTTAATTCCACAATTGAATTGTAGAAGCGATTCAGTATTTAACTTTAGTACATTGTTAGAACGGGTGAATCCAAGATATACATGCTTGTTTTATAATTTCTACATGGTATCGGAGCACAAGAAATTTCATAAGTAAAGAAGAATCTAAGTTTGTGACTGAAAATAATTCAAAATTTGCAAAGGTACTCTTGGTGTGACAGGCGAATCAGGATCAAAATTTCTTTCAATGGCTTGAGATTGAATTATGCACTGTAGGGTAGCTCTAACTATATTTCTTGGAAAGATAGGATGGAGTCAATAGTCAAACACAATGGATGGAAGGAATTCATTGACAATGACATTCCCAAAAGCACTATGACAGATGCTGCAAATCTTGATGCCTGACAAAATAAGGTTGCAAGGGTGAGGAGGATCCTATTGGAGGGAGTAAGAGACCACATTGTCTCAAGCCTCCATGGTAAAGCGACTCCATATGTGATATGGAAGGCTTTGACAGATCTATTTTAGAGTCGCAATGACCATCGGAAATTGGCTCTGAAAGACAAGCTCAGGAAGATCAAAATGGAAAAGGGTGACACTATTCTAGTATAATTAAAAAAGTTTTTCCAATGTTCAGATGAGCTTGGGAGTGTAGGAATTAATATTTCTGATGATGATTTGGTGGGCTTGGCTCTCCTAGAACTTCCTAAGAGTTGGCACAGTTATGAAGACTCTATCAATGGACGAGAAACATTTCCAGATTGGGAATGACTGTGGTCATATTTGGTGTAGGAGGAGTTCAAACAGAATACCAGAGATGGATCTTCATCTAAGGAAGATGATGAAGAAGATAGTGCTTTGGTTGCCAAGGTGAATAAAGGAAAAGGAAAGAAATCCTATTTTGAGACCGGTGAAGGCAAGGAGTGTGACATGTCCAAAGTGAAGTGTTTTCATTGTCACGAGCATTGACATTTTGCCACAAACTCTCCACAAAAGAAGAAGAACAAAAAAGCTGTTGGATCTACAACTGGAGAAGCTTTGGCCTCACAATTTGAGCTTGACTTATCACTTATTTCATGCATGGTTTCAAGTGCAATGAGTTCGATGTGGTACTTGGATAGTGGTGCATTTTTCCACATGACAGGAGAAAGAGAAATTTTCAGTAGCTTGGAGGAGAAGGAATTTTAGATGCATTTCGAAATGGCTGATGAAAAAAGGTATAGCGCTACCGAGATTGGTACTATTTATTTCCAGAGACAGTCAGGTAAACCCTTCTTTTTAAAATATGTAATTCATGTACCAGGCTTAACGAAAAATTTAGTTTCAGTTGCAATGTTGGAAGATAAAGGCTATGATATTTTCTTTAGTGAAGGGAAATCCTTCCTTCGACATAAAGACACAAAAAAATTTAGGAATATTGGGATTCGTGTGAATAATCTCTATAGACTTGACGTAGATGTGATTTATATATAGATTCCAACCATGGGGAATTATGAGAAAGCCATGCAATTGACCCTTGAGAGGGAGTTGGATTTGCATGTAGGTGAGAATGAACCTGAAGATGTGGAGAAACCACATGAGTAGGATCATGGAGTGGGAGCAACCACTCAAGAAGAGAAATTTTGAGCCAGATGGGCAGAGGGAGTGCATGCGACTACACCACCAGATATGAGGTGGGGAGACATGCATGATTAATCCTAAGAAGAAATTTGGGCAGGATTCATTGAGAGGGTGTGGGTCTCATGAATTGAACCTGGCTACAAGGAGCCCACGGTAAAAAAGTAGCAGGATCAATTAGATTGATGCAGTTAGTTGTCAGGAGGACAAGAAATCAAAGTGATAGTGTCAGATACTAGAGCATAGATCCAAGTTGTTAGCAAGTGCAGAATGCATGGATGCATATGTCAACAACACAGATAATCCAGTAGACATGTGCAGTAGCTAGCAACAGTCAGAAGAATTTGATGACAGCTGCATTATACTGATTCAGTTGTTTGGAGGATATTTAGTTTAAGAAGTGTTGCATGCAAGAGTTGCATGTTGCATGCATGAGGCTGCATGTCGCATGCATGAAGTTTCATGTCGCATGCATGAGTTTCATGTCATATGCAATGACATTCCTTTCTTGTTGGGAGGGAGTGTTGAAGTTTGCAAAAAGAAACAATGAAATTGGCATCCAGAAACAACATTCAACACCCACGCCTAGTGCATTAAGCACCTACATTAGGGTGGGGCCCACATGGCTATTTCTGGTGCATTTGTATTTTAGTTATCCCTTAATTAATATGGAATATAAACTTTAATCTATTCTTAATGATAACTTGTAATATTTAACTGAGTGTGATAAACTCAGTTAGCTAGTGGATTTTGAGTTAGAGGTAGTTGGTGAGGCATGTAGATTAATTCTAGCTGTAACAAAGTTCGAAGTGCAGTGCTGCATTAGTTAATGCAGGTTGTAATCATTTTAACTCAGTTAAGAAAGTTAAACACAATTGTGCTAGTTGTAACTGAAGATACAAGTAGTGAGAGATCAAGTGAATTAACTATTAATTATTTCACAATTAGTGATATCACATGCAACTGAAGATTTACTAATATTAGATGCATGCATGTTAGTTCCAGTAGAGACCCAGTTGAGACTAGGGTGAAAGGGAACTGTAACTATTAGTTGTTACATTAGAAGGCTACCTAGGTGTAGTTAAGAGACCACATGATGCCAATGACACTCAACACAGTTGAGGAAGGCTGAAATTCTTTGTGATTGAGGAGTGCATTAATTAGGAACTTAGTGAGCAAGGAAGACTATCTGGAGGTAGTAAATTGGCTAAGTATTGGCCCAATTTTATCTGAGACAATGTGAGACAATTAGCTGAATACAAGAGGGCTCTTGTGAGAAGAGTTGTATGTAATTGTTTCATGATTCCTTATGGAATATACAATATATGGTAGAGGTATTTTGAGTAGTAAGCTTTCCTCAGGAATATCTGGTGTTATGGTTTTGATCTATTCTTTCTTTGCTTTATGTGATTAGCGATTTTTTGCTTTTAATTCCGCAATTGTTTTGTAGAAGTGCTTCAATATTTGACTTTAATACATTGTTATATTAGGTGAATCCAAGATATACATGCATGTTGTATACTTTCTACACTAGGTTCATATCAATGGAGTGCTTGACCTGACAGTGTAGAGGAGACTCTGTGGGTGAGGAGAAAATGTCCGCGTATTCCTGTTATTGTCGTGCAGGGGAGCCCTGTTTGGAGGTTTTGGCCATAATCTTATTCTTGGCCTGTGGGTGAATTGTAATGAAAATAAATTTCCTGGTTTGGGAAACAATCTTACTGTGTTGCTTTGTAGTAGTCAAAGAGATGGCAGGAGGTGGTACTACCTCTAGTATCCTGTACAATTTATTTCCCAAAGTAATAAGAATATAAAAAGGCCTAGAATCATACACATCATGTTGCTTCCACAAATAAGATTGGCCCAATCATACATTAGACACATCAAGAGGAGCAACATCAAACAGTACCTCATCCATGAATGGCTTGATGCTGTACCAAAGATAACACTACTAGCGGACACAAATATATATTCCTTGGTGAAGCCACCCGATGGTATATGGCTACGGGTGTGTTATGGTCAGTAGGATGAGCCACTTCACGACCTATGCTGAAATGAGGTTCTTTTGGCTTTCGCTGTCAATAATAAATTTCAGTGGAGAACCCTTCACCCACATTTGCGAATGGAAGAGACGCTCCCCCTCCTCTAAATCCTCAGGATTCTCCCTCTGGAGCTTGGTGGTGGAAACAATGGAATTGGGATCCACGTAAATTCTTTTCTTCCCTTTGTCATTGCCCTTGTCTGGTATTGACTTAGGATCAAAACATGCATCTAATTCAAGAGCCTTCAGTTTGGCCACCAATGACTGTTTGGCCTGACACTCATTTGTGATATGAGTGGGGCTATTATGAAATTCACACCACTTCCTGTGCCCTTCTTTGGATTTGTGGTGTTGTTCTCAGTCACCTAGCTTTGGATTTTCCCCTTGTTCTATAGTTCGGGGGCGCCTTTGCCTGGCTTCGGATTTGCGAATCCAAAGTCTCACTCCTTCTGCTCGATCTTGGAGGCATAGAGATATGTGCGAGGTAATGTCATGGAACTCCATTTTCTCCTGAATGTATCTATGAAAACAACTGCGGTACTTGAGAACCAAATGTATCTCGGAATCTTTAATACTCAACTTTATGTCAGGGTATGGAACAAATTCGTCAGTTCATGCACATCTTGATCCCTTTGTTGCTGCAATGTGGTCCATTGGACATACTTGTCCTCATAGCTCACCACGAGATAATATTGTTCCTTGATGCCATCTCAGAAAGAATTCTAAGTGGGTGTGGCCGAGAAAAGAGAGGGTTCCCTCTCGTCCTTTTTCTCATAGTAGGTTTCCGAGTAGTCTTTGACATGGGGAGCGGCTTTGAGGAGTGAAAAAGTAATATTTTCTCAGTCGGAGAAAGCATGGACCGAGAAATACCCTTCCAGAAAATTCAACCATATATCTATGACGTTTGCATCTATCTAGCCTTCAAATACAAGAATGTCTAATTTGACTTGTACCTTGAAAGGAGTGGCGCCTCTAGATTCGCTTCTAGATGTAGATGCGCCATTGGTGGGAAACTGTTGAAGGATATGGGAAAAGTTATTCATCATCGCATTCCTTTTTTTCTTGAGGAACTTCTCGAGAAAGAATTTGAAATAATTACAACAATTGAATATTTATTTCTTCTCATAAAATGTCACAGTAAAAAAATTACAAGTATAACTTATGATTAATTACAAAAAATGAGCTTCATTTGGAAGCTTAACTTAATCTTTAATCAATAATATCATGTAACCCAGACTCTACATCTTCAAGAGTATCATTATTGTCCTCTTCCACAATATTTTCATCATTGGCTTTAGTTTCATCATTTTCCTCTTCTGATGAATCTTTGATATCTGCAAATGTCCCAAAGTATGCCTTTCCAATCATTCCATCTAATGGTGGTTGAGGTTCTTTTGATTTTTTTGCCACACGAGATTCATTAAAATCCTCTTTTCTCAAACCAACTTCTTGCATTTCATCTGGAAGAAATTGAAGAGAATTGATTCTTTGAAGAATAAATTTGAATTGTAATGGGTCTTTTTCAATTGAAATTCAATTTCTTCCTTTTTGTAAGCAACATTCTAGTGTTGTACCTAATCATCAAGTAAAAAATATTTTTTTTAGTAAATTAGTATAAACACAAAAAATATAAAAAATATAACAGTGAAAGTCATTCTTATATAATAAAACTTACTTGAGCCTAAAAATAAATCCAAAACCCAATCTCCTACATTTGAACATAAATCTAAAAGATAGTTAATCAATGATTGTGGTTTTTGATATATGTTAACTATGTATCCTTTTTCTTCTTTATCTTCATATGTTAGTTTTCTTACAATAGCATCATGGACCAGTACTTGGCTATGATTCTTTCAATCTACTTGATTGAAAAGAATAGTCTTGTAGCTATCATCATTTGTCCAACTTTCAACATGAATGAACTCGCAATCATTTATAATTGGTTGATTTCTGCCACAAATAAGATTTGGCTTTTTCCTGTAACATGAAATAGTAAAATTTCAATTAACTTGTACATAAATGATTTTTTTAACATTAATAAAATAAACAATTTCAACGTCTTACCATGTAAACAGCATCCTTGACTTTGTTTTTCCCTTGAAGCTTGATAATAACAACCCCAATTGTGTGTCTGAATGAAATGTCACAAATATCCAAAATGGTGATTTTGTGACTTCTATAAATCCTGCAACCACTTTACTAAATTCTTGATAAGCATAAGGGTCACTATCATATTCAATGTTTGGGATATTGAAACCACGAGGAATATCTGCAATAACTAGGGAATAATCCCTTTTAGGTATGAGTTTTGAAATGTCTTCACAATCACCTGATATTATTTGATACTGGATAGTGCGGAGCCCATTATAAATGAAATGATTAAGACTGGGCTCAAGTTCAACATCACTAAGATGTTTTTTTCTTATCCTTTCCAATTTTATTTTTTCAATACAGCTTCTGAAACTATCTGGTGCTCCATTTCCATCCTTCTTCATCTTTAATAAAATAAACAAAATCAATGTATAAGTTATAAATTAAAAATACTGTACATATGAATAGAAATGAATGTATGAATGAACATACCTTTTTATAAAAATCTCTTAGAACTGATGTAGAACTTGAATCTGGGTAGTTACGTACAACATCATCCCAACCATATTCATTCAACAATTTAACCATTTGTTCCTGTATTCTCATATAAACCTTGTGACTGAATAGATGAAGTAAACAATGTTAATATAGTGTTATGTATAACAAATAATACCAACAACAATATATTATATTTAACCGAAAGTTATAATCCAAAAAAAGTAAAAGTAACAAACTTATTTTAGAAATTCCTCAAACATTTTATCCATTGATAATTTTCCTGACTTTATACGAGATAATATTGTTTTGACAAGCTTTTTATCCTTCACTCTTTGCATTGATCTCCAAGGTGTGATAGAAATATCTTCCGGAAGGAGCTTCATTTCTGGACCTGATTTACTGTTGGTACATATCAATGGCTTAGAATTTTTTACCTTCTGACTTTTGATGCTAATGTTCTCCCACAACTCAAAAATATGATCAATAAATTCCCACATCTCTCCAGTTCTAAATGCCAACTCGAAAATGTTATCCATAGCTCTGAATATTTCATAATTTACTCTGCCACCTTTTGAACTTATTTTTTCTTCGATTTGATAACCGATTTCCATACAACTTTCCTTCCAGAATGCATGATCAACCTTTGTCTTATGACCACCACATTTTTCTTCAAATTCACTATGAATAAATCTAATCCTTTGGATGAAATTCATAGAAATCCTATACTCATTATCTGAATTATGATCCCATGGGACTTCTTTGCTTCTGTATCTATTAATCCAGCATAAATGACACATTTAATTGTTTCAAAACGCAGGTTCTTGGGATATTCCTCCATTAATTTCCTTTGAGCTTCTATAGAATGGTTGCCCCCAAGTACATAATATTTGTATTCAAAACAGTTTGACTTGTCAAATGATTTTTTTTAGGAACCTGACTTGGAACAACAAGAAAAACATAGTCAACCACATGTGCAAAAGGGTTGTACCTCATCGGTGTTTTCAAATTATGAACATGCAGGTGGTGTGGCTTTCTAATTTGATATTTGAATTTTCCTTCATATGGCTTGTAGACTTGAATGACATTAGGTTGAAATGACAAACCACCCTCAATTAAATTTGTCTTTGCCAAATGATGTTGAACGACCTTTTGTTTTGTTTTCATAACACCATCCTCTAAATCAACTCTTGGCATAATGATTTCCCTGCTTGCTTTGGAGTTTTCACTAGGCCCTTCACTGTTGTCCATGATTTTTCCAGAATGAGAAATTTTTTTTTCTTCCTCCTATTGCTTATGATATTTTCTTAAACCAAAACAATCTCCTCATCATCAACTATAAGGGAGACATTCTTGGACATTCTTGTTTTTTTTTTTTTTGTTTTTTTTTTGTTTTTATGGATCTTCTCCTTTCTAACATGAGTTATAATATGATCCTCAGATTTGGCAACACATTCTTCAGCTCCAACTTCAACTTCAACTTTCTCATTTTGAAAAGTAACATGTCTACCTTTACTAGATTAATCCCTTTGATACAATTTTGTAGCATCACGAAGTGTTTTTTTTTTGCTTCTTTCCCATATATTCTTCTCCATGTTCATGGAAAATGGAGACTAAATTCATAATATCTCGCTCTATATAATAGATTCCCCCCAACATAATTGAAATGCCCTTAGAAAAATCCTGTAAAATAAAATATAACATGCCAATATTAACGAAGTTATTAAAATACAATGATGCAATTTCAATAACACAAAAAAGATAAGTGTAAATAAAATTACTTATAATCTTCTGTGCAATATTTTGCATGATTTTTTTGCATATATTTGAAGAATCTTCCGATGTGTTATACATTGATAATGTAAAATTATATCTATGTTTATCACGTGACTTGGGCAGTTGTGATAGTATATAAACACTTTCAGTATTTGGAATAATACATAGGTCTAATACTTTTTCCACCGGGTCATAACTTTCAGCATCAAAATTCTTACTGGAATATAAATATAATTGCAGAGATTTGTCTTCTATATATTTCAGAAACCATGCATATTTTGAACGATTCACTTCTGTTGATTTCTTCTAGTATGAAACCAAATTCTTTTCTTTTGTTGATGCATCTCCCACATTTTCAGTAATTAACTTCAGTGCAGTTCGTCCAACAATGTTTTTTTGAAGGCCCACCTGTAGCTTTAAATGATGCAAATGTTGACTTTGGTCCAAAAATATTGACAGAAACCTTCCTTGATGCCATTTTCCTGCAAACACATATATCTACACATAAATTACTAAATCAAAAAAAATATATCTTACGTAAAAAAAAATAAAAAACTTTTTTTTAAACAAAAATGATATTTTTATACATTTTTTCCCTGACAAAAACTCTAATTTTTTTTTTTACATGTCATCTACCCAACCCCCCCTCGCATATATATATATATATATATATATATATATATATATATATATATATATATCTAATTTGGTCGCTGATTCTAAGATTTAAAACAAGTTCTTTTAAAAAAATGTAATTTTTTTTAATATTTTCTCCCGAAACCCACTATTTTATTTTATTTTATTTATATGCCCAAGGAGCCGATTCTGAGAATCAGTCCTTTGGGAATATAATTCTTTATTTTATTTTCCCAAAGGGCCGATTCTCAGAATCGGCCTATTGGCCAAATATTTATTTATTTATTTTATATGCCCAAAGGGTCAATTTTGAAAATCGACCCCTTGGCCATATCATATATATATATTTTTAATATGCAAGGGGTCAATTCTCAGAATCAACCTCCCTGCCTTGGGCAGCCTCGAGCTTGGGCAGACATGCCCATGCGACAACATCCACCCAAGCCTAAGGGTGCCCAAGTGGTGGCCCTTGGGCTCAGCCAGACGTGGCCTTGTGGGCGCGTCCGCCCACAAAATAGGTGCCCTAGTCCAAGTGGGCATGGCCCACTGGCACCTTGGGCAAGCAAGCGGGCCGATTCCCTTTGTTTGCCGAGGGGGATGGTGGGCATGCCCACTTGGGCTAGATTGTCCATATGCTGCCCTGGGAAGGCTCACCCATAATGGGCATGTTAATTTTTTTTTTTTTAATTTTTAGATACAAAAAAAAATTCCGTTTTCTACCTAAAATAATCAATGGAAAAATATGGTAAATTTTAAATGGTTAAAAATAACTTGAATTTAATTAATTTTAACATCTTACTAATTTTAGAATCATGGAAACAAAAATAACATTTCAAAAGTGAGAATCTCCCATTGACAATGTTGCTACTCTAGAAAATCATTCCAGGCTTTTAAACAAACCTCAAGAAATATTGACATCACGTGTGGAATAGTGAAATTGACTTTTCTTATAAAGCAGAAATAACATAATAGCAGCAAGGTGAATGTGGAATAAAAAACATTGATGAATATTAAAAATATAAATTTATAATGTAGTCAAATTTATAATATTTAATTAAAATGATTTTAGTTTGAAAACAATTATTAAGATAAAAATGTCTAGGGAATTTAATTTGAAATTAAGGTCCATATTATGAGAATATTTTAATAACTAATTTTCAAATAAATTGTTTAAATAAAATTTGGAGGGACATGCTTCAAGAAAAAAATTTCAGCGAAAATTTTTGGAGGGAATTTCTCATTGTTTCAGGAATATATTATCATTGGGAGAGAGATCATTTGCATCATTCACCATTTCTTGTTTGAGTGTTATGGATTCCTATGATAGTGAAGTTTTGTTTTATGAAGCATCAACATCTTCGTCACGTAAAAACTCTATTCATATTGATGAATATAATGAGAGAAGTAGGGACAAAATGAAAGATGGAGATTTTAAAATGAATAGAGAGTCTAAATGTCAACTTATTCCTAATCCTATGGACTATGAGAGAAACAATGACGAATGTCAAGATGAATAATTTCCAAGAACTAGAAAATCACATTTTCCACTTACTCCTAATCCCAAGGACTTTGACAGAAATAGTGATGATTGGCACGATGACAAATTTTCAGTTGATAGAGAGCCACAATTGCCACTTAGTCCTAATCCTAAGAATTAATAAAGCAATAGTGATGAATGGTCGGATGACAAATTTTCAGTGGATAGAGAGTCACAATTTTCACTTAGACCTAATCCTAAAGATTGCGAGAGAAATAGTGATGAATGGCAAGATGAAAAATTTTCAATGGATAGAGAGTCACTTTTTCCAGTTACTCCTAATCATAAGAATTATGAGAGAAATAGTAATGAATGGTAGGATGAAAAAATTTCAGTAAATAAAGTGTCAAATTTTACAATTACTCCTAACCCTATGGACTTTGAGAGCAACAGTGATGAAGGGAAGGATGAATAAATTCCAATAAATAGAGAGTCTCAAATTCCACTTACTCCTAATCATATGGACTATGGGAGCAACAGTGACAAAGGTCAGGATAAAGAATTTCTAATAAATCAAGAGTCACAATTTCCACATAATCCTAATCCTATGAACTTTGAGAGCAACAGTGATGAAGGGAAAGATAAATATGGTGAAGAATATCCTCCAATTCAGTATTTCAAAAACACGGATGATGGTATTAAAAATTTTCTTTTCGCCGAAGATGGTGATGAATATTTTTCAAACAATGATGGTGGTGAATTTCCTAACTATATTGCAAATGATCATAGTAAGAATAATATTCCTCCTAATGATCATGGAAATTCTTGTTTAGAGAATGATGAAATGATAGAGATGTTGCCAACAAATATTGTTTCTAGGAGTAGGTGTAGACCTTTTGGTATCAATCCAAGATGTTCTAGTTATACAAGGGGTAGAGTAGTATATCTCACGAGAAGAATTTCTATCAGTGAGATCGTTTCAAGTGCCTGTTGTAAAAAGGATTGATGGAAACATATGGATTTCGAATTTTCTTTAGAGAAAAGGAAGAACTATTTGTCAATGAATAAAAGCATGCAGAATTCATATTTAGTAGGGTGCATGCAATCTACACTGGCAGGTTATGATTACCATATTGGGTCTTTATTTCTCTGTAGAAATGATTTCAAAATGATTCATTCAATTGGAAATTCTCATCTATCAATAATTCAAGATAGTTTGGAAAATGATCCTAGATATTGTTCAAACGTTCGTCATAAACTAGAGTTTGGGCCACTGGCAAACACTGCAATGTCATGGATGCAAGAATTATTTTCAAAACATGGAGAGTGTATGCCAAATAGAGATACAATACATATTCCAGATAACTTTTCAAGAAGAGAAATATACAACTCATACAAGGAATATGCAGAAGGCATTGAAGGAAATGGTCATTTTATTACATATCAATATTTAGTATAGATATGGAGGAGACAATTCAACAATGTTTGTATTCCTAAAAAGACAAGGATGGGGGTTTGTAGTACATGTGCTTCTCTAAAATAAAAAAATGGATAAATTTCAAGGAGAAAAAAGAGGTAAGAATTCATAACATTATTCTTTTAAATTGTATAGTGATCAACTATGAAAATGCATTTATTAATACATTTATTTTATGTTCTGTGTAGATTCCATTGTTAAAGCCCTTTAAGTGCATCGTGAACAATAAAGAAGTGAAAGGAAAAAGTTGTACAAGCATCGAAAGAAGTGTTGTGATAATCCAACTGAATATTTGGGTTTGATAATTGATGGTATGGACCAGAAGAAAACACTTCTACCACATTTTGTTCGCACACAAAAATATTTTCAAGAGGAAAATTTTATCCAGTTTCACTTGGTCAGCTGTATGGTATTCAATGGGAAAATGTTGCCAAGAGTTTACTTCACAACTCCTAATATTCATAATGATAGAAATCTGAAAATAACCATAATTCATGATGTGCTTTCTCATTGGGGTGGTAATATTCCTAAAATTTTGTATCTACAATTAGAGAACACTTGTCGTGAAAACAAAAATCAGATTGTTTTTGGATATATAAACATGCTTGTTGAATTGAGATTTTTTCATAAGGTAAAGGCTGGTTTCCTTCTTGTTGGGCACACTCATGACCATATTTATCATATGTTCAATCATTTTTCAGTAACATTGAGGAGGAAGAATGTTGGGATCTTGCCATCATTAATTGAATGTATTAAGAAATCATATATGATAGAGCCTATTTTTCATGTGTTAGAAGAAACTGTTGACATGCGAAGGTTTATTCTCGGATCACATAGTTAAGAGAAATGCATTGAACAACTTAATGCCATTAGCTTCCAACATCAATTTCGTATTAAGCAAATTGATGGGAAAACACTTATATGGGGCAAGAATTATTCAACAACTGCAGAATGGGTGCCATCATCAGGTTTGGAATTTTTTAAGTTCATTCCAGATCATCCAATATTTGCGTCAAATATATTGTTATTACAATCAGTTGGTGAAGTTCATAATGCACGAATTCAAAAGAGAGATATAGATTATTGTGAATGCCTGGAAGGAATTATAAAAAAATTAGATATACATATGAGTACTTTGATGTTGCTGATTCAGTTTGGTGGGAGTCCTTTTTCAATGATCAGAGTGATATCCTTTCAAGACCAGAAAATGAAGATATGCTTTCGAAGATTCCATTTATTTGGCCACAAAATGTGTCAAATGAACAGGGGGAAACAAACATTCTTGAACAACAAAAATCACATGGTATTATTAATTCTACATAGGTGGGGGAAAGAGAAATATATTTTGGTTCCATAAGATCTCATCCACAACATGAATCCATGGAAGACCTTTACAAAGGTTTAGTACAGGATATTAAGGAGGGTTGCATGATCGCAGTCTTAGCACATGAAGATAGACATGGCTATCCATTCTGGGTTGCCAAGGTTATAAAGGTGACTACAGAAAATGAGGATGTTACAAGTGTTGAAGTACATTGGTATGCCACAAACACACAACCATTCAATGGTGTGTACAAACCAAAGATGGTAGTTGATAAAAAAATTGGTGGAAAGAGAAAAATAAAGCGTACAAATATAAATCATCACCGCACAGACCTCTTAAAATTGGAGGAAGTCGATATACTTGTTTATGAATTCAATTTAGCAAAGAGAGGAACTCTTAGCTCCATGATGATAGAGATTCTTAAGAGGTTTCTACCACAAGAAACAATGTTGAGATGGAAGTCTGCTGAACCCAGTCATAGATCTACAAGAATTTTGAAACCTCAAGTGGTGGGCATGCATGTTGACTCAGATGGGGCACTAGTTGATGAAAGAGACGAATATGGAACATCTTCACCTATATCGAGTCATTCATCTGAAAATGTGAATTGTAATGGTGTGCAAGAAAATATCAATGATTTTGAATAATAGTCTAAGACGATTGATACAAATGATGTTTGCATTGAGAAATGAAAATGATATTTTAAGTCATGAGTCACTTTTATGCTTTTTGGATTATATATTTTAATTATAATGAATTCATTTGTCTAAAATATTGACAATGCAACGAAAACTTGGAGAAATAATTTATGTTTCATTGGGTTATTTTAGTCATATAATTTGTTCATAATATCATGGTTGAAATATTTTGAAAAGTTAATATTTTTAATTCTATGGGTGATTCAAAAGGACCTTCGCAGATGAAAAGAGCTTGGCGCTATGTTGATTTGAAGTTGGTGACACGTATTTAAGTGGGTGAAATTATGCTTATGCATTTAATTATGCATTTTATTAAACCCATGCATTATTGATATAAATGATTAATATTTGTGAGAGAAATTTGCCTCACATATTATTAATTTAATGTAATTATGGAAATTATTTTTTATGTGAGAAACCACCTCACACAAATTCTCTATTTTTCTCAATTATAGGTTGAGAGAATCAAGGGCATGGTTGAAGAGTATTTAGGTGGTTGTGATACTTTTCCCAATTATGAGCTTGAAATAGTTGGAGGTCCTACTTTCAAGGAATTTTTTTTTCCTTCCTTATAGTTAGGCCCTACAATTGTAGGTCTTGTAATTAATGCTCTTTATTGGAGAGTGGGTGAGGAAAACTATATATATTCCTTATGTAAGCCATCAGAATGGGGAGAAGAAAGGAGAGAATAATTAGCCATTGAGAGCCATAGTGCTTGGCTAATGCTCGGCCAAAGAGCTTGAATGTAAGAAATATTACTTTGAAGTAGGAATATAAAGGATCTACATTCCAATTGAAGCAGATCTGGAGATGTATTCCCAGAGAGATGGAGGGGTGAACTTTGTTACCAATTGGTTGTCGCTCTCTTATGTGTTTTGTGCTTCTTGATATATTCAGTTCATTTATTTATGTTTATGTGGACTAACATGATCATTTAAGCTTGTATAAGCCATAGTCAATTAAAAGATCTTAATACCGTACACGATGGTTAGGGTAGTACTCGAACCATGATCGGATCAAGTGGTATCAGAGCAGGTGACTGCTTTGCAGGATGGGAAAAGGAGCAATTCACACTAAAAGAATGCACGAGTTGAAAGAGATAAATGAAAGCATTCAAGCTGAAAATGCATAATTTCAAAGACTATTGCTCGATAAGAAGGAGCTTCAAGAGATGCTACGAGTCAAAGAGAAGTTATTGTCTAAGTTGTAGAATATTGAGACGACAGAGGTTGAATCTCAAGCCAAGTTATATGATGTTACTTCATGTTTTGTTGTCTCTCAATATGAAACTAATGTTGGCATGAAAATCCTCATGAATATGGGGTATATAGGAGGTGAACTTGGCATAAATGGCCAAGGAGTCACCTAGCCATTGGAGGTTATACCAATACAACCATTTGCAGGCTTGGGTTATGGACAGGAAGAGAAAGGAGAATGCTCGAAGGTCGCTAAAGAAAAATCCATCTCTTCATCACCTAATTCCAAGAAGGTAATCAAGCCGCCTAGTCATCATCAGTTCAAGGACAAGTCAAGAAGGTATGAAAATGATTCACTGATTCTTCTTTTGGATATAATAGAAATGATTACTTCCATAGATCTTTTAACCGAGATGTAATTAAGCATCACACAAATAAAGTGTGGGTTAAGAAGACAGCGAGAAGTGAGACCAAGAAGAATGAGAACCTTCTAAATCCTCCTATCATGAAGACACATTTGAATAAGAAACAACATAATCTATACAGTTTCTACAAGATCAGTAGCCATTAGGAGAAGAAGTGCTAGAATTTTCACCCCAAAATTCGCCACAAATCAAGCGGGCAGCTTGTAAAAGAGCCCGTGAAGAAGGAGGCTCTATCCACCATTCGAAAAGCATGCTTACAAGAAGAAAGTGCTTGGTGCCACTTTGGTAAGCAGTTCATGATGTTTCTGCAAGTTATATTTATGCTCTTTTCCAAAATTTTGAGTTTTATGGGGGTAGGTATCCCTCTTTTGATGGAAAATTCTCAAATTATGTCTAACTTGGAATAAAATATTAATGACACCATTGCAAAGAGCTCAAAAAAAGGAATCCACTGGCTCTTGAATCACGTCAAGCAACTTCCAGATGAAAAAGTTATTGCAACTTTAAATTTTGTCAAAACAAGGAAATAAAAGACTTCTCTTTCACGACTTTGGAAGCCTTGCAAACAATAGGTTGCTTAAAATATCCACCATGACTTGAAATTGGAGAAATTTCATCTTGGCTGTTATATTCAAGGAATTGAATGAGAGATCTTTTGAAGGCAGAGTTGATCCTTTGAATAACACTTTTCATCTAAGCTACAATATGCTATTGAATTAGATGCGTTGCGAGGATGGTGATCTAGAGACTCTGCTGAGACAATACAAATACATTTAATACAAATTATCATGCCATTTTAAAAGAAATTTCACTAGAAAAAAGTGTTTTAGTTGAGCGTAACATTTTAATATCAGTTCACAATCCTTTTGTGGTGCGCTTTTCTATTTTATTTACATGTGGAGATAACCGATATCTTGTAATGGAGTACTTAAATGGAGGCCATCTTTACTCATTACTGAAAAATTTAGGTTTTCTGGACAAAGACATGACACGTGTTTATATAGTTGAAGTTGTTCTTGCGTTGGAGTACTTTCATTCATTGCATGTAGATCTGAAGCCAAACAACCTGTGGATTGCCCACGATGGCCATATTAACTTGACAGATTTTGGACTCTCAAAAGTTGGTCTTATCAACAAAACTGATGACTTATCAGGACCAACAGTGAGTGGTACGATGTTTCTGGAAGAAGATGAAGATTCCTTATGTGCCACTGGTCTATGCAGCCACGCCATTGACAATCGATTGATTATATTAGAAAACATGCAATACTGAATACCTATCGAGGTTTCTGGTAACCTTTAGAATAGTGCTTGTAGTCCTGCTCAACCGTCCCCCTTTGTGGAATTCGTGGAGTATTTGTACACGACGGAAGGCGTATGCAGCCATTGGAGCATATGAATGAATCAGAAATGATTGATGTATGGTTTAGAGATGGAAATGGGTTGGTAAAAATGAATTTTTGATGAAATAAAAAGGCTATTGGGCCACATTTTCCACCCATCATATTTTTGGGAGACAAAACTCCTACTTTCTCTTGAAAAAGGGAGCCAGAGTTATCTATACTCTCGGATCATATTGCATATGTTGTCGCTGGCCAATTGTCGTGTAGGTACTCACAAATTTGTAAAAGTGGATCAATTTTTTTTAAAGGAACGAGTCACAGTTAGGTTGTTACGAAATAAAGTAGAAGGAGAACATAATCTCCCTAGCTACATTCACTCTATTTACCTAAGTTAAGCTCATGTTTTCTGCATCTATGTCTCCATATCCTCCGCATGAGAAATAACTGGTGGTGTTGCAGCAACAAGAAGAGGTCAAAAGTGCTTAGCTATTGGAACCCTTGATTACTTGGCACCAGAGATCCTCTCGGGAACTGGGCATGATAAAACTGAAGATTGATGGTCAGTTGGTGTCATCCTTTTTTAATTGCTCATAGGCATTCCACCTTTTAATGCAGAACATCCACATTAATGAGTTTCATGGTCTCATGAAATTAGTTTCCGTGATGAGATCACACCATCTTTGAAAATTAATTATATTGATGGTACTAATTAGGTTCGGTATAAATCTTGGTCTATTTTTCATAGAGGTATTGATTTGATTATAGCTTATAGCTATCATCCTGGTTAGAATAAGAGTTCTGGTGGTGGACGATGATCTGAATTTCATCAAAAATTCTGGAGAGATGATGCAGGCACCGATCTTGAGGATCTGACATGTCCATCGAGAATGGTACAAATGGAGAGTTGCAACCTGGATCATCCGGCGGTGGAGAGTCAATTTTGATGTGTTGTGGATCACACCTAAACTAGACGCTGGATTTGATGCCACAAAATAGGCATTTGAGTTATAAGATCGTGGAATGATACCACCAAATCTTCCGCACAATCTTCACCTGTGCATTTCTTGCTAAAACACGATGATGTAGATGGACATATTTATTTCTCTACTGGTATGGTGAGCGTGGAGGCTACCTAGTAGGATTTTTTTAGTGCGCCTACTGGTCCCATGCATCCTCTAGTTTCTGGGTCGGATTTCGAGTTTAGTGCGCATTTTTTTACAGTTTTCTGGGGGTGATTTCATGTCAATTGAACCTACCATGTCTTCAGCCGACGAGCTTTTCTGTAATGGAAAAATCCAACCATTGAAGCTCTTGACTCATCTCCAGAAGCCAAATTTTTTAGGGCCACTGAGATATTTTATTTTGAAGATGAGGAGGATGCGATGGGGATCTGTGCATTCACGCAGATGATGGAACGAGCGTCAGGTTTCATTAAATCGATGGAATTAGGCGATCTAGAGGAGCGCCTAAGGATAAATCGATTGCTTGGATGCTAAATGCAGAGCCAAGAATTTTGATGTAGGGCTTGTTACTTTGCACAGGATAAGTTTTTTTTTATTGACGGTATGGGAACTGAGCCCATTGGTCGTGTGGAAATTGGAGTCTTAACGCCAGAAATCGAGAGCCATATGTTTTCGCCGATCATGAGACCATCCACAAGCACTAAGGACCCAGAAGTTGCGTGCAACTAGTACTCTCAGGCGTGGCGATTGGAACAGGATGTTCACGCAACAGATGTTGACAAGGTTGATATGTATGCATCATTTCATAATCCGAGCAGAAGTTCTCTCTCTTAGTGATGCACAAGCATATTACCTCTCCACAACAAAGAATGAATCAAGTGTTGTATCTGAAGAAAGTATTGCTGGTACAACAATGATTCCAATCAGCTGGGCAGAGATGCAGGGCCCTTTGACAAATCAAATAGACTGGCGAAAGGTTTTCAGGGCTGTCTGATATGAAGCAAGAAGCTTTTGTATTCTAACACAAGGTTTCACATTTCTTTGATTGATCAAATTCATACAATTATGATGTTTGTAAATGTGGTCAATTTTGGTCTGACGGAAATGACTATTGAAGTGTTTTGTTGACTATTGAAGTGTTTTGTTCTGCATTTCATATATGTATAAAAAGTACAACCTCTATTTAAACCTGATTTGTAAGCTTCAAAGGTCTGCAGAGCTAGCTGGATAAGCTGTCCACCGACAACAAGAAATCATTGAGCAAGCACTATCAAGAAGACTTTGGTAAAAAAAAAAAATTGGGTTTAAATTATGGTGGGTTTTGATTTATTTTAGTTTTCAGACTATTAAAACCCATGCCATATGCCCATTATTTTCCCTATGCCTAGAAATTGAGCAGGGGCACTTTTATGATGCACATTTTGTAAAAGGGTGGGAATTTTTTTTTTTCACCATTAGTGCTCTTTGTTATGTACACATTATGTAAAGGGGGTTCTAAAACTTGGTGCTTTTCCCTTTGTGCACATGTTTGGCACATTAAATTGCTTGGAATTGCCATGCAAAAGGGTCATCATTGCCATCATATTTTGGCATCAGAAAAAATTGGCATGTAAATTGTTGAATACCATGTAAAACGACCATAGTTTCCACCATGAAAGACATGATGTAAAAGATGCTTATGAAGCATTGTAAAAGGCTTGTTTTAGCCACTCTTGTGTGAGGGAGAGTGAGAGGCATATTTTTACGCATTAAGCCTTGTTGGATTATTTGTAATCAAGTTGAATGAGGTGATTTTCCTAAGCCATTTTGGCATGTAAACTTGACCAATGAGATTTTTGCAAGTGTTCCAAAAGATGTAAATAGGTATGATCAACTACAGGTTGCAGCTTTCGACATATGTGGGATCTTGCATTCTGATTCCGAAGGACCACGTTGAAGGAATCTTGAAGGGATGTGCCTTTTCAAGCATTTACGATGTAGCAGTTGCAGGTGTTGGCATTATGTTTCGATTCAGAAGTACGTCAGGTGAAGGAGTCATGATGGAGTGTGCCTTTCAGAGACAATTGCATATAGTTGAGTTGATTGAAGCTGATACTTTTGGAGACCAAAAGTTTCTTTGTGGGGAGGTGTGATCCAAAAGGACTTTCGCACATGAAAAGAGCTTGGCGCCATGTTGATTTGAAGTTGGTGACAAGTATTTAAGTGGGTGAAACTATTCTTATGCATTTTATTAAACCCATGCATTATTGATATAAATGATTAATATTTGTGAGAGAAATTTGTCTCACATAGTATTAATTTAATTTAATTAGAGAAATTGTCTTTTTATGTGAGAAACCACCTCACACAAATTCTCTATTTTTCTCAATTATAGGTTGAGAGAATCAAGGGCATGGTTGAAGAGTCTTTAGGTGGTTTTGAGACTTTTCCCAATTATGAGCTCGAGATAGTTGGAGGTCCTACTTTCATGGACTTTATTTTTCCTTCCTTGTAGTTAGGCCCTACACTTGTGGGTCTTGTAATTAATTCTCTTTGTTGGAGAGTGGGTGAGGAAAACTATATATATTCCTTATGTAAGCTATGAGAAGGGGGTGAATAAAGGAGAGAATACTTAGCCATTGAGAGTCATAGTGTTTGGCTAATGCTCAGTCAGAGAGCTTGAATGTAAGATATACTTGAATAAGGAATATAGAGGATCTGCATTCCAATTGAAGCAAATCCAGAGATGTAGCCCCAAAGAGATGGAGGGGTGAACTCCGTCACCAATTGGTTGTGTCTCTCTTATGTGTTTTGTGATTCTTAATATGTTGAGTTCATTTATTTATGTTTATGTAGACTAATATGATCATTTAAGCCTGTATAAGCCATAGTCAATTAAAATATCTTAATACCATACATAATGGTTAGTGCAATAATTGACCCATGATCGGATCAATGGTTGAAAAATTGTGAAATATATTTTATCTTTAACATTATGGTTAAAAACAATTAGAATTTTAGGGATTTTTAGTGTCATGATATATGTTAAATGACATGTATAAAAATGATTAGAATATTAATGTGTTTAAAATCTCATCATTTTATATTTAACGCCATTACTAAAAATAGGTTGAAATTGTAAAATAAAATGGTATTCTAGCACCAAATATTGTGTGTTTTTTCCAAAAATTGGTTTTACTGCCATATTTTAATAATGTTGCAAATTTACACTGAAAAAAATAAAAAATCGTTCTGGAATACACCCTTTTCGTTTCTGGGTCATTTTTCATGTTTTTTAGAGTTTTTTGGCTAAAGTTCTCGTTTTTAGTTTATAGTTCCCGTTTCAAAGTTTACGATGTTCAAAACTATGGGCCCCGTTTGGGTAAATTGGTGCATCAAATTCCTGGGGACATAAATTTGGCATATGATCTCCGTTTGATGTGCTCAATACATAGTTAGAAAGATATATATGAGGACTACAACTTTTGAGTGAGAAACATCGAAGGAACTTCCATGTTACTCCTTATTTTTACCAAAATTTTTTTTTAGGGCTTCAAAATGACTTCGGAAGTTCAGGACCCCAAACAATGCTAAAAATAGTAAGTTGTGCTGAAGCTGAAAAATTGAAAGAAACTATGGTGGGGGTCCACGTGGAATAGGTGGGTGGCCACCAATATCCACCTGGATCAGTCCCTTTTCTATTTTATTAAAAACCTATTTTTAACTATTAATTATACAAGGTTAAAACTTACAAGCAATAGGGAATCCAACAAGGTAGAGAACATGAAGACTACTCTCCTTCATACATTGGGATTCAATGTGTTATATTCCATCCACAAATCTAACGCTTTTGGTATCTCAAGTGTGTCCAGACTCGGCCCAAAAAAACAAATGAATCCTTCACCCAAATAGTACTCCCTATATACTTTCCATTTTTAGTGCTTTTTTTGCATAACTTCAAAAAAATTATTTTTTTGCATAGCTCCAACAAGGGTTCTCAACAACCCAAGTAGCCTTCTAACTCAAGCTAAAGGCTTCAACACTAACTTCCTTCGCAAATCAGGTAGTCCAAAGTTCCACATGGGCTGCAACTATTCAAAAGGATTATCTCTCCCTTATACTCAACAATGTAGTCTTAGGATCCATGTGTGTTTTTGGTTCACTCCATTGGTTACTCAACTTCATGCATACATTATCACAATCCAATATCCTCAACCTTCCATTGTTGTTCTCCACTCACATACTCAAACTCTCTTCCTCTCGTTATGTTCACTACTGAAATTCATTTCCTACCATCCACTTACTCTAACCCCATGCACTCTAATCAATGTGAGAACATGGATTCCTTCGTTGGGTTGTTTTTAAAGAGTGCAACTAAGGGCTAATTCCCCTTCCTAGAAGCCTGTTATGAATAATATATATATAGAAACAATATATATAATTATAAATAATAACAATCACAAGTAATGAATAACTAACTAATAATTAGTGTTGAAAAGTCATGTGTCCAAAGACATGACCGTTTGTGAATGGGTACCTACCTAGGAATATAATTGTGACCATTAGTTGTAATCAAATCAAATCATATCTTCTTGTACGTATTGTTGATGTTTTATCTACAATTACTGTCAATGATAAGAATAAATTGAAGTAATTGTTGCAAGCATAGAACATACCATAAAATTTAACATTTGCACTATTAACCCAAATTCTAAAAAATATGTACATAGCCCATACCTCTAGAAAAATTTGGTACCACTCCCATTCCTTCTCATAATTGCTACCATTTAGGTAGTTCAACTACCAAATTAAAAATATGGACAATAAATTGAGGTAAGATAGGAAACTTCTCAGAACCCCCTTGCAAATTCCCTTAGTCATTGAGATCTATGTTAACTTCTCTCTTATTTAACTTTAGCAATACATTAAACAAGTGTAACATGCAAAATTGCTGCTTAGTGCCCGCCTCTTATGCAAAAAAGTAATTAATGGTAGAAATTATAACTAAAATAAAAGGAAGATTAGTACTATATAAAAAAATTCTTATATTAAAAAATGAAGTTGGAAAACCTCCAGAGTTCTTATACCATGGGTCCGAGTATCCTTGATACTAATATTATAACATATATCAGAGTATATCCACAAATTATTTAAACTATATATTTAATACTAAATAAATTAGAATCAAGATAAATGAGCATAAAAGAAACATATTTATTTTAAAATATTGACAAATTGATTTGTGTCAGATTTATTTTTTAATAATTTCCTAGAATTTATTAGAAAGAAATAAAAATAAAAATTAATGATAGAAAATAAAATAAAAACTATAAAAATAAATGTTATTGCTTTTGTTTTAGTAAAATCCCCAACTGTAATGGAAACTTTCTCAAGGTGTCATTATTAGTTTTGTATTTTGTGTTTTTAATTAATGTTTTTTTGTGATAAATTACGTTAAAACCACATAAAAATTCTCAACAACCAATAAAGAAAATAAATTTGATTTATAAGAAAAGTTAAAAAATATTTTTTTTATTTTAATATAAAAATTTGAAAAACATAAGAAAATATTTAAAATATATTTTTAATTTTAGTAGAAGTCAAAGCTTTTTTGAGCAAGCAATTATAATAAAGACAAATACATACATCATACAAAATCTAGAAAAATATCTATAATAATTATAGCTATACCAACATTATTGGTCTTAATTATAAATTACAAAAATGATAAAAATATTACAATACCCATAAATAATTTAGTTAAATCAAACCAAACCCTTTCTCTCAATAATTTCTCTCATATACCAAACCATTTTATTCAATTTTTTTAAGAAATGCTTTTCCTTTAAACTCCAAACTATATATACACAAAGAAAATTAATTTGATGGACCAATAAAAAAATACAAAGGTTTGAAATTTAAAATATAATTCTTAAAACTAAAAACAAAAGTCATGTCACATATATTGGAAATTTACTACATTCAAGTAGTTATGTAGTTGTTCAACTAAGAGATAATTTCCCATTCCAATAACCAAGCTAGTCTAAAAAGGAAAATGTCAAACATAACAAATGATAATTAAAAAATTAGATGAGAAATTTAGGATGAGATGGATAGGACCATTCTAGATTCTATTATTATTAAATCTAGTGTAATGGATCTATCTAAGTTAAAATGTTAGCTAATGAAAGGATTGGTGAATAGGAGTCATTTGAAACAATAGTATGGCCCAGAAGGGGTGTGGTGAATGTTTTAATACAATATCAGTGTGTACTATAGTATAAATAAACTATGTAGAAGGTCAATTTCCTTTTGAATTTGCATTTAGTAGAGTAAAATTAATTCCATTTTGAAGTTTAAATAAGTAAAGAATTTAGTAGTACAAACATATTGAAGGTTAATTAAATAAAGACATTAGTAGTAAAAAAAGTGAGAATACAAGTATGTGTTGGACATTTTTTTATGTGATGGGTGGGCACAAGATGAGTTAAGTCAATAACAATTGTTTGACATTAGCATTAAAGAAAGTTACAAGATAATATCTAGTTGGTCATTTAGACCCAAATTAGTACCTTATGAAAGTCCCAACCATAATGTTACCAAGGTAAGCACACTTAGGAAATGCACAATTATTAGCTTAGTATGAACCTCGTTCTCTTTAGGCCATATACTTGAAGACATAGGGTGTGTCCCTATCTATGGAAGAAAATTATCAAAATATATTTTTATAATGCAAAGTACAATTTACTTCACGAAACACACACCTCAATATATAATTAGATAGACCAATTCCTTATAAGTGAGTAAATACCTTAAGCATATTCAACAAGAAACTAAGGCATAAACAACCACAGTATAATATGGGTTAGGAGTAAGCGCAGGTTTGAAATAAAAGTAAGTTATAGCATAAAATACAATGAACACTTAGATATCCCTCAATAAACAAGGATACATTACCTTTTGATACATAAGAGTGAAATATGATTGCATAAACCAAGTATATGAGATATGCTTGAGTTTCCACTTGAAAACATAATGATGAAATATGGACAAACTGTTTTCTGTCTAAAAAAGTAACAATAAATTACAAGTTTAAAAATGTTGGAAATACTAAGAGGAGGGTGGATCAATATTTATTTTCAATTGTTATGTTTACGAGTTAATCATTGTGTGAATCATCCATGTAATCATGTAATAGTGCAATGATATTTCATTAATCATATGTCATAGTGCAACATTCATCAGTTTTCCATCAAGAGAGCTTATATTTCATCAATGACAATTATTGACCAATAAAAAAAGTAACCATGGAATTAGGATAGAGTTATAAGAGATGGTGCTCAATCCTCTTAATGCTTCACCAAAATTTTCCTAGGATAAACACAATAATGCTCTTAGGAGATGAAATTCATCATTAAATAGTGTTAGACAGGCTTGAAAAATGATTTATCCTTTAAAAACAAACCCTAACTTTCAAGGCTTCACCAAATCTTATATTTATTGCTATAATTCAATTTCTAGAATTCCTAAACACCTTAAATTCTTGTGATAATGTTATTTCTGGATCCATCACATTAAGTAGATTTTCCTATCGACATTTCGAACCAACTATCGAGGTTCATTATCCTCAGTAGGTAGTTTGAAACGTCAATATGAAAATCTACTTAATGTGATGGATCTGAAAATAAAATTATCATAAAATAGAGATCACAAAACTCTAAAATCCTAAATATCACCTTAAATTCCTCTGGATTCCTCCAAATTAGGGATAAATTTTTTGATTTGATTTTATATTTTATGCTTTTTCATATTTTCTTTTCTTTTTTCATTTTTCCATGATAAATATATATCCATATGTGGTAGCTCAGGGGTTGAAGCCATTACAATAGATACTTATTATGAACTAATGACGTGACATATAAGAATTGAACTTGAGTGGGGAGGATATGAACATTTCTCCCAACCATCAAAACTAAATAAAAATGATAATTTTATTTTTTCTTTTTGTATTTTATTTTTATAAGGAAAGAAATAAAAGAATTTTGAATTTCATGGTTCTAAGGTTGGATTTTTGTGAACACTTTATTAGATGTGGATGTATGTTCTCAACCCTTGAAGATTATCTTTCTTGGTTTTATTTTGGTAGGTGAGGATTAATAGTGCAATATTCAAGTTTTTTACAAGCCTTTCAAAATAAATTATTTGAACGATACCATGTGGTTCCCAACATGTACCTATTTATGGCAGACCTCCAACATCTTCCTGTAGGTACAATAATCCACACTCTGCAGGGTTTCTGGTTTTGAAAACTCTCATCACTCATGGTGACCCACACCAACCCCTTCTCCATCAATCATGTGGATGTAAAGATTCCTGATACATATGCAGATGACAGGATAGTAGTTCACGATATTTCTCATCCCCTCACAAATGCATCACATGATCCCCATCTTCACCTGCAGATCCAACAACAACATGACCATGAAAACACCATAGATAAATTTTTTTTCTCCAACAGCACATACAATACTGCCATTTCCTCCAACAACAGCACATACACTGCCATTTCCTCCAACAACAGCAACAACACTGTCATTTCCTTCAACAATAGCACATATACTGTGGATCAGGATGGGGTTGACAGGGTAATAGTGAAATATGGAGGTAGCTCATCCAGTAATTATATTCTTTAATTTCGGACGTACTTCCTTCTGATTCTAGCTATTGAGAACTGATAAGCAGTAACTTATAGATACCAAAGAAGAACACAATTATCAAAGATGGGTATATTCCATTAGAAACATATATGTTATCAAAGAATCGCGTGCTATCTTGCGCTACCTATAAGTATAGAACATATATATATATATATATATATATATATATATATATATATATATATATATATATATATATATATATATATATATAAGCTCTTATACTATGAGCTATCTATGGATATTAGAAAAATTGCAATATTCTATCACCTAATTTGAATAAATATTTCTGGTTCTAATTATATTACTCATTTATTTCTTGCATATATATACCTTGAGGGTTATCTCCCATTGCTTTGTAATGTCATCTTATGTTGAATTTGAAATTAGTTTTCAAGGCCAACTAACTAATATGTAGGATGATCTTATTTTCTTTCTAAACATTAGTTTTTAAATTGAACATTTTCCATAGTCGTATACTTTACAAATTTTCCATGCTCAGTTATAATTGCACCCCAGCTCTTCACAAATCCCTTTTGTGCAATTATTGATGAATATTATGTTGGTTTATTGATACATTATACTGCTAGCAATTGTATTATTACCATTGTTGTTGTTCTCCATAGGATTTTGAGGCTTGTTTTGTTGTAACAAAGTTGTTTGCACAAAACAAAATAGGGGATTAAATGTTTGTCCATAAAAACACATGTAGATTTGGTTACTTTGTGTTTTCATTTTTGTAAATTGCGACCTAAATAAAATAAATCTAAATATCATGTATAAATTTGATTAGTGGGACGATGTAATAGGTGTAATGCATAGAGCATATTGTGCAACCACAACTTCATATTGTGCATCCTAATTCAATTGATAAGATATTTCAGCTATTCAGAGGTTTCATAAGACATTTCAGTTGTTCAGAGAATTACAGACTTCTCTATTATGCTCTCAACCATTTAGAGGCTTCTCTATTATGTTGTTTTCAGTCAAAGTATGAATATATTTAAGGATCAAAACAAGGAAATTTTATTAGAATAAATTTTCATATAACAATAATTATAATAGAAAATTTAAAAATATAATTATCAAATATTTTATTCAAAATGTTTTATTGAGTATATCTTATTATTAAAAATAAATAAATAGATTAAAGAAATACTTTCCTAATTGAAATAAAGAAAATATATTTTACTATTTAAAAAAATTGCTTTGAGACACTAATTTTATAATTATAATAAAAAATATAATTGTTATATTTTCTTCATTTAAAATTAACCATTTTTATTAAAGATACTTTGTAATCCCCCTTCTATTTTCTCATTATCCTTCATTTTTTTTTTCAAATCAATTTATTAAAAAGCTAATTTATCATAACATGATTTTGTTATTTTTAATATTTCAAAAATCATGAATCAATTTAGTGTTAAATCAACTAATTATATATCCCTAGATTAGTTTCATCATCTTTATTTTCATAGGTCTCTCAACTTTTACTTCAAACCATATGAAAACCAATTAGAATTAGAGAATAAAGCCATCAAACTAAAAATAACTATCCAAAATTGTAATTCAACATCTTAATGTATTTCATCCTATCAATCTTTATGTTTGAGTAACCAAAATGATAATTGGGCATCTTAATATATTCTAGCCTATCAATATTTATGTTTGATAATATGTAAAATGCATGTATTGTTTTAATCAAATAATGATTTAGTTTAAGTTTTGATTTGGGAAGGATTCATAAAATTTACATTGATAATATCATGTGGCCATAATTTCCTAATCAATAACTTCTTAATCCAGGAAATGTTTTTACTTACCAAGGAAGAAATGCAAAGAAAAGTGATTTTTCTTCTTCTTCTACAACACCAAGTATTTCTATAAGAAGTACAAGAAAATATAAAGAATAAAAAATAGTATAGATTTCATAACATATAGATCATGCAGCAATAAACTCAAACTAAGGAAAATGATGCTAAACAAAAAAATGAGCTTCTAGTGATGTTGTAGAAGAATCAGAATTTTGTCTACTCAATTATAGTAGCTAAGTGTGTCTAACTCAAAATTTCTATAGTAATTTTCTATGGAATTAAATACAAACACTTATTTCATTGTAGGCATATTGTAGTACATTTATTGCATATAAGTATCATTGTCTCTAGTTAAAACTTTGCACATAATCTAGTAGCTTACAAAAGAGTTTTCTTGCACCATCTTGGTTGTAGTGGGGTTTCCTTATGCACTATTTTCTTAGATTTCAGGAGTTGTACTACTACACATTCATTTTCATAAACATATCTAGGTTTAGTAGAAGTTTTGTGACACAAAAGCAAGGAAATTTTAATTTCTCTTACATATAGAAAAATTCATCCCTATAGATTAACCTTTTTAAAATATTAACCCCTAAAAATATTTCAAATTAAAAATATTATTTATATATTTTAATTTTGTTAAAAATTTAATTGATTAACTAAAATGCCTTTTTTTTTAAATTTTAAATTAATTAATAATCTAGTTTCATGAAAATGGAATATTTCAGATTAAACACACAGATCAATTTTTTTTAATAATTTAATTTAATTTAGTTATTGGTGTTCTATTCTTGTAAATTGTTGCTAAAGTAAAACAAAACACATCTCTTATGTGAATAAAAATCTTTCAGTGAAACAATTTAGTCTTGAACATTTTTCGAACCAGCTATTGTGGTTCATCTTTTGGGTCAAATATTTAGATATATTTGGTGTAAAATATTATAATCATATTGATGAAGGACCTATTTTGAGTAAACCTATATACTCGATATTTAATTTTAAAATTAATTTACCTTTTCTTTTTTAATATACTCATTTTTATATTTTTTCTTCTCTGATATAATTTTTTAATAAAATATTAAAATATATTTAAAAATTCTCAATCTTCACTAAATATAAAAGATTAAAATATTAACCATTTAAAAAACATAATAAAATAATAGAAATTATCAATTTGAAAATAATTCTACAACTCCAATGTAGCAAAGTGTTGGAATTTGATTCTAGAACTCCAGCCTTATGCCAAGAATAAATTTAAAAAAAAAAATGATCACTACTTACAATAAGTTTTAAACCCACCCCCCCCGCCCCCCCCCCCCCACCCCTCAAATATTTGTAAATTTTATTTAAAAAAAACACTTACAAAATTTTAAAAATTTAAAACCATAAAAATGTTGATATCTCAATGATATTTTAAATAAATTTAAACAACCATCCAAATTGGAATATTTATTTATGATATTTTGAGTTAACACATAAAATGCTTATAAGAAAACAGAAAAAAATAAAAATAAAAATAAAAAAATTTTACTCACAAAACCAACAATAAGATGCTTACCAAAATGTTCTCTTTCATGGATTACTAAAATGTACACACATTCTAGAAATTATCACACATTATGCCATATTTCGTGGATGAATAATGTTTATCATAATACATGTATGAATTATCTAGTCTATGCAAGTGATAATGTGCATATGGTAAGAGATAGTTAATAACTAGGATGGAAAATTTTTCCTTGATCATCAATTTAGCAAGAGCCCTAAAATTAGGATGCACGTGTCAATCAAATTCCTTTTTTAATACCATGACTATCAATAATGAGTAAGGGATTGTATTGAGATACATTACCCCTAGCTCCAATATTTCCTAGATGATTTTTGTATTTCATTCTTTCGTGCATTAGGGTGTTGATAAGGACATATATTTGGTGATTGACTTCTTAGAATTAGGGGAATACCATGGACATGGTCTCCTAAAGAAGGGGATAAACCCTTTGGTGTCTTAAATACATAATGATGTTTATCAAGGAGAAACTATAAATTTTGGTGAAGTTATTGTGACAATTTATCCATGGCATACACGAAAATAAATTGGGAAATAATGCCATAATGGCTTTTAGCTAATAAATTATCCATGTGATGAGAACTAACTATTTTAGGGGAGTCTTCCCAAAGAAATCAAAGAGCGTTCACATGAACCCATTTACTGAAACTCAAATAAATTTCTTTGAAATCCATAGTGAAATGTCCTATTGTGCTTAGGCATTTTACCCCTAATACTATTTAACAACCACCAATATCAATAAGAATTAAATGAGCATTGAGATGGTATTCTCCCATCTAGATTTTGACATTTTCAAATATTTCCCAACATTTCATCACAGGGGATCATATATGTAAAATATTTTGATGTAGTCGTACACTATGAAAATACACATATTATAAGTTTTTCTATAAAAACACTCAATAGAAATTTGAAAAATAGTTATATGTATTTTCTAAAGTTTATATTTATTTTCAATAGTGAGGTAGTTCACACTAGTCCTCTCATAACACCAATGTGTATGTGTATGTGCCATGCGTACATGCACTTGTGTGTTAGGATACAAGTTGCACCATGCCAAGATTAAATAAAAATATTACCTAATTGATTTCTCATTTTCATCATCTATTAATGGTTCCAACACCTTCAGATAGTAGTGGTATTTGCTCGTTAATAAGCAACTCATTTTTTATTGCACCAAATTATTTTACTTTACAAGCAATCTTCATCCATGATGGATTTCATTTCATTTTCAGATTTTTCAAACTCACTATAATAACCCCTCGTTCATTTTCCATGTAAATAAAATAAAGGTCATGGGACACGTATTCCAAGCTGAGTGTTGGGAAAAACATTATAGTGGACATCACTTGTGATTAATAATGACTATTTAAATTAGCAAAGGAAAAGAGGCAATAATTGACATTTATTTATGAAAATAAAGGAAAATGGGAGAAAATAAAGATGAAGACACACACATTTGCATGCAAGGGAAATTATGGGAAAAATAAAGGAAAATGAAGAAAATAGAGGCATCAATGATAAAAAGGCATCAAAGAACAAATTCACATATTTTAATGATTTTGAGCTTTCATGAGTTCAATTTTTGGAGCTCTATTTCATTCTCTCATACTCTTGCAAACTTAGATTATTCTTCGAGCATGATTGGAGCACTCTAGTATTCACTTGGATTGGAGAAAGAAGGAAAAGGAAAGCAAAGGAGCGCAAGAGAATAGTTGGATCAACAACTACAACAAGATTGCTTTGCATGTGATAGGTTGCATGTGTGGTTTCCTTGTTTATTTTTGGATGCATGGTATATGCATGTGATTCCTTGGTTATGTGTTTCCATTGGGATGGATAAATGCGTGGATTGAAAGTGATTTTAGCCTTGCCTTTCCATTTCCTCGATATCCATGGAGTTTTGTGTTTCCCACTTGTTTTTCTGATTGGTGCTCAGGTTCCCTATGGTTGTGGGTTGGAAAAAACACTTTGAAATCCATGGAAAAACTTGGTTTGAGTTACTACTTCCTGGAACTGTTGGTTGGGACAAATAATCTAGAGCCCTTGGTGGGTTGAGTTACTAGTTCCCAGAGTTGTGGTTGGAACAAACACTCTAGATATCTGGAAGGTTGTGGGTTGAGTTACTAGTTACTGGATCCCTAGAAGGTTGTGGGTTGAGTTACTAGTTCCTGGATCTCTGGACATCTTGGGTAGAGACCGATATGGTTGAAGTTAACGATTTCTGTATCATAAAGGTGGAATCACTATGGTTGAGGGTTGAGGTGGTTTTTCCTCTGGAAGCCTTGGTTGATTTTGTCTTGGTATATTCCATGAGATACCACATTCATGCTTGGAATATGTCACATAGGTGATTATATAAAAGAGATATTTGGTTCAACCCAATCTATGGTTGAGTGGTACATGGAAGTCCCTAACTTGCTTTAAATTTTCATATGTTAATAAGAGTTATTTTCTTGTTGTGATTTACAAACACTTGTAGTGGTTATAATGTTGACATTATGGCTTATTTGCCATGGTTTCTACGTTGGTTATTTACTAGCTATATGTTGGTTATATGATGTATTCTATCTACAACTGTTTTCATGTTTTGATAATTTATTTAATGGTTAATGAATGCATGGACTAACATGTGTTATTACAGCTAGCTAGAGATGGCACAGAGCCTTCTTGGTGATTCTTAGGTGAAGACTATAAATTTATAATTATATATGCATTCAACACCTATAAATTACATGTTTTCCATATGTTTTTTAATGCACACCATCACCTTGCATCTACCCACTTTCTTCAGCTTATCTGGGGTGAACATGTGGTGCAGGGAATTTATGAAAAAACTAAACCTCCTAGGTGACCTTACGGAAATGGAGTCGAAAAACAACCTTACTAACTTCCTTGAGGTGCCGCAAGACCTTCCAGGGGTAACCCAACCCCTCTAGGTGTCCATCCCTTGAGCCAACATGAAATTTTGTTGAGTTTTACCCCCATTCGCTCCCTTTACAAGGCCTTAGTGTGATCGGAACCTCCTAGTCACATGCATCAGTGCGACTGTGGACTAAATTTGTCAATGTTGTGCCAGCGACTGCAGATTTTAAGGCTAGAATCTGGGGCTGGGGCTGGACCTCTTCCTAGAGATCCCTGTAACTTTCAAAAATCATCAATTACACGAGAAAAATTCTTATAAGACAAAACTAACACCAGGAGTAGGCCTGACCATCCCCAACCGGGACTGAGATTCTTTCAAACACTTGGCAACAATAAAATCTATAGGTCATGAATAAAAGACTGAAATAAGGGACTGAAAGTTCATATGTAAATTATCAAGAAGGGCCACCACCATCTGCCTTGGTTTTCTTAACATTGATTAGTTCTTGCATCCATTATTCTCTCAATTAAAAGTAAATTCATGAAATGAACCATGATTGGAACAAGTCACATAACCATGCTTATAACCAACATATGACCACAAAAATAACCATAAGATAACAACCATTAAAGCCACATAAATACATGTATAAAGAAAGAGACCTTACCTTTCATTAAACATAGGCAAATCCAACCAGGTTCGGGACTTCCACCTACCACCCAACCATAGACATGGTTGAACCAAATATTTATTTCATCCAGTAACCCCCATGTCATATTCCAAGCATGAATGTGGGCTCTCATGGGTAAACCAATTGAATAAAAACCAAGGGAATAAAGAGGCTAAACCACCTCCACCGTCACCATACTGTGATCTCACCTAAATTGACACCGATATCACAAAAGAAAACTGAGCTTGGAATGCCTCTAGATCTCATCGCCATCCTTGAGGAATTTTCCGTCTTGTTATCTGTAGGCTTTAAAGCAATCCACTCCGAATCATTGGGCCCTATCGAGACACCACCCTTAGGCTTTACCATGTATCCCACCAAAACTGGTCAAGGTATTTCTAGGCCTTTGGTAATGGTGTTGGAATTATGATTCCTTTGTATTATTATGTTGTACTTGATGGAAACTATCTGTTAATCCTAGAATATATATCTTCAATCGAAGCTCAGAAGTCTATTAGAAGCAGTAGCTAATATCTAGTAAAATAAGTGACAGAAGAATTGATATTTTTGATATTACAATATATATACGCGGGTTTGTAAAGACAAAGTCGCATATGCACGTGGACAAGCCCGTCCCAAGTTGCGTATGCCTTTTGTGCCCCAAAAGATTTAATACCAAGGGGCATTACCATTGTAATAGCCCACAATATTGAGCGTTGAGTTGTCTATTTGATTCCGTCCAAGAATACCATAGGCTGTTGTGTGGTTTTGACTCATGGTATTGGTAAAAGATAAATCTATATAAGGAGAAGAAGATCATAGTGCAATGTGTGCACGAGTGAGGGTAATAACAAAAATACTTCTATGTGAAGTAGATCTGCATGGGATGAAGTTATGTTTTATTGATAAATCTAAAGTTATGATGCATACTTGGGTAAATTGATGGATCAAGATCTCTAAACCTGCAATGACTATACCATTGCATGATCCATTGAAGAGATTATTAGATTTATGACCTGGTGCAAGTTTGCTAAAGCTAAGTGAAGAAATCTGGGTAAGTTCTATGGATCTGATTCATTATGCAAAGTTTATATTTATAGATCTATACGCTAGTTCGTCTCTGTAAAAGTGCGTATATACGCGGGTTGGCTTCAGAAAAGGCATGTATGACTGTTAAGGTTTCTAAAGTTTATTGTACAAGTTCTTATGTTATTCCTGCTATTTGTCTGCTATTTGTCAATGAAGTTTTCATGAAGATCTGGGTTGCTTAATTGATGTATGTGTTACTAAGATGATGATGAATAAATCTGATCAATGAGAAATGAAATATGTGTTATGATGACTGACTATTCAAGGGCCCTACATTTCTGAAAAGTTAACTGACTGTCTAACTCAGCTCTGATTCTGAGCCAGAGCATTTTTTGAAAAAAAATACTCACAACGATATACGGAGGTTGGTGTGAAGGAAATTGCATATACACGCAGGTTCAGTGAAGAAAAGTAGCATATGCATTTTAAGATGATGAATGTCAGGGTTAAGTCTATACCTGCATATTTATTCTGAAGTCTGGGTTATTTCTGTGTATTGGTTACAATGTTCTCACTGTTCTGATTGAAGATTGGGTTAAGTTTATTGTTGATGATATGCATGATGAGTTGAGTTTAAGCTGTGGGATCCAGTATGAAAATTGATGAAACGTGGTCTGCAATGGGTCTGAGGGTTGAAGCCTTTAGTATGGAAGTAGAAGATTCCTACCAGTAGAAGTTGGTGTTTTTATTAGGGGGTTGAAGCTCCCTTCCAGTAGTGGCTGGTAAACGAGATTAGGGGGTTTTAGCTCCCTTCCAGTAGCAGCTAGAAAACAAGAGAAGGTTGTAACCTTCTACAGGAAGATGTCTGCATACTGATATGAGTCTGCATCAGTACAATATTGTAAATTTTTTTCCTTATAATAAATATTTAAGACAGAGATGACAACATCGGTGGTTTTCTCCTGAATTGGGTTTCCACCTTAAATATTGGTGTTCATGTGTTTTGCACTTGTGTAATGATTTTTACTGCTATTACTGCACATATTTAATGATTATCTAACAGATGCATGACTGGTAAAAACTAAGTTAAATATTGTTCTTGAAAATTTTTCTAATCTGTAAATTTATATCAGTATATGCTAGTTTCTTTCAGTATATTCCATGTATACGTGAGTTGGGTTCATCAAAGCCGTGTGTGAAATTCTGTAAAGAAAAAGTTAAAATCTTTTCAGTAAGCTCTAAATACTGATTCACCCCCCACCTCTCAGTATTTTTTCCAACAAATGGTCTCGAGACCACCTCCACAATGGTTTCTAAAACTATCCAGCAATTTCCATTCTCAAAACTAAAAGCAATCCCATTAGACCATGGCTATCTGAAAAAAGGAAAGGCAAGGCTGAAAACCACTGTCAAAACCTGGAAAAACCATACCATCAACAAAAAAAGAACCAAATACCAACATGCACATACCATGCTTTTCAAAACCAACTAGGAATTCATACACACAATCCATTACCTGCAATTATTCTCGTTGAAGCTGCTTGATCCTGATCTTACTTGCTTGATATTTTCTTTCCTTTCCTTTCCAAGTCCTTTCCTTGCTTGATCTCCTTCTACTCTCAGTTCTCTTCTCCAATCTAAGATTAGTTCGGAAGATGGATTGACAAAACTATGACAAAATCTTTCCAAATGATCCTTAGAAGCCTTTTTATTAGTGAGGCCTCTATTTTCTTCATTTTCCATTATTTTCCTTCATTTTCATACTCACATGAAACTTGTGACCTTTCACCTTCCTTTTCTCCTAATTTCTTTATTTTCATAAATAAATGTGCCAAAAATACTTTTTTCCTTTTAAAAGCCTTAGCCGCATCCTTTGAAAATTTCCCCTTAGCCATAAACACATCTAGTGATTCCCACTAGGATATCTTTACCTAAAATTCAACTTGGAATAAGTGTCCCTTAACCACGGTCTTATTTTTTCCTTTATTAACTTTTATTAAATGAAATGTTAGCCCAGGTTTGTTATAAATATTGGTGAAGTTATTGTGACAATTTATCCATGGCGTGCACGGAAATAAATTGGAAAATAATGCCATAATGGCTTTTAGTTAATAACTTATCCATGTGATGAGAACTCACTATTTTAGGGGAGTCTTCCCAAAGCACTCAAAGAGCATGTACATGAACCTATTTACTGAAACTAAAATAGAGTTCTTTGAAATCCATGGTGAAATGTCCCAATGTTCTTAGAAATTTTACCCCTAATACTATTTGACAACCACCCATATCAATAACAATTAAATGAGCGCTGAGATGGTATTCTCCCATATAGAGTTTGATATTTTCAAATATTTCCCAACATTTCATCCCAGGGGATAATTATATGTAAAATATTTTGATGTAGTCGTACACTATGACAATACTCATATTATAAGTTTATCTATAAAAACACTCAATAGCAATTTTAAAAATAATTAAATGTATTTTCTAAAGTTTACATTTTTTTCAATAGTGAGCTAGTTCACACTAGTCCTATCATAACACCAATGTGTATATGTATGTGCCATGCGTACATGCCCTTGTGTGTTAGGATACAAGTTGCACCATGCCAAGATTAAATAAAAAAATTACCTATTTTTTTTCTCATTTTTATCATCTATTAATGGTTCCAACTCCTTCAGATAGTAGTGGTATTTGCTCGTTTATAATCACCTCATTTTTTATTGCATCAAAATTAATTTTAATTTTCAAGCAATCTTCATCCATGATGGATTTCATTTCATTTTGAGATTTTCCAAACTCACTATAGTAACCCCTCGTTCATTTTCCATGTAAATAAAACAAAGGTCTTGGGACACGTATTCCAAGATGAGTGTTGGGAAAAACATTATAGTGGGAATCACTTGTGATTAATAATGACTATTTAAATTTGCAAAGGATTAGAGGCAATAATTGACATTTATTTATGAAAATAAAGGAAAATGGGAGAAAATAAAGGTGAAGACACACAGATTTGCATGCAAGGTAAATTAGGGGGAAAATGAAGGAAGATGAAGAAAATAGAGGCATCAATGATAAAAAGGCATCAAAGAACCAATTCACATATTTTAGTGAGTTTGAGCTTTCATGAGTTCAGTTTTTGGAGCTCTATTTCATTCTATATTTCTGTCATACTCTTCCACACTTAGATTATTATTCTAGCATGATTGGAGCACTCTAGTATTCACTTGGATTGGAGAAAGAAGGAAAAGGAAAGCAAGGGAGTGCAAGAGAATAGTTGGATCAACAACTACAACTATATTTATTTGCATGTGATAGGTTGCATGTGTGGTTTCCTTGTTTATTTTTGGATGCAAGGTATATGCATGTGATTACTTGGTTATGTGTTTCTATTTGCATGGATATTTGCCTACATTAACAGTGGTTTTAGCCTTTCCTTTCCATTTCCTCGATATCCATGGAGTTGTGTGTTTCCCACTTTGTTTTTTGATTGGTTCTCCACCTCCTTATGGTTGTGGGTTGGAAACAACACTTTGAAAGCCATGGAAAAACTTTTTTTTAGTTACTACTTCCTGGAACTATTGGTTGGGACAAATACTCTAGAGTCCTTGGTGGGTTGAGTTACTAGTTCCCAGAGTTGTTGGAACAAACACTCTAGAGCTCTGGAAGGTTGTGGGTTGAGTTACTAGTTACTAGATCCCTAGAAGGTTATGGGTTGAGTTACTAGTTCCTGGATCTCTGGACATCTTGGGTAGAGACCGATATGGTTGAAGTTTGTGATTTCTGTATCATAAAGGTGGAATCACTATGGTTGAGGGTTGAGGTGTTTTTTCCTCTGGAAACCTTGGTTGATTTTGTCTTGGTATATTCCATGAGATACCACATTCATGCTTGGAATATGTCACATAGGTGATTATCTAAAATAGATATTTGGTTCAACCCAATCTATGGTTGAGTGGTACATGGAAGTCCCTAACTTGCTTTAAATTTTCATATGTTAATAAGAGTTATTTTATTATTGTGATTTATGAGCACTTGTAGTGGTTATCATGTTGACATTATGGCTTATTTTCCATGGTTTCTACGTTGGTTATTACTGGTTACATGTTGGTTATATGATGTATTCTATCTACAACTCTTTTCATGTTTTGATAATTTATTTAATGGTTAATTAATGCATGGACTAACACGTGTTATTGTAGCTAGCTAGAGACAGCTCAAAGCCTTCTTGGTGATTATTAGGTGAAGACTATGAATTTATAATTAGATATGCATTCATCACCTATAACTTACATGTTTTCCATATGTTTTGTAATGAACACCCTTCCCTTGTATCTACCCACTTTCTCTGGCTTATTCGGGGTAAACATGAGGTGAGGAGAATTTATAAAAAAACTAAACCTCCTAGGTGACCTTACCAAAATGGAGTCGACAAACAACCTTACTGACTTCATTGAGGTTCCACAGGACCTTCTAGGGGTAACCCAACCCCTCTAGGCGTCCATCCCTTGAGCCAACATGAAATTTCCTTGAATATTACCCTCATGCACTCCCTTTACAAGGCCTCAGTGTGGTTGGAACCTTCCAGTCGCATGCATCAGTGTGACTGTGGACTAAATTTGTTAGTTTTGTGCCAACGAATGTAGATTTTAAGGATAGATTCCAGGGCTAGGGCTATACCTCTTCCTATAAATCCCTGTAACTTTCAAAAATCATAAAATACACGAGGACAATTCTTATAAGCCAAAACTAACACTAGGACTAGGCTTGATCATCCCTAACCAGGACTGAGATTCTTTCAAACAATTGGCAACAATGTAATCTACATGTCAGGAATGCAAGACTGAGATAAGGGACTGAAAATTCATATGAAACTTATCAAGAAGGGTCACCACCCTCTGCCTTGGTTTTCTTAACATTGATTAGTTCTTGCATCCATTATTCTTTCAATTAGAAGTAAAATCATGAAATGAATCATGATTAGAACAAGTCACATAACCATGCTTATAACCAGCATATGACCACAAAAATAACCATAATATAACAACCATTAAAGCCACATAAATACAAGTACAAAGAAAGAGAACTTAACTTTCATTAAACATAGGCAGATCCAACTAGGTTCGGGACTTCCACGTACCACACAACCATAGACATGCTTGAACCAAATATTTCTTTCAGCCAGTCACCCACATGGGATCTCATGGGTAAACCAATAAAAAAAAAACAAGGGAATCGAAAGGCTAAATCACCTCCATCCTCACCAACTGTGATATAACCTAAATCGACACCGATATCACAAAAGAAAACTGAGCTTGGAATGCCTCTGGATCTCATAACCATCCTTGAGGAATTTTCCGTCTCCTTATCTCTAGGCTTTAAAGAAATCCACACCAGATCACTAGGCCCTATCGAGACACCACCCTTAGGCTTTACCATGTATCCCACCAAAACTAGTCATGGGATTCCTAGGCCTTTGGGAATGGTCTTGAGACCACCTCCACCCTAGATTCTAAAACTATCTAGCAATTCCCAATCTCAAAACTAAAAATAGTCCCATCAGACCATGGCTATCTTAAAATTTGAAAGCCAAGGCTGAAAACCACTGTCGAAACCCAACAAAACCATGCTGTCGACAATAAAAGAACCAAATACCAACATGCACATACCATGCTTGTCAAAACCAACTAGGAAATCATACATGAAATCTATTACTTGCAATTATTCCCATTGAAGCTACTTCATTCTTCTCTTCCTTGCTTGATATTTTCTTTCCTTTCCTTTCTGTGTCCTTCCCTTGCTTTCTTTTCCTTCATTTCCTTGCTTGATCTCATTCTCCTCTTGGTTCTCTTCTCCTATCTAAGATTAATTCTTAATATGAATTGACAAAAATATGGCAAAATATTTCCAACTGATCCTTGGAAGCCTTTTTATTAATGAGGCCTCTATTTTCTTCATTTTCCATTATTTTCCTTCATTTTCCTGCTCACTTGCAACCTGTGACCTTTCACCATCATTTTCTCCTAATTTCATTTATTTTCATTGTTGAAAATGCAGCAAGATGATGGAGCTTAGTGAAATGAAGTCGCCTTCACTAAGTGGGCCCGCAGGAAAATTCTGGCGCAAAAAAATCTATTTTTAGACATATGGAGCATGGTCTAGGGATTGCAGTATGTTATTCTTGGAGTATTGGTCATGCTGGTAAAAATATATGGGACTCTATTTTTTGGACCTATAGGTCGAAGTCTATTTTTAGACTGCCTCTCCTTAAAATAGGGAAGTCAAATATTATTTACCCTTAATAATATTTGGACTATAAACTTCAGTTTACTCTCTTGGAGCACTTCAGTTCGAGACTTGGAAGTGGCTCATGCATCTGACAAAGGAATTATGCTATTCCTAGGGTTTTGTGAGCACATGCATGGTTGACTTCAGTTAGGACTTCAGTGGCAGAAGTTTGGTGGAGTTAATGAGACAGCTAGTGGAGTTGTGTTCGGTTTAATTTAGTTGAACTGGTTGAGATTAGTTTAACTAGCTGATCAACTAGTTATGAGTGGAGTGAATTAAATATTATTTAATTCATTAATTAGTAACTCATTATTCAACTCAAGAACACATCAGTTCACTACAGTGCATGATCAGTTCAGTGGAGACCAGTGAAAGAGGTAGATGAAAGGGTGAAGTTAGCTATCAGTGGCGACTTCAGTTGTGCATGAGATTTGCACCACACTTGGAGGAATTTCCCATGATGATTGCGTTTTCAAGCCAAGGAGATTCAAACCTTGGATCTCTATATAGACAGGCCTGGATTGCGCAATAGAGGCAAGGCAATTGGCGGTGAGTTTTGAACCAGTAACCTGTTCAAAACTGAGCTAGTTTGTGTGTAACTTTATGAGAAAGTACTGAGTACTTGTGAGGAGTATTGTACTGAGTTTTTTACATGATTTCTCCATTATAATATACACAATAGCTGCGGGGTTTTCAGCTATAAGTTTTCCCCATACATACTGTGTTAATGTGTATGATGAATTGATGTGCTATCGCTTGTTTTATTTCCGCATGTGTGATGATCTGAGTGGAAGAGATTATGTGTTGCATATAAATTCGAATTGTATGTGATTAGGATAGTCTCGGTGGATAATTAATCATTATTCAGCAAATTTATACATGGTATCAGAGCTATTGAAGCAGAGATTGATCATCACAGTGATTACAAACTTATTTCGGTAGACAGAGTCTGCATGCGGGCCAGGTAGCCTCTGGATTCATCTTTCTTCGGAAAGTGAAAGGTCTGGTAAATGCCCCTTGTAGTTGATCTCTGTGCTAGAAATAATTTGTTCTCACAGATCTAGAGCGGTTGAGCTTTGAGGTGGAATTCGAATTTTGCAGCAGTTTTGTTTTCTTGGTGCTAGTGTTGAAAATGTCTTTCAACGGTTTGCGACTCGAATATGCTATTGAAGGCGGTTCAAATTATGTTGCATGGAAGGATTGCATGGAAGCAGTATTAGAAGATAATGGTCTGAAGGAGTTCATAGATACGGATTTCCAAAAGCCCACTGATCCTGCTGAAGTCGAAGCATGGCAAAAGAAGATGGCGAAATGTCGAAGGATCCTGTTGGAGGGCGTCAAGGATCATATTGTATCCAGCTTGCATGGAAAGGCTTCTCCATTTCTAATGTGGAAAGCTTTGACGGATCTATTCCAGAGTAAGAGTGACCAAAGGAAGCTGGCGCTCAAAGATAAGCTCAGGAAAATCAAGATGGAGAAAGGCGACAGTATCGCCAAATACCTCACGAAGTTCACTCAGTGCAGAGATGAGCTGGGAAGTGTGGGGGTGACTGTCGAAGACGAAGACATGGTCGACCTGGCTCTCCTTGGTCTTCCGAAGGCTTGGCACTCATATCAAGATAGTGTCAATGGTCGGGAGAAGCTGCCGGGATGGGAGCGCCTTTGGGCGGATCTCATGCAGGAGGAGATAAGGAGGACTACTCGGGATGGATCTTCATCAAAGGGAGCTGATGAAGAAAATTTCGCTTTGGTTGCCAAAGAAAAGAAGGGGAAGGGTAAGAAAACTTCTCATTCCGGTGCAAAGGGCAAGAAGCAGGATATGGCGAAAGTGAAGTGTTTTCACTGCCATGATCATGGACATTATGCTACCAATTGTCCAAAGAAGAAGAAGAACAAGCAAGCGGGAAGATCTGCAGATGGAGAAGCTTTGGCTTCACGGTTCGAGCTTGACTTTTCACTGATTGCATGCTTGGTTTCAAGTGTGATGGGATCGGTGTGGTTCTTGGACAGCGGTGCGTCATTTCATATGACGGGAGATCGAGATTTGTTCTCATATCTGGAGGACAAAGATTTGGGTGTGCACATCGAGATGGGCGATGATGGTAGATACAGTGCGACTGGTATCGGTACCATATCCTTTCAGAGGGAGTCTGGTAAACCCTTTGTATTGAAGGATGTCATGCATGTACCTGGATTGAAGAAGAACTTGATCTCTATGGCAATGTTGGAGGATAAGGGGTATGATGTGGTCTTCAGCGAAGGAAAAGCCTTCCTGCGCAGTAAGACTACTGGAGAGACCCGGAAGATAGGGGTTCGAACCAAGAACCTTTATCAGTTGCAGGTAGATGGCTGCGTAGCTATGGCATGCAAGGCGGGAGAAGTGGTGAGCCAGGATGATGAGGGCGAACTGTGGCACAGGAGATTGAGCCACCTTCACCATGGAGCTTTGAAGATTCTGCAGCAGATTTCTACTGGGCTTCCTAAGGGCACTCTTGCGCAGTCAGATCAGTGCAAGGGGTGTACTTTAGGGAAGTATGTGAAAGCCACCTTTCACGAGAAGGATAGTCGCGACACGACGATCCTTGAGAGAGTTCACACAGACGTGTGTGGTCCTTTCTCAGTTGCTTCGACAGCAAAGCACAAGTATTATGTGATCTTTGTTGATGATTTCTCTCGAAAGTGCTAGATCTTCTTCATGCAGAAGAAGAGCGATACATTCGCGAAGTTCTGTGAGTTTAAAGCACTGGTCGAGAAGGAGTCGGGGAAGAAGGTGATTGCTCTAAGGAGTGATAACGGTGGTGAATTCATCTCGGCTGAATTCAAGGAGTTCTACAGCGTAGAAGGGATTCAGAGAGAGCTCATCGCACCCCATAACCCACAGCAGAACGGGGTGGCTGAGCGGAAGAACAGAACGATCGTGGGTGCTGCACGGGCGATGTTGCATGATTAGGGCCTACCCCTTCACTTGTGGGCTGAGGCATGCAATACAGCAGTGTATGTGCAGAACCGTTGTCCTCACAAGGTTCTTGGCATGAGTACACCGGAGGAGGCTTATTCTGGCAAGAGGCCTGATATTTCCCATTTGCGGATTTTTGGTTCTCCTGTCTACGTGCATGTGACGAAGGATGCGAGAAGGAAGCTGGATCCAACTGCTGAGGTTGGAATATTTGTGGGGTACACTGATACACCTCACAACTATCGGGTGTATTTGTCAGACAGTCGCAAGACTGTTGTGCGACGGGATATAAAATTTCGGGAGGAGAAAGCCATGCAGTGTTCGCTTGAGAGGGAGCTACACTTGCATGCAGATGAGGAGCTGTTAGTTCCTAAGGAGGAGCTTCCGGATGTGGATCAGCCACAAGAGGAGGTTCGGGAGGTGGAAGAAACCACCCAGGCAGCGCCAACCATCAGAGGGCGCATGCGCACTACAGAAGCTGAGCGACTGGCTCGGGATGCAGAGAAGGTTGTAGGACCACCTACGGCACAGCGCAGACAGAGACAGTCACCGGATCGGTACACTGGATACATGGCTCTTGTGAGTCAATGTGTTGTGACAGAGCCATCCTCTTTTGAGGAAGCTGTGGAGGAACCCGCATGGGTTGATGCCATGATCAAAGAATATGATTCGATCGTCAGGAACAGTGCATGGGAGATTGTCCCAAGACCGGTGGGGAAATCAGTGGTAGGTTCGCGATGGATCTACAAAGTGAAGCAGGCAGCTGACGGGAGTGTGGAGCAGTACAAGGCGAGATTTGTCGCCCGTGGCTTTTCACAGATCGAGGGGATTGATTATGAAGAGACTTTTGCACTTGTCGCAAGGTACTCTTCCATACGGATGATCCTTGCTCTCTTAGCGCAGATGGGGTGGCACATTCATCAAATGGATGTGAATACTGCGTTCCTCAATGGAGTGATTGAGGAGGAGGTGTACATAGAGCAGCCTGAAGGTTTTGAGATCTTCAGCAGTGAGTCGCATGTGTGCCGACTCAAGAGAGCACTGTACGGGCTGAAGCAAGCACCTCGTGCTTGGTACACTCGCATAGACGGCTACTTCACCGGGCTTGGATTCTCCAAGAGTGAGGCAGATCCAAACCTGTACCAGATTGTGGTGGAGGGGAAGCTGTTGATCATCGTACTGTATGTAGATGATCTAATTTTGATGGGCGATGAGCAGTTGATACTTTCATGCAAGGAGGATCTTGCACGAGAGTTTGAGATGAAGGACTTGGGCATCCTTCATTATTTCCTGGGATTGGAGATTTGGCAGCGCAGCGGAGGACTGTTTGTTTCTCAGGGCAAGTATGCCCGGGAGATTCTGGAGAGGTTCAACATGCAAGGCTGCAAGCCTTTTGACACTCCTCTTCCTAGTGGTTGGAGGAAGGAGGATGCTACTTCAGCGGAGGTAGTGGATGCCACTGTCTATCGACAGTTGGTGGGGTCGCTTATGTATCTGGTCAATACACGACCCGATATATGCTATCCAGTTAACCAGCTTTCGCAAGCTATGGTTAAGCCTACCAAGCTCTTTTGGAAGGCAGGCAAGCATGTATTGCGCTATATTAGAGGCACATCGGGATATGGTCTATGGTACAGACAGGAGGATGGAGCGAAGCTTTCTGGCTTCACTGATGCAGATTGGGCGGGGAGCCCAACGGATCGGAAGAGCACATCTGAAGGAGTTTTCAGCATTGGGTCGACAACAGTTTCCTGGTATAGCAGGAAGCAGAGATCCGTGGCACTCAGTTCAGCAGAGGCCGAGTACATGGCAACAAGCTTGGCTGCATGCGAGGCTATTTGGATGAGGAGGATCCTCGCATGATTGTTCAGGTTGCATTTGGGGCCTACAGTGATCTACTGTGATAACCAGAGTTGCATTAAACTCTCGGCTAATCCAGTATTTCATGATAGGTCCAAACACATCGACATCAGGTACCATCATATCAGAGATTGTGTTCAGCGGAGAATCATGATGCTTTCATATGTTCCCACGGAGGATCGGGATGCCGACATCCTGACGAAGGCGCTCACCAGGAGCAAGTTTGAATTCCACAGAGGTAGGATAGGGGTTGCAGATAATCCAATCTTGCTGAGAGGGAGTGTTGAAAATGCAGCAGATGATGGAGCTTAGTGAAATGAAGTCGCCTTCACTAAGTGGGCCCGCAGGCAAATTCTGGCGCAAAGTCTATTTTTAGACTATGTCTATTTTTAGACATATGGAGCATGGTCCACAGATTGCAGTATGTTATTCTTGGAGTATTGGTAATGTTGGTAAAAATATATGGGACTCTATTTTTTGGACCTATAGGTCGAAGTCTATTTTTAGAATGCCTCTCCTTAAAATAGGGAAGTCAAATATTATTTACCCTTAATAATATTTGGACTATAAAATTCAGTTTACTCTCTTGGAGCACTTCAGTTCGAGCCTTGGAAGTGGCTCATGCATATGACAGAGGAATTACACTATTCCTAGGGTTTGGTGAGCACATGCATGGTTGACTTCAGTTAGGACTTCAGTGGCAGAAGTTTGGTGGAGTTAATGAGACAACTAGTGGAGTTGTGTTCGGTTTATTTTAGTTGAACTGGTTGAGATTAGTTTAACTAGCTAATCAACTAGTTATGAGTGGAGTGAATTAAATATTATTTAATTCATTAATTAGTAACTCATTATTCAACTCAAGAACACATCAGTTCACTACAGTGCATGAACAGTTCAGTGGAGACCAGTGAAAGAAGTAGATGAAAGGGTGGAGTTAGCTATCAGTGGCGACATCGGTTGTGCATGAGATTTGCACCACACTTGGAGGAATTTCCCATGATGATATTGCTTTCAAGCCAAGGATATTCGAACCTTGGATCTCTATATAGACAGGCCATGATTGCGCAATAGAGGCAAGGCAATTAGTGGTGAGTTTTGAACCAGTAACCTGTTCAAAACCAAGCTAGTTTGTGTGTAACTTCATGAGAAAGTACTGAGTACTTGTGAGGAGTATTGTAATGATTTTGTTACATGTTTTCTCCATTATAATATACACAATAGCTGCGGGGTTTTCAGCTATAAGCTTTCCCCATACATACTGTGTTAATGTGTATGATGATTTGATGTGCTATCGCTTGTTTTATTTCCGCATGTGTGATGATCTGAGTGGAAGAGATTATGTGTTGCATATAAATTCGAATTGTATGTGATCAGGATAGTCTCGGTGGATAATTAATCATTATTCAGAAAATTTATACATTCATAAATAAATTTTCCAAAAGTAATTTTTACCTTTTCAAAGCCTTAGCAATATCCTTTAAAAATTTCCCCTTATCCATAAACACATCCAGTGATTCCCACTAGGATATATTTGCCAAAAATTCAACTTCGAATAAGTGTCCTATTAAACACACGCATTGTAAGCACACAATAATAGGGAAAATGATAAATATAAGCATGAGTTGTTATTACCATTAATATTATGTATATTTATAATACAACGTTGTTACTCTTGGATTCCACATTCCAAGGTCACTTGGACTCCTTTTTCCCATTCGCCTTCCACACCAACCCATTGAGGATTAGGTGTCCAACATTCCCCCCCTTTATCCGAAGGGGTATGTGTGAGTCCAAGAAGATAGTTGTAATATAAATATGCAAAGTATGCATGGCAGAAATTAGGCTGAATGAGCTCTCTGAAATGTTGGCATAAAGAGGTGGTTTAAGGATGACCACCAACAATAGAACGCTTAGTGCGGTTCCCAGAACTCTTCCAAATCTGGAAAGAAGTTGAGGTCTTCTGCTAGAGGAAGTGTCCCTCATATTTTGAAGAGGGAGACCTTCAACCTAGAATAAAGGAGGCCTACAACCTATTTTGGTTTAAGGATGACCACCAACTCTGGAATGCTTGATGCATTTCCTGTAACTCTTCCAAGAATAGAAAGAAGATGAGGTTTTCTACTAGAGGAAGTGTTCCTCATATTTTGAAGAGGGAGACCTTCAACCTAGAAGAAGGGAGGTCTACAACCTATGATGGTTTAAGGATGACCACCAACTCTAAAATTTTTGATGCATTTCCTGGAACTCTACCAAAACTAGCAAGAAGCTAAAGTCTTTTTCTATAGGAAGTGTCTCAAATTATTTGAAGAGGAAGAATATCAACCTTGCATAGATGTTTTAAGGTTTTCCACCAACCAAAGGAATCCTTATAGGCATTCATGTCTCTGGATACAACTGAATCTGGAATGACAGGTTGTGGCTCAGGCTCGCTTGAATTTCTATGTCTTTGGCTACAACTCTGAATCTGGAATGAGAGATTGTGGCTCAGGCTCGCTTAAACTACTATGTATCTAGCTACAACTGTGAATCTGGAATGAAATATTGTGTCTCAGGCTCGCTTGATGTGGCTTCAAAGTTTGAAGATGACCACCATTTCCCCCCCCTGTCAGGTACAAGGTGAGATGATGGTGAAAACTCAATTGCAATATTGTTCAATATTCTAGAACAAGTTTTGACATATGACTTAAACATCTTCTTGGCTGTTGATGCCCATTTCCAAGAAGAGATCCATCCAAGATGAATATTTGTTCTTGTAGGAGGCTTTTTTCTAAAGAATTTGTGTGAATAATGGGTGTGTCGACCACAGTGCTTGCATGGGTGAAGATCGAAACAATGATCTTTCTTATGGCCAACTCGATCACAGTGTTGGCATTTTACAATTTGTTGTTGCTGCTCTGGAAGAGTGGTAGGATATGGAAATACTGAAGGTGAACTATCATAAAGAAATATGACACTCTAAAATTTGATGGGCTTCGAGTAGTCCAGAATATGAAAGGATACATCCTTGTCATATCCAAGACCTATTTTTTGTTTGTTATGGACAAAATCTTCCCAAGGTCTGATGATGGGCTTAGGAAGTGCATGCTGAATTTCAACACCTGCATGCAAATATAATCTTAAACTAGGCACTGAATGTGGATCAACTGCAATATTATTTATTTTTTTCTTGTGGGACTCTCTTTCAACGTTCTGAACATAAACAGGTTCAGAATGATGACTCCAGTGCTGTAATTCTTCCTTTTGTAGCTGAGATTCAAGCTACAAAAACTCAATCTGTTCTTGTGAATTTTGCAAAGAGGTTTGAATATATGTGAGTGTCTTTATTGACTTTAAATATGTCTTCAATAGAGCATAATATCAAAGTATTTAATAAATCCAATAATTCATGAAATTTGGCCATTTTCTGATCACAACTATGATGAAGATGCTCAATAATCCTAATGCACAAACCCCAGCTTTCGAATATTTCAAAAAAAAAATGAAGAATACCAACTCTCTATCAAACTATTGTTGAATATATAATGCAGACATAAACATTTCTTGAATCATCTATTGATTCCAGCTAGAACATGTCATTCTTCATAGCCTATTAAATGTGCCTCAGTCATCTACACTTTGTATAACTCCAGCAAAACTGAATTGTAACTCTTTGTAAAAAACAATTTGGTTGTCTTCAAAAATATTCAACTAAGCTTGTAGGTTCTCAAGGAATGTAAAAGTGGGAAATACTCTTCTATACTGGAAAAAATATCAGTCCAAGGCCGAGTTATTTCTCTGTGCTTGTCTCTAGAACATAGTGAATGAATTTACATCGATTTTACAAGTACTACTCAAATCCAGACCCTTAAACACATCAAATATCCTATTACATGTCTTCAACTTTATGAAAAAAAGCTCAATTACAGATAGCCAAAAATTTTCGTAAACAATACCCTTTCACGATACTTGGGAATTTACATCGTAATTCTTAAATCTAGACAAATGTTAAAGATCGATTATGGATCGAGAAGGCATATTATTTTAGTTAACCAGATATTTCAATGGATTTAAACTCTGGTTTATTATGAGGCAGTTTGGAGACTGTCACATCACGTACTCCATTTTATATTTCCACATTCACCTCCTCCACCTTAGCATTTTCTAGCAAATGGAAATGATGAAGAAATTTCCCGTGAGAACTCTCAATACGGTGAGACATTTGAATGTGAGGAATTGATGGCTAAGGGAATCAACGAAAATGGCCAAGGATTTGATGTGCCAGGAAGAAGATTGGGAGGATTTTCTCAAAATCCATCTCTTTCATCTTTGCGATAGAATGCTTCCTAATATTTATATTAATAAATTTCAGTCCCAAAAGGATTCTCACTTGGATAGAAACTTGTGGAATGCTAGGCACACTCACGATCAACATATTATGGGAAATTTTGCTAATGATCTCCAACTAAATCCATTTCAAGGAAAAGGAATCATTTCTAAATTTGAAACTGAAAAAAAAAATCCAACATGCCCCCAAGAATTTGTTTTCATATTTTGAAAATTCCACAGGAAGTGCTCTCAAGAGGTTATTAGATGAGTATATGAAAGAAAATTCATAGAACATACATAAGGCGCCATTCACTAGATATGGACTTGGGAATTATGAGATAGGAAAGCCACCTCCAAAAGGTGCATATTTTGACACATTGAATACCTTGCCACAATCCCAGATAGAGTCAAGTAACACTATAAATTCACAATCCTTAAGCATGGATGAAGTAAGAACTCTATTACAACTTGGGAAGTTTCCAAAAGGATTTGTAGGTTCTGATAGAACACTGACCAAAGAACATGAAGCAATGGCAAGGAATTTGGCATTTCTTCGGCATATTAGAGCAGACAGGTTCCCATCACTGGAATCAAGGGCTGTAACAGGTCCTCATCTAGATGCTAATGAGGTTGAAGAGAGAATACCTCTCAGATTGGAGACCTTAGTAGCTAGGGTACAAGAATAATTGTTAAGACATTTGGCCTTTTTCCAATGAATTAGGACAGATAGAGCCCCGTTGATGGAATCAAGAACTAGCACCTCACCAATAGTGGTTGATGATGTTGAGGAAAGAATGGAAAATAGATTGGAGAGTAAAATGGCTAGGGAATGAAGAATTACCATAGACAGGTGGGAGGAGTGGTATGTGAATCAGAGGCAACGTTATAATAGAGTCGATCATACAGTTTGTAATAATATGGACATGGCACGGAAGGGTGTTACAACAGGGGAGATGTAACCGGTTTCCAAAATAGAAGATGCTTTGACACACATAGAAACGACCTTGCAAGAATGGTAGGAAAATTATGGAGATGCAGGTAGAGCACCCATAGGACAGGGTCACCAAAAAATATTGCACATTTTCTATTTTGGAATGTAGACAGCATAGAGAATGCAGCTAGAATTTAACTGATTTGAGCAAGGCCAAAAATTGCCCGCTCTGATACCATGCTAAACGCACGCATGGTAAACACACAAGAATATGGAAAATTATAAATATAAGCGTGAGTTGTTATTACCATTAATATGATTTATATTTATAATACAATGGTGTGACTCTTGGATTCCACATTCCAAGGTCACCTGGACTCCTTTTGTCCATTCGCCTTCCACACATACCCATTGAGGATTAGGTGTCCAACATGTTCCTTAAATGCGGTCTTATTTTTTCCTTTATGAAATTTTATTACATGAAATTTTAGCTCGGTCTTGTTACAAAACCATCCCCCTTTTGGAACACCATCCTCAGTGTTAAAACACACCTATACCTCAGCTAAACCGCTAAAAATAAAACATACTGCCAATGTAGCTTTATAAATTAGCTTGATGCATTATTTACAATGAATAACCTGATAAAAACATGAAAATAATACCATGTATTGGAGCTTTATAATGCAACTCATTATTTTATTTACAATAAAAACCACATATACTTATGCACATTTGATTCAACCAATAAATAACCATATTGTTCATGGAGCATTATAAATTCATATTGATACAATATTCACAATAAAATACACATATATACATATGCACATTTTATTTAGCCATCAAATAAAAGGATATGATTATTGCATCCACAACAAGGGAGTCCATAGGCTCACACCTCCACAAAAAAACTAATATCAGGATTCACTTCCTTCCTAGTAAGTCTAGAATCCACTACCAAAGTCAAACCTGCATCCAATTTCCACAACTACAATCCTACACCACTTGTCCACTCAGTGAATAGTTACCGACTCATTGTTCCAAGGCACACTCCCAATGTGCATATGATTCTATATGGAAATTCTAATAACCAAAACAAATCCATCCCCGACCTTCCCTTCTCTACTACACAGTCCCTCAGGAAATATGTTCACCCCCTTCCGTGCAATCACTCACCTTCCAAGTTCCCCAACATCTGCTATCCCGGGTGATCCATCCCTTGGCAAGGCCTCCTCACATCAGAAAATACAAAAATCAGGGAATATACCCACCTCAAAACCATCATACCGGTCATAGCATGCTCATGGAAATCAATGGACACTATTGGGTAGCAGTGTCCCACGATGGTCTTGCTCTTGAAGTTCTTTACCAACATAATACTGCCTGTTCCAATTCCTTTTTCCACTGCTAATTCTTGCAATCAATTTCAACCACCCCAAACTAGACGATTCAATTATTTCCTGTACCAAGCACATAATTCCCATTAAATTAAAAATAAATTGAAATCAATTGACATCATACCTCTTCGGTGGCCCGTCAATAAGGTACACTTGCAATTTTGTTACTTCTAGTCACAAAAAGTCAAATTAACTCTTTGACCAAATCATCATGTATAAACATATCACACCCGATTAGCTTAAAATGAAAATATCATAAATCAAAATATTAAATCACATGTAACCATCATAAACCAAAATCATATATCACATACATTTAAAAACTAAAAGTAAAATATTGATACTTATCCTTCAATGGTTCTTTTCTTCTACCTTTGTTCTTTATCTTTTTCGTACACACACTGAATCCGTTTCCAAACCCGAAAAGCACCCAATGTATTTTGTTTAAGAAACAAGGGAATCCAGAGACTAAACCACCTCCTCCCTCAATATCAGCAACAAGGGTATATAGAGATTAAACCGCCTCAACCCCCAATATCAACAATGGTATCCCAAGAATAAACCACCTCAACCCTTAAATAAAATAACAAGGACCCACACAATCCCATACCTGCTTGTCCCGTCACATTATACAACATATACACACACACACACAATCTACAATTCAACACATACACCTACAACCGGTGTACAACACAACACATATACGTACACACCGTAAAATACCATAAATACACATGTCACTATACAACGACTACACAATACTGGTAACACCATACCAAATATACACAACACAACATGTACAATGTGTAACCAATACCAAATGTAAAAAAATACCACATGTACAACATGTACACAACACCACCTGCACAATGTGTACACAACACCACACATACATGACACCACCTGCACAATGTGTGCACAATACCACATGTACACCACACCACTTGGACAACGTGTAAACAAAACCACATGTATACATCACCAGTTGTACAATGTGTACATATCACCACAGGTACACAACACTATCTTCAAAACATGTACACAACAACACATGCTCACAACACCACATGTACCACATGTACATAGCACAACACGCACACAAAACCACATGTATAATCATGCACACTGCACCATATGTACACAATAGCACATGTATAACCTGCACACTAGACTATATGTATGTAGAACCACACATAGAAGATGTACACAACACCAAATGTACATAGCGCTGCATTCACAACATGTACATAGATTCACCATATGTACATAGCACTGAATATACGACATGTAATTAGTACCATCAATACCCAGCACCGAATATGCAATCATGCACACAACACTATATATGAAACTTGCACAAAACATATGAAATGTTCATAAAACATCATATGTACACAATACTGCATATGCTAAGACCACACAGTCCTTACCAAGCAACCTTGCTTCTAGTGTCTTATCCATACTTGTCCCAACATGTTGTAGATCATACTGCTTTCATTCCACTGATGTATCCCTCAACATTACATGTCCATAACATAAACATAGACATAGTATAATCACAAAATATCAATTCACATCCACATGATATTGAACTCATATATATTCTAGGGCTAATATTCCCACTTTATTCTTCATAAGAGAGGAACCTCTTCATGCCGTTCACTTGAATAAACAATCATTCCTCCCTAAGAATGATCCTTGATGACCCTGTCAGACAATGACTTACATACATACATATAAACATCGGCATGAAACAATCATGATCCCTAGCCACCTAGTTAGACAACTACACACACACACACACACATATATATCTATATATATATACACACACACACACACACACACACACACTAGTACATATGGTAAATTTTCTGACACATTAGTTCCAACAATTTTGACTTATTATCGGAAAGTTACCCAATTTTTCTCAATTTTTGTAATCCTGCCATATGGGGTCTCTCTTGAGACACTATGAAAAAGCATCGCTATTGTGACTCACCTGGCTATGGTGTTGTAATAGAAATAGTAATAGAAGATAACATCGCTATAGTGACGTCCATGTTATGTGCATCAGTATACCGATGGATTTGAAAAGACCATTGTGGAACTGTCACTTTCCCTTTGACAAAGTGAAAGTTGACTTGGTCAACTAGCATCACAATAATGATGGTTTATTTTAAATATATAGGGCATGTTGTAAATATTTTTCTGAATTTTTTTTTGTAATAGTGACAAATTTTACTGTAGTAGCAACGGTTCAGAAAGGGTATACGTATTTTGTCTAGTAAAAAAACATATTTTTTTTCTTTATAGGATAATTTGCATCAATGGAAGAAAACATTAGAGGTGGAAAACAAATTCAAGAGGGTGAAATTGGTGATGGTAAAGTTTATTTCCCTTGCAACAAATGTTGTTTGAGAAGTAATGTAAGAGTTTTAATAGCAACATCAACAAAACATTGTAAGAAATATGGGCACATTGATGGTGGATCGAATGACTATCGTCCCATGGTGTATATATATATATATATTCATTATCTATCTTTATATTCATTATCTATCTTCATTTTGATTATATAGTAAAATTTTATATTATTTTAATATTTGTTATATACACACTAATGTTTAATGATTGTTTGTAAATTTTATAAAGGCACAGTCCCCCCCCTCCCCCAACTTTTTGCAGAACCAACTTCCATAACTAAATAGTAGTATATTAGATGATCTTGTACCACAAGAGAATATTGCAGCAAATAGTAGTACTGGAAATGATGTTGTAAAAGGTGAATAACATGAAGCGAATGATGAAGATGATGTTAATGATCCCATGGAGGTAGATGATGACAATAATGACAAAGTTCAGAATGATGGGACAAATCAAATTCTCCAAGACTTGTATGGTGAGTCGAATGATGGTGGTTGGGATAGTGATGGTTTTTATGATGTACCTCTGATTGAAACATCAAATGAATGACTTTTTGAACACTCAAATGCAACTCTTCTCTCCGCTACATTATTGCTGGTGAAATTAAAGGCTATGAATAATTTTTCGAACAGATGTATGACACAGAACCTTAGGTATGAAATATGTATATATGATCACATATATGTAAATTTTTATGATTCAATGTGTAAAATAATAATCCAATACTTATATATGATTAATAATCTTTACATTAACTAGTTTTTATTTATGTTGTAGATTGCTCAATGAATTCTTGTTACCATCGCCAAATATTTTACCTCGCACATATCGAGATTTACGTGCTATTATGAAATCATTTGGAATGGAATATAACACTATATAAGCATGTCATAAATATGATATTATATATTATAGAGAACATGCATCGAAAACATAATGTCTGAAATGTGGTACCAATAGATATCGAACCGATCAACTAAAAGAAAAAGTGTCTCAAAAAGTTCTTCGTCATATTCCCATAATTCCACATTTGCAGTGAATGTTCAGGTGTAAGAGCATAGTAAAGTTTATGGATTACCATTCAAAGAATAGAAGTGGAGATGGTGTTCTTAGGATGCCTGCAGATGGTTGTGCATTTAGGAAAATTGAGGAAAAATATGTATATTTTAAAAATGAACCTCATAATGTCAGACTTTCATTATAAATTGATGGTGTTAATCCATTTAGAGAGCTTAGGTACACTTACTAAGTATGGCCTATTTTCGTTATCAACAATAAAATTCCTCGAATGTCAATAAAGAGGGAGCACATAATGTTGACTATGATTATTCCAGGTATTTGATACATTATTTGTTCAAATGTAATATTTTCATTTGTCTCATTGTTTGCATAATATCTTTTATTTTTTTACTTACTTATCATTAGAAAATTTGGCCCAATTTCCGACGGCCACTTTGTTGCTATTCCGACACATAGTTGTTTCAAGAGTGACAGTTCAAGGCTGGAAAAAATGTGGTTAGCCATTACGTCGCAATTCCGATGCTTTGCCAAAGTGTCGCAATACCGAAACTTTTTCTGACGTTTCCAAATGATCGTCGCTCTTCTAACATTTTCCAAACTGTCGCTCTTCTGACGTTTGTAAACTGTTGCAATTACGACGATATGTGGTCTGATGTTTTGAACGTCGCTCTTCTAATGTTTGTAAACTGTTGCTCTTCCGACGTTTGTGAATTGTCGCAATTCCGACGATATGCGGTCCGACGTTTTGAACGTCGTTCTTCCGACGCTTATTAAAGTGTCGCAATACCGACACTTTGCCAATATGTCGCAATACCAACACTTTGCAGAAGCGTCGCAATATCGACGCTTTGCAGAAGCATCGTAATACCGATGCCAGGAAGAACTGTCGCAATACTGACGGACATTTAAAATTAAAAAAAAAATGGAACATCGCAAGACCGATGAAAAGGGAAAATTTTCAAGGCTTCAGAAGACCGACGCTTATAAGGCGTCAGAAGAGTGACACTTACAAAGCGTCGGTATACCGACAGCGGGTTCAATTTTAAAAAAAATGAAATTTTAAAACAAGACAGTAAATTGAATAGTCACGTAAATTGAGGGTCTATACTGTATTGGAATACATAATACAAAACGTTTTGGAATACTGTAATATGTCTTAGCATGGACTTTAGTAATAATTTTGACTCTTGAGATTGTTTTGATATCAATTAAGTATTTTTTGGATAGCACTTTCATGTAACTGCAGAATATTGGAAGACAAATTACTTGATTAACAAACAAGTAGACAGTCTCATCTATTTGTAACATGACTTAAGCGCCTTAAGAGAGTGCTCTTAATTCTCTACTGAAATAAAGAAAGCATTTTTTTCCTTGGAAGGAAATATTGTAAACACACAAAGGTATATAATTTTTTTTAAAAGTATATATTTTTTGATATTCTTTTGCACAGAATGTGATTTTCCTGGGGAAACACACTTTCACTTTCCTTCATTCCATGGATGGTAGCCATAGTAAACCAGATTATTTAAAACTTAAGGTCAGGTCAGCATCTCAATAACAATTGTCTCACTAAGTAAGCATATCACACAGTGGGATTTGAACCCATATTAAGCAAGGGAGGAAACAACATTCCCTCTCAGCCACTCAAACTACACCTAATTGGCAATAAAAATTGTCACTTAATTTCGGTTAAGCCGTGAATGAGCGCAAAGGATAACCAACTTTGGGTGAATATAGAATACCAAACAAATTCATTTTATTTTCATATTTTAGAAAACCAAAATTGTTGGATGCACTTATAAATCATGATGCTTGGGATTCGTTTCATGGATGAGGGATCTGTCTCGATCTACACAGTAGACAAGTATGAAACATATCTCGGGTAAATCCTAGCAGATCAGGATCCAAACTGGGGATCCATCCCTCACGACCAACAGATCCAGTAACACATCTTTAAGTGCTATTCTGTTGTTGAGGCAAATATACAATGACTATAAATGCCACCATAACTCTAATATGTTCATGCACTTCAACCATGTAGGAGGAAATGGAAAGGAACTAGGGATGATTATACAATCAAATTGGACAAGGTTGATCCAAGTAATAATTAGATACTCAACATTAGGAAGCCAACCTTCTTAAATGAGGCCAGAGAGAATTGGAATCGAAATTAATAGCACCATTGGAGAAAGATGTGTTGAGATTCTTGTTTATGAGCTCTTAACCCAATAGTAATTTTCCTATGATTCATGACTCAAACACTAATGCCATAGCCCATGGTCCATCATTCATAGTTCTTGACATTTTATGAGATTTACCAATTTGCTGAGTTGACTATCCATTTTCACTTTGCCTCAACCCATTTCACATTTTTGGCCTCCCTTACTCATATACTCCATGGTATTTGAACATGGATCTCATCCATGAAAACCCAAGATATCTACCATTAATCCTAATCCATGTTGAGGGAACTGAAATTTTAGCTCACCTACTGGAAAGGATTCAAATTCCACACAAGCTAATTATTCTTTGTTCAAACTTAATCTTTGGTAAATTTTAATTTCAATAAATGCAAAGCAACTTATCTTAATTTAAGTCTGCAATTTCTCGAGTTGTAGCTGGGCTTAATGTAAGTTGTTCAATATATCTTTAAACATCAATGTAAACTAATGCAAAACGTATACCTTTTTTTAGAAAAAGAGATTCATTCAGAAAATACATCTTAAGCATAGAATTTTGATATTTACTGTACCAGACTCCTTCAATGGCTCTACCAAGTAATGAGGAATTCAATTGTCGTGCAAGTCCCTGGCTTAGATCATATACATTCAAAAAAAACTTGTATCCTTCCTGAGACTCACTGAAATCAGAGTTTTCCATCAAGCTCTCTGCCCAAATTAGGGGCATGGAGAAAAAAATGAGTTGAAGGAAGAAAAAGGTATGAAAATCAGTCCTTAGGGGCAGAGAAAGCAATATTTATCTCTGAACTTCAGAGAGGATGAATGATTGATGAAGAAGAGGTGGATGAGAGACAAGATAAGAGTCTCATGGAAAACTTAAGAAGTTCAATCTAGCATAGAGGAGAAATTTCAATCCTAGAGGCATCAATAGGGGCAAATGAGCATCAAGTTTTTTAGTCTAACTATTTATATGAGTGTTTGTTTGTAGGACTTGAAGAATATGAAGATGAATGAGTACAAGAAGCTGTCATAAAGGAGAAATAAAAAAAATTTTCTCTTGAAAACAAATGCAATGCAAATAAAAATTCATGGACCTCAAATAAGTAGGGTAGAGGACCAACCGAAGGAAAGCTGAAAGATTTCACAAGATGGAATAGATGGAAATAAAAAAGGAAACCTCATATCAGGTCTTATAGAGGTCCAAAACAACCTACGAGTTGAAAGGAAATAAATTTCAAATGAAGTACCTTTTTCATGGTAGCATCTCAAATAAATAGGGTTGTGGATCTTGAAACAGTAGAGATTCAAGAGAAATTCATGTATTCCAAGCAAAGGTATGATCTTCATAAATATTGTAGCCAGGATTATTCAAGAAATCAATCTTCTACAAGAAATCAAGAAAAAAAAAGAATGATAGAGGACCGATATGGAGCATTAATGGAGATGGTGAAGAGTCCACTCATTGAAAAATCAGGTGGAGAATGAAAGAAGAGACCATGAATAGGTTACAAGCCACACTGGGAAGGAATATTAGAGAGAAAGACAAAGAAAAGGTGACCATTCCATTATTAGGGAAGCATATAACAAGTTTTGAACAAGATGGAGGTATGGTGATCCATCTAAAACCTATGCCTCGGCTTGAAGGACCTTTGAAAAACCATAATGGAGAAGAACATTGACCCAAGTATGAAGAAAAATTGGAAAAAGAAAATGGAGTTCTAGGATGGAGTCTGGAATATGCAGGTATGGAGCTTGAAGACCAAGAATACCATATTAATTACTAGATGAGAGTATGAAGGATTTCATCACAGCTCAAACTAGAAGGAAAATAGAGTAATGAAGAATTTCAATATCTCATAAAGTAGGACAGCAAAGCTAAAGCAATGATGGCCAAGGAGCAAAGTTTATTTTATCGTCATTCCATGATCATAATCTTGAAGAGGAATCTACAAGCATTTAAGTAACTAGCTTGAAGGTATGATATGTTTATCATACATTTTCTTATTCAATATCAATGAGAAACTAATAGCCTATGAGGGGGAAAGACTCTTAAAACAATGTTTGTTCAAGGTATTTGACAAGATTTTAAGTTGGTAAGAGAAGTTGCATTTGTGGGTCTTACAAATTCATGAAAAGAGGCATAGTGAAACTTGAAAGTGGAGGGGTCTTAACATTCCTCAATTTCAAATTCTATTATGGAAATGTCAAATGTATAGATATCGAGCATAGCAAAATTATTTTATGAACTATGGATGCATGTACAGAGAGCAATTGAATAAGCATCTCTGATTTGTAGTAATGATCTCAGGTTTCAATATGAAGATGAGATAAAGAAAATGAATGACAAGTTTGATATGAAAAGGTGTATAACATACTTGGAAAAGAAACACACAAGAAAACATCAATATGGACAAAAAACCTACTTAAGAACAATAATATACAAGGATGTCAAAGAAATGAAGGCCAAAACAGGGGACATGGAGCCAAATTCCAAAGAATTTTTTGAATTTTCAGAAGTTCCAGGTCAAGAATAGGGTAAAAGACTCATTGATAAGCTTCAAGAAGGATCCAGGAACTATAAGACAAAGCAAGGGAAAAGGAATTTGCTTGAGGATGTTATTGGAGACAAGATCATGGGTTCAAATAAAATTAACTAACTCAGAATAGCTGCCCTCTATCTAGATGTGTCGAGGAAGGAGAGGGGATTACACAAGGATTTCATTTCAAAACAAAAAGCCATTGCTACTGTAACTGTACAGTACCACAATCAACACTTTGTAGCAATTAAACATGTGCTAATCTATAATTCTAAACTTGAACACATATGCATGAAAGAATTAGAAAAGTGCAATCATTTTGTCCATCCTTATAGTAAGGCTTTACGTCAACCAAATGGTAAGCCAGCCAGCAAGTCCACTAGCATGAGAGAAAGAAACTTTTCTTCCTAGTGGAGGGAACTATCATGGTGGTGCCAATCAATTAATGTTTGTAGTTCGGGCAGGTTTTTCACAGGCGTAAGTGTCTAGGCATGCATAAGTTGCCCACAATTAAATAAATTTTTAGCATAATTTCAATTACCTCACTCAAGCCCTGTGCAACTCCTAATCGCTCAACATTGTTGTTATCTGATTTCAGAGTCTCCAGTAACCAAGGCACCAGATCCGAGAAGGTATCTTCACCCATGCCCCTTATGAGCGACCCAAGAGCTCTAACTGCAATAGCACGTACTTCTGGTATAGGGTCTGCACGAACCTGTGTAGAATTTAAATTAATTAGAAATTTCTGAACAAAATATCTCAATAAGACACATACAGGGAAAAATATTCTGCCAATACCTTCTTCACTTCAGGAAGCATCAAGCCTATATATGGTAGCATATCCTTTGGCTCTATTACCAAAGAACACATGTTTCCAACTATCTGGGTTGCTTTCTTTGCATGTATCTGCACTTCTTTCCCTAAGACCGTGGTGGACTATATGCACCAAAAATGCTAGTGATGGAGCATCAATAGTATTGACAAACGTTGTCTGCAATGATGGTAAGAGATAAAGGAATACAAGATGTTGGTAATAAATAAACAACATCAAATCTCGCAAAAAATGGTATAGAAGGCCTGACACAAAACTTTAAAAAATACCTGCAGAAGAATGTCAAGGGAATGCTTTGTGTATTCATTGGGATCTGAGATACTCAAGAGTAATGATGAAACTAGTGCATATATTTTAGGGTTCTTGATTACACTGCCAACCTGTTAGCACTAGTCAAATAACAATTATTTGAATAGAAGAATAAGCAATAAATATTGAACAAAATAGAGACGATTGGAATTGACACTCATATACAAGGCATGTTACCTATTGTAAAGCCATCTGAGCAGCGGATTGAACCTTTGGGTGTGTGTATGTTAAAACCTGCAATATCCATGACAAAGAATTAGATTACTGAACCAAAAGAATAAGATAATTAGGAAAAACAAAGATTGTGATAGTTTAGAACCCTAAGCAATCTCAAAGTTTACTTCAATATTTCTTCATTGATCCAAACCTCAATTAGTTTAGGAACAATTTTTGGAAGACATTGTGATAGCTGTTGAGGTGCACAGTAAGCCATTGCTCCCAGTAGCTGGACACTTAACTTATGTAACATAACAATGATCAAATAGTGTAGGTAATACAAGTTCCAGCTAGGGATCAAAACCCAAACCCCTAATTTAGGCAGATTAGCGCTTGCGCACGCACACAAATAATATTATTCGTCTAGACAATAAAATGTGCCATATAGTAGGGTTCCAACAAGGGGGAAAAGGAAATGAAGCCAAGTGAAGCTTAGCCAGTGTAACGCCTACAACGAGTGATAGAAGTGTAGCTTCTGTGGTAAGGTATGATCAGGCTTATAAGCTCCCACAGAGGCAACTGTGCATTTTTTTCATTAGATCGGGTTGGTAATGGGTTGTAGTCCCAATAGAACAAATTTACAAGCAGAACCATGAGACAAGATCCTGAAAAAAAATCTAAAACGCCAACCAAAATTATTCATGTATTGAAGAATAAGATACTTGTTTTTGGAGTTGTGGAGTTGAGAGCAATGCAGAGATCCTCACACTGTCCATGGTGCTAGATCTATGAGCACGGTTCGGGGCACAAATCTCCCGCATCCTTCCTCCAAACTTGCAATAGTATGGCTACATCCTTCCTCAAAACCGGCGATAGTATGGCCGTATCTTCCCTCCTTCCCTGGACAAACCATGCAACCGAAGGGAAATGAAAGAGGGAAATTAAAAATTTTGATATTTGAAAATTTTGACATTTTGAAATGAAACACGTGTGTGTTTTTTTAATGCCACTCAAATTAATTTAAAAATATATATATTTTAATAATTATAATCATTTTTAAATGATTAAAATAATTTCTAAATAATTAAATGTTTGTTTATTTTGATTGTTTAAAAATATTTACAATCAAAAAAATAAAACATATTTTTTTTAGAAGCAATTAAAATTATATGAGTAAATAATGGACTGATTTTTGCATATAGTAATCCTTCTACCCTATTAAATTATCATGCTTTATTAAAAGGAGTTTTAAACTTTACACTATTAAATTATGTTGTATTTTAAATATTTGGAGTTCTAATCTCTCTTTTTTTTATATATATTTTTTCTTTATAATTTATGTCTTATTTTTTCCTTGGATATTTACCTGTAATTGAATGCAAATGGTAATTTAGATTTGGTAGCTTCCATTGTAATTATCAATACTATTTTAATTTTTTATCATGCTTCAAGACTCCAGATTAGGTTGGAAAATTGCGATGATAGATAGGGATCACTTAATAGGGCCATTATATGGATTCTACGCACAGTCCTTAGTAATGCCAATTCCTTTGATTTTTTTCTGTGAGGAGCCTAGTTACGCTCCTTAAAATTCAAGGAAAAAATTCAAATTGATTATGCTCCATACACTCCAAAAGAGGGGCATCCCTATTGGTAACAGAGCTACAAGCCTATTTGGTAGTTACACTAGAATTCTTGGGATTCAAAGACTGATATGATTCCAAAATTAGCTCATTTTACAGTTCACATAATGGAAATTATGGCAGCTTCTATGTCACAGGCTATGTACGCCATGAACAATGGCATTAACCCTTGCTACAGTTCAGGCTTATACCTGAGCTTTGGAATATAGAAATCAAAATGTGGTTTAAAATTTAAATTATCCTCCTATAGGTGACTGACCAAACTACATGTCTAATAGGGAAGATTTTGTAATCATTCAATCTTTAAAAGACTTGGCATGAGTCAATTTGGGGAATTGAAGCTAGTATGAACACCCCTCTTCTCAAACTAGAGAAAAAATCATGGAGGATCAAGGGCAATGGTAAGATGAGAAAGCTGGATGAGGAAGCCAATGGCACTGCTCTGCAACTCTCGAAGGATGATCTGCATTTGCTGTTGGAGCCACTAAGCAAATATGGCTCGACCCGAACGCGCCTAGTCGAGCGACCTCACACGACGCGACATGATGCGCCCGAACGAAAGATGCCACAAGGGCGCAAACAACAAACGGAACACTCGAACGTGCACAAGGCACCCGGGCGGTCACAACTTAGAAAAAATGAAACGGGCGCCCTCTAATGAAACAGCCCGACCCGAACACGCCCAATTGGACAACCTCACATGGCACGACATGGCGCGCCTGACCGAACGATGTCACAAGGGAGAAAATGGCAAACGGGTTGCCTGAATGTGCACAAGGCACCCAGGTGGTCACAACTTAGCAAAACTAATATGGGCGCCCTCGAACGAAACAACCCGACCCAAACACGCCTGGTTGGGCGACCTCGCATGGCGCGCCTGACTGAATGATGCCACAAGGGAGAAAACGGCAAACGGGCCACCAGAACGTGCATAAGGCACCCGGGTGGTCACAACTTAGAAAAAATTATACGGGTGCCCTTGAACGAAATGACCCGACCTGAACATGCCCGGTCGTGCGACCTCACATGGTGCAACACGACGCGCTCGAACAAACGATGCCACAAGGGAGAAAACAACAAACAAGCCACCCAAACGTGAACAAGGCACCCCGTCGGTCACAACTTAGTGAAACTGATACGGGCACCCTCGAACAAAACGACCCGACTTGAAAGCGCCCGATCGGGTGACCTCACACGGAGCGACATGGTGCACCCGACCGAACGATGCCATAAGGGAGAAAACAGAAAATGGGCCGCCCGAATGTGCACAAGGCACCCGGGTGGTCCCAACTTAGAAAAACTGATACGGGCACCCTCGAACGAAACGGCCTGAACCGAATGCGCCTGTTCGAGCGACATCACGGGGCGCGAAACGACGCACTTGAACGAATGATGCCACAAGGGATCAAACAAAAAATGGGCCACCCGAATGTGCATAAGGCACCCGAGTGGTCACAACTTAGCAAAACTAATAAGGGCGCCCTCAAACGAATTGGCCTGACCCGAACACGCTTGGTCGGACGCCCTCACACGGCGCGCCCGACCGAACGATGCCAAAAACTGCAAACGGGCCTCCCGAATGTGCACAAGCTGGCACTCGGGTAGTCACAATTTAGAAAAACTGATACGGGCGCCCTCGAACGAAATGACCCGACCCGAACGCGCCCAGTCGGGCGACATCACACGACGCGACATGGTGCACCCGATCGAACGATGCCATAAGGGAGAAAACGGAAAATGGGCTGCCCGAACGTGCACAAGGCACTCGGCCAAATGAGAAGCAATGTAGGGGAGGACAACATTGAGAACGAAATCCCTTTTGCTTCAATCATTCTTAACTATATGAAAGACTAAGCTAGTATAGATTCGAACAAACTGAAATAATAAAAGACAGTATTTGCAATTCATGATTAATCGATGCTTATTTGGTGGATTTGATGTGCAGTGGATTCTTTAGGATTTCCTTCAGTATCTGTATTTCTTGCATTTGTTGAGCTGGTACTTGGTGCATTATTTTTTTCTAGAATATATTTCAGAATATCAACGGACTCTTTGACGTGATTGCATCTATTTGAGAGGTCATTGAACTGTCCCTGGAGTGAAGACACTCTGTGAAGGAAGAGATTGAGGTCAGCCTCATGTTTCTCCTTGGTGATTTGAGCATGAGTGTCAATTTTGGCATCCAAGATCTTCTGTTGTGCGCGAATTTTCTCCAACTCTGCTTGGAGATCAGCGCAGTGGAAGCAGTATTCACTTCTTGCCATGTTTTGAGATCAAATTGATGAGCCAGAGAATGACAAGGGCCTACAAAGGCACAGATCCAATGAGCAAGGATATGGGTTGGAAAGGAAGCAGGGGGCTTTGAAAATAATAGAGACAGATGATCGGAATGAAGGAAGATGGGGGGAATTCAAATGCATAGAAGGGGAATGTGAGTGCAGAAGAGGGGAGAAGGAGGAGTAATTCAGATCGGGAGCGACCACGATTAAATACACAGGCTTAAACAGAGAATTGAGGTGGAATGGAGATGTTATCATATGAGATTTGAGGGATAGATCACGGGGATGGCATGAAGATAGCAGAAGTGCTTGTGAGAAAGGATGAAGGCTGAGTAAATGTATTGAATTTAGAGATATTATGTCAGTAATATCCTCTGCAAAGGATTCAGATGAGATTTCAGGTGATACGAGAGCTAAATCGGTCATGAGAATAATACTAATGTCAGTGGGGAGGAATCCGATGGTGTTGGAAACCTCTGTAGATAATCTGTGAGTTGATTTATTTCTTATTATGGCAGGAAGCATTGAGATTCGGTGGCGCTACATCAAAGAAAGCCTATAGGATGTAAGCAGGCTCTATTTTCACGTGTATCTGCCTCCTTGTTGAGCGAACGAAGTACATGGTAAAAACAGATTTATTTCATCTGCTGAGCAAGTTCTTGGCATCGACTGATTTTTTCCTACATGATCACATTGGAGGAGTTCCGGTTGTATACCATCAGACTAATGACAATAGCCGAGTCTCCAATGATCGTTGTTGTGCGTACGCTAAGTTTTTGAAGCTGGATGAGACCTTGATAAAAAGAAAGAGCTTCGGCCTTGTTATTGGATAGATTGCCTAATCCCCATTCATAGGCAGTTATGATGTCTCCATTGGCGTTACAGATGATTCCTCCAGCCCCAGCCATTCCTGGATTATATTTATAGGCACCATTAAAAAAGAGATAATGGGTGTTGTAGTTTCTGAGCCAGAGAGAAAACTCCTCATCTTTCATTCTAATTTTCCAACTGTAGCTAAAATTGTTCTTGTTGTTAATGTCACTCCTGTTGTGGGCATTTTTGTTTTTGTCCAGTAAATACCCTATGAAGTTCCTTTCTTCAACATAGAGTTCAGTTGTGTCAAGTTTCCCTTGAATTTTAGCAGACATTTCTTCCAATGTGAGACTCCTTGCCTTATTTTATAACATACTGATGCTAGTTTATTTGTCCTTGAATACCATGCGATTTCGAGCTAGCCATATATTCCACAGGAGAGAGCATGGTAAATAATTCCATACTCTATGAGAAATGTTGTTTTTCTTATGCTGCCAAAGATAGTTTCTTTTCCAAAGATGCAAGACTTCAGCAATGGAGTTGTTGGGACCCCAGGGAAGGTTGATGTTCCGAAAAGCTTCTCTCCAACAAGCAATGGAAAAGGGGCAATCTATGAACAGATGTTGAATGGTTTCCTTAGCTACTTGAAAATTTGGACAGTGAGATGGGCCAATTACCCCACGTTTTTTTAGATTCTCAGACATGAGGACTTTCACTTTTAGGAGGACCCAAATAAAGAATTTTATTTTTGGGAGAGTCTCTATTTTCCAAGCTATTTTCCACTGTGCCCAAATGGGCATGGAGTATTCATTGATGTAGATCTGCTGGTAAGCTACTTTGACCGTGTAGCTGGAGCCTGAGGGATCCCAACGAAAGCCATCATCATTGTTGCATTTGGTTAGTGGATTTAGCAGTTAAGGATTTTACGGGTTAGGGGTCGTTACAGGTTAATGGGGCTAGGGTTTAGGGGGTTAAATGGGTTAGGGTTTTAGGGGGTTAAATGGGTTGGGGGTTGGGAATGAGTGTTTAAGGGGTTAGGGGTTAACGGTTAAAGGTTTGGGGTTTAGGGGGTTAAATGGGTTGGGGGTTGGGAATTAGTGTTTAAGGGGTTATGGGTTAAGGGTTAAAGCTGGTTTAGGGTTTAGAGGTTAAATGGGTTAGGCGAGCTTTTAGAGGTTTAGGGTTTAGGGGTTTAAATGGGTTATAGGGGTTTAGAGGTTTAGGGGGTTAGGGGATTTAGCATCTAAGGATTTTTGGGGTTAAGGGTTAGGGTAGGGGGTTAAATGGGTTAGGGGTTGGCAATTAAGGTTTAATGGGTTAGGGGTTAAGGGGTTATAGGTTTAGGGTTTAGGGGGTTAAATGGGTTAGGGGTTTAGGGGGTTAGGGGATTTAGCAGTTAAGGATTTTAGGGGTTAGAAGTTAGTGGCTAATGGGGTTAGGTTTTAGGGGGTGAGATGGGTTAGGGGTCAGGAATATGGGCACCTTCGAACAAAATAACCCGAACCAAACTCGCCTGGTCGGGTGACCTCATACGGCGCGACACAGTACGCCTGACCGAACAATGCCACAAGGGAGAAAACGACAAACGAGCCACCTGAACGTGCACACAGCACTCGGGCGGTCACACCTTAGCAAAACTGATACGGGCACCCTCGAACGAAACAGCCTGACCCGACCCGAACGCGCTCAGTCGAGCGACCTCACACGGCGCGACACGATGCACCCGAACAAATGAAGTCACAAGGGAGAAAATGGAAAACGGGCCACCCGAAAGTGCACAAGGCACCCGGGCGGTCACAACCTAGAAAAACAGATACGGGCGTCCTCGAATGAAACGACCCGACCCGAACACGCCTGGTCAGGCGACTTCACATGGCGGACCCGACCGAACGATGCCACAAGGGAGAAAATGGAAAACGGGCTTCCCGAACGTGCACAAGGCACCCGGGCGGTCACAACTTAGCAAAACTGATATAGGCACCCTCGAACGAAACGAACCGAACTGAATGCGCTCGGTCGGGTGACCTCACACTGCACGCCCGACCGAATTACGATGCCACAAGGAAACAAACAGAAAACGGGCCACCCGAACGTGCACAAGGCACCCAGGTGGTCACAACTTAGCAAAACTGATACGGGCACCCTCGAATAAAATGACCCAGCCCAAACGCGCCCCGTCGAGCGACCTCGCACGGTGCGACAAGACGCGCTTGACCGAACGAATATGCCACAAGGGAGAAAACAGCAAATGGGCTGCCCGAACATGCATAAGGCACCTAGGCGGTCACAATTTAGCAAAACTGATACGGGCATCCTCGAATAAAATGGCCTGAACCGAATACGCCCAGTCGGGCAACCTCGCATGGCGTGACACGGCGTGCCTAACTGAATGATGCCACGAGGGAGAAAATAGAAAACGGGCCGCCTGAACGTGCACACAGCACGCGGGCGGTCACAACTTAGCAAAACTTATACGGGCGCCCTCGAACGAAACAGCCTGACCTGACCCGAACGTGCTCGGTCGGGAAAACTCACACAGCATGCCCGACCTGAACATGCACGGTCGAGCGACCTCACACCGTGCAACACACTACACCCGCATGAACGATGCCACAAGGGAGAAAACGAAAAATGAGCCACCCGAACGTGCATAAGGCACCCGGGTGGTCACACCTTAGCAAAATTGATACGGGCGCCCTCAAACAAAACGACTCGACCCGAACACGCCCGGTTGGGCGACCTTGCAAGACGCGACAAGGAGCGCTCAACCGAACAATTTCACAGGGGAGAAAACGACAAACGGGCCGCTTGAAGGTGCACAAGACACCTGAGTGGTCACAATTTAGCAAAACTGATACGGGCGCCCTCGAACGAAACGACCCGAACCGAATGTGCCCGATCGGGCGACCTCACACGACGTGATACAATACGCCCGACTGAATGATGCCACAATGGAGCAAATGGAAAATGGGTCACCCGAATGTGCACAAGGCACCTAGGTGGTAAAAACTTAGCAAAACTGATACGGGCACCCTCGAACAAAACGGCCCAACCCGAACGCGCTCGGTCGGGCGACCTCACATGGTGCGCCACACCGAATGATTCCACAAGGGAGAAAATGGAAAACGGGCCACCCGAACGTGCACAAGGCACCCGGGTGGTCACAACTTAGCAAAATTGTTACGAGCGCCCTAGAATGAAACAACCCGACCCGAACGAGCCTGGTCGGGCGACCTGGCACGGTGCAACACGATGCACTTGACTGAACGATTATGCCACAAGGGAGAAAATAGCAAACGGGCCGCTTGAACATGCACAAGGCACCCTGGTGGTCACAACTTAGCAAAACTGATACAAGCGCCCTTGAACAAATCAGCCTGAACCGAATGCACCCGGTCGCGCGACCTCACACGGCACGACACGGCGCACCCGACCAAATGATGCCACAAGGGAGAAAACAACAAACGGGCCACCTGAATGTGGACACAACACTCAAGCGGTCACAACTTAGCAAAATTGATATGGGATCCCTCGAACGAAACGGCCCGACCTGACACGAACGCGCCCGGTCGGGCGACCTCACAGGGCGCACCCGACCCGAATGCGCCCGGTCGGGCGACCTCACACGGTGCACCTGAACAAATGATGCCACAAGGGAGAAAATGAAAAACAGGCCACCTGAACGTGCACAAGGCACCCGGGTGGTCACAACTTAGCAAAACTGATACAGGTGCCCTCGAACGAAACGGCCTGGCCCGAACGCGCCTGATCGGGCGACCTCACACGGTGCACCCTACCGAACGATCCCACAAGGGAGAAAATGGTAAATGGGCCACCCGAATGTGCACAAGGCACTCGAGCAGTCACAAATTAGCAAAACTGATACAGGCACCCTCGAACGAAATGACCTGACCCAAATGCGCCCGGTCGGGCGACTTCACACGGCGCGACACGACGCACCCAAACGAATGATGCCACAAGGGAGAAAATGAAAAACAGGCCACCCGAACATGCATAAGGCACCTGGGCGGTCACAACTTAGCAAAACTGATACGGGTGCCCTCGAATGAAACAACCTGACCCGAACGCGCCCGGTCGGGCAACCTCACACGGCGTGCCCGACCGAACGATGCCACAAGGGAGAAAACGAAAAATGGGCCACCTGAACGTGCACAAGGCACCCGGGCGGTCACAACTTAGCAAAAATGATACGGGCGCCCTCAAACGAAACGACCCGACCCGAACGCACCCGGTTGGGCGACCTCACATGGCGCGACACGACGCACCTGAATGAACGATTCCATAAGGGAGAAAACGGAAAATGGGCCACTTGAACGTGTACAAGCTGGCACCCGGGTGGTCACAACTTAGCAAAAATGATACGGGCACCCTTGAACGAAATGACTCAACTTGAACGAACCCGCTCGGGCGACCTCGCACGGCGCAACATGGTGCACTCGACCGAATGATGTCACAGGGGAGCAAACGGAAAATGGGCCGCCCGAAGGTGCACAAGATACCCGGGTGGTCACACCTTAGCAAAATTGATACGGGCGCCCTCGAACGAAACGGCTCGACCCGAACGCGCCTGGTCGGGCGATCTCACATGGTGCGACAAGGAGCACCCTACCGAATAATGTCACAGGGGAGAAAATGGAAAACAGGCCACCTGAAGGTGCACAAGACACCCGAGCGGTCACAACTTAGAAAAAATGATACAGGCACCCTCGAACGAAACGACCCAACCCGAATGTGCCTGGTCGGGCAACCTCACACGGCGCGACACAGTGCGCCCGACCGAATTATGCCACAAGGGAGAAAATGGAAAATGGGTCACCCGAACGTGCACAAGGCACTTGGGCGGTCACAACTTAGCAAAACTGATACGGGCGCCCTTGAACAAAACGGCCCGACTCAAACGCGCCCGGTCGGGCGACCTCACATGGCGCGCCCGACCGAATGATTCCACAAGGGAGAAAATGGAAAACGGGCTGCCCGAACGTGCACAAGGCACCCGGGTGGTCACAACTTAGCAAAACTATTACGGGCACCCTAGAATGAAACAACCCGACCCGAACGTGCCTGGTCGGGCGACCTCGCACGGTGCAACACGACGCGCTTGACCGAGCAATTATGCCACAAGGTAGCAAACAACAAACGAGCCGCCTGAACATGCACAAGGCACCCTGGTGGTCACAACTTAGCAAAACTGATATGGGTGCCCTCGAACAAATCGGCCCGAGCCAAACGCACCTGGTTGGGCGACCTCGCATGGCGCGACACGGTGCGCCTAACCGAATGATGCCATAAGGGAGAAAACAAAAAACGAGCCACCTGAATGTGCACACAACACTCAGGCGGTCACAACTTAGCAAAATTGATATGGGAGCCCTCGAACGAAATGGCCCGACCTAACACAAACGCTCCCAGTTAGGCGACCTCACAGGGCGCACCCAACCCAAACGCGCCCGATTGGGCGACCTCACATGGTGCACCCGAACGAACGATGCCACAAGGGAGCAAATGACAAACAGGGCACCCGAACATGCACAAGGCACCCGAGTGGTCACAACTTAGCAAAACTGATACGGGCGCCCTCGAACGAAACGGCCCAGCCCGAACGCGCCTTGTCGGGTGACCTCACATGGTGCACCTGACCGAACGATGCCACAAGGGAGAAAATGGAAAATGGGCCACCCAAACGTGCACAAGGCACTCGGCCAGTCACAACTTAGCAAAACTAATACGGGCGCCCTCGAATGAAATGACCTGACCCAAATGCGCCCAGTCGGGCGACCTCACACGGCACGACACGACGCGCTCGAACGAACGATGCCACAAGGGTGCAAACAAAAAATAGGCCACCCGAACGTGCATAAGGCACTCGGGCAGTCACAACTTAGGAAAACTGATACGAGCACCCAGTCGGGTGACCTCACACGACGCACCTGACTGAACGATGCCACAAGGGAGCAAACAGAAAATGGGCCACCCGAACATGCACAAGGCACCCGGGTGGTCAAAACTTAGCAAAACTAATACGGGCACCCTCGAATGAAACGACCCGACTCGAATGCACCTGGTTGGGCGAACTCACATGGCGTGACACGACGTGCCCGAATGAACGATTCCATAAGGGAGCAAACGGAAAACGGGCCACCTGAACGTGCACAAGCTGGCACCCAGGTAGTCACAACTTAGCAAAACTGATACGAGCACCCTCGAACGAAACGACCCGACCCGAATGCGCTCGGTCGAGCGACCTCACATGGTGCGACACGACGTGCTTGACCAAATGAATAAGCCACAAGGGAGAAAACAACAAATGGGTTGCCCGAACGTGCACAAGGCACCTGAGCGGTCACAACTTAGCAAAACTGATACGAGCGCCCTCGAATAAAATGGCCCAAACTGAATGTGCCCAGTCGGGCGACCTCGCATGGCACGACACGACGTGCCTGACTGAATGATGCCACAAGGGAGAAAACGGCAAACGAGCCGCCCGAACGTGCACACAACACGCGAGCGGTCACAACTTAGAAAAATTTATATGCGCGCCCTAGAACGAAACAGCCCGACCTGACCCGAACGCGCCCGGTCAGGAAACCTCACACAGCGTGCCTGACCTGAACGCGCACGGTCGGGTGACCTCATGCAGCGTGACACGCCGCACCCAAATGAATGATGCCACAAGGGAGAAAATGGAAAACGGGCCACCCGAATGTGCATAAGGCACCCGGGTGGTCACACCTTAGCAAAACTGATACGGACACCCTCGAGCAAAACGACCCGACCCAAATGCACCCAGTCGGGCAACCTCGCATGACGTGACAAGGTGCGCCCGACCGAACAATGTCATAGGGGAGAAAATGGTAAATGGGTCGCCTGAAGCTGCACAAGACACCCAGGCGGTCACAACTTAGCAAAACTGATACGGGCGCCCTCGAACGAAATGACCCGACCTGAATGTGCCTGGTCGGGCGACCTCACACGGCGCGACACAGCGCGCCCGACCGAATGATGCCACAAGGGAGCAAATGGAAAACAGGTCACCCGAACGTGCACAAGGCACCCAGGTGGTCACAACTTAGCAAAACTGATACGGGTGCCCTCGAACAAAATGACCCAACCCGAACGCGCCCAGTCGGGTGACCTCACATGGCGCACCCGACCAAATGATTCCACAAGGGAGAAAATGACAAACGGGCTGCCTGAATGTGCACAAGGCACCCGGGTGCTCACAACTTAGCAAAACTGTTACGGGTGCCCTAGAATGAAATAACCCGACCCGAACGCGCCTGGTCGGGCGACCTCGCAGGGTGCGACACGACGCGCTTGACCAAACGATTATGCCACAAGGGAGGAAACAACAAATGAGCCACCCGAACATGCACAAGGCACCCCGGTGGTCACAACTTAGCAAAACTAATACGGACGCCCTCGAGAAAATCGACCCGAACCGAACGCGCTCGGTCGGGCGACCTTGCACGGCGCGACACGGCGCACCCGACCGAACGATGCCACAAAGGAGAAAATGACAAACAGGCCACCTGAATGTGCACATAGCACTTGGGTGGTCACAACTTAGCAAAATTGATACGGGTACCCTCGAACGAAATGACCCCACCTGACATGAACGCACTCGGTCGGGTGACCTCACAGGGTGCACCCAACCTGAACGTGCCCGGTCGGGCGACCTCACATGGTGCACCCAAATGAACGATTCCATAAGGGAGAAAGTGACAAACAGGCCACCCGAACGTGCACAAGGCACCCGGGTGGTCACAACTTAGCAAAACTGATATGGGCACCCTCGAACGAAACGACCCGGCCCGAACGCGTCCGATCGGGCGACCTCACATGGTGCACCCGACCGAATGATGCCACAAGGGAGCAAATGGAAAATGGGCCACCCAAGCATGCACAAGGCACTCGAGCGGTTACAACTTAGCAAAACTGATACAGGCGCCCTCGAATGAAATGACCTGACCTAAACACGCTCGGTCGGGCAACCTCACACGACGCGACACAACGCACCCAAATGAACGATGCCACAAGGGAGAAAATGAAAAACAGGCCAATCGAATGTGCATAAGGCACCCGGGCAGTCACAACTTAGCAAAACTGATATGGACGCCCTCGAATGAAACAGCCCGACCCGAATGCGCCCGGTCGGGCGACCTCACATGGCGCACCTGACCGAATGATGCCACAAGGGAGCAAATGGAAAATGGGCCACCCGAACCTGCACAAGGCACTCGGGTGGTCACAACTTAGCAAAACTGATATAGGTGCCCTCGAACGAAATGACCCGACCCGAATGCACCCGGTTGGGCGACCTCACATGGCACGACACAACGCACCCAAATGAACAATTCCATAATGGAGCAAATGGAAAACGAGCCACTTGAACATGTACAAGCTGGCACCTGGGCGGTCACAGCTTAAAAAAATGATACGGGCACCATTGAACGAAACGACCCGACCCGAACGAACCTGGTCAGGAAACCTCACACGGCACGACACGGTGCACCTGACGGAATGATGTCATAGGGGAGAAAACGGAAAACGGGCCGCCCAAAGGTGCACAAGACACCTGAGCGGTCACAAATTAGCAAAACTGATATGGGCACCCTCGAACGAAACAGCCTGACCTAAATTCACCTGGTCGGGCAACCTCACACGGCGCGCCTAACCGAATGATGCCACAAGGGAGAAAATAGCAAACGGGTCACCCGGTGCACAAGGCACTCGGGCGATCACAACTTAGCAAAACTAATACGGGCACCCTTGAACGAAACAGCCCGACCCGAATGTGCCCGATCGGGCGACTTCACACAGTGCGTCACAGCGCGCCCAATCGAACAATGCCACAAGGGAGAAAATGAAAAATGGGTCACCCGAACGTGCACAAGGCACCCAGGTAGTCAAAACTTAGCAAAACTGATATGGTCACCCTCGAACGAAATGAACCAACCTAAAAGTGCCCAGTCGGGCAACCTCACACAGCGCGCCCGACAGAACGATGCCACAAGGGAGCAAACGGCAAACGGGCCACCCGAACGTGCACAAGGCACCCGAGTGGTCACAAATTAGCAAAACTGATATGAGCACCCTCGAACGAAACGGCCCAACCCAACCCGAATGTGCTCGGTCGGGCGACCTCACATGGCGCGACATGACGCACCCGAATGAACAATTCCACAAGGGAGCAAACGGAAAACGAGCCACCTGAACGTGCACAAGGCACCCGGGCGATCACAACTTTGCAAAACTGATACAAGCGCCCTCGAACGAAACTGCCTGACCCGAACGCACTTGGTCAGGCGACCTCACACGACGCACCCAACTGAATGATGCCACAAGGGAGAAAATGGAAAATGGGCCACCCGAACATGCACAAGGCACTCGGGCAGTCACAACTTAGAAAAATTGATACGGGCACCCTCGAATGACACAGCCCGACTTGAACATGCCCGGTCGGGCAGCCTCACATGACACGGCACAACGTGCCTGAACGAACGATGCCACAAGGGGGAAAAATGGAAAATGGGCCACCCGAACATGCACAAGCTGGCACCCTGGCGGTCACAACTTAGCAAAACTGATACGGGTGCTCTCAAATGAAACAACCCAACTTGAACGCACCCGATCAGGCGACCTCGCACGATGCGACATGATGGGCCTGACCGAACGATGTCACAGGGTAGCAAACGGAAAACGGGCCGCTTGAAGGTGCACAAGACACCCGGGCAGTGACAACTTAGCAAAAATGATATGGGCACCCACGAACGAAATGGCCTGACCCAAATGTGCCCGGTCGGGCGACCTCACACGGCGCACCCAACCGAACAATGCCACAAGGGAGAAAATAGCAAACGGGCCACCCAGTGCACAAGGAAATCGGGCGGTCACAACTTAGCAAAACTGATACGGGTGCCCTTGAACGAAACGACCCAACCCGAACGCGCTCGGTCGGGTGACCCCACATGGCGCGACATGGCACGCCCGATCGAATGATGCCACAAGGGAGAAAATGACAAACTGGTCATCCGAACATCCACAAGGCACCTGGGAAGTCACAACTTAGCAAAACAGATACAATTGCCCTCAAACGAAATGACCCAACCTGAAAGCGCCCAGTCGGGTGACCTCACATGGTGTGACACGATGCGCCCGACCGAACAATGCCACAAGGGATCAAACAGCAAACGAGCTGCTCAAACGTGCACAAGGCACCCGAGTGGTCACAACTTAGTAAATTGATAAGAGCACCCTCGAACGAAATGACCCGACCCAACCCGAACATGCCCAGTTGGGCGACCTCACATGGCGTGACACGACGCGCCCGAACGAATGATTCCACAAGGGATAAAATGACAAACAGGGCACCTGAACGTGCACAAGGCACCTAAGCGGTCATAACTTAACAAAATTTATACAGGCGCCCTCGAACGAAATGACCCAACCTGAACGCACCCGATCGGGGGACTTGACACGGCGCGACTCAAATGAAATGGCCCGACCCAACCTGAACGCACTTGGTTGGGCGACCTCACATGGTGTGACACGGCACGCCTGATCAAACGATGCCACAAGGGGGAAAATGAAAAACGGGCCACTCGAACATGCACAAGGGATCCGGGCGGTCACAACTTAGCAAAATTGATATGGGCACCCTCGAACGAAACGACTCGACCTGAACACTTCCCTATAACAAGTATTTAGTGTCGAACCTTGTCTCGAAAACTCCAACAACCACATTAAATCTTATTGTGGAACCCAAAGTATCTAATTACTGGGCTTGGGAAAGAACCCTAGATTACACCTTTCACAAAACTTTGAAAACCAATAATGCATAGTAATCCAAAATCCATAAAAGGATCATCAATGCTTCCGCATTGTGCCACTAACAATTCATGTGCAATCATTAAAATATAAACTATAGGTTTTAAACAATCCACTATCAATGAAGCTCGACTATAATGAACCTTCTCATTGTCAACCTCATAATCAAGCTTTTTCCAATCGATAAAAATAGGATAACGTGGAAATTGAGTCAATGAACTATCCATAATCTAGAGCAATCTATTGTTTCATATGCAGGATGCAAGGTTTTTATTTGAAATCATTATACGTTGGTGCCTGTCCCTAATGAGTAGCAACAAAGTTATCTTCTTCCCCTTTAATTTTCATCTATAGAGATGCAAGAGAAAACCTATACAAAATATGGATGCATACCTTTGTTTTTAGCTTGCAAGAGAAAACCTATACAAACTATGGATGCATACCTTTGTTTTTAGCTTGGATGCATCTTCTGTCAACACAACATTCGACTTCACCATGCCAATTGTCAATACACAAACATTTAGAATGTTGCACCACTTTTACACTTACTTAATCATTAACACTCACTAATTTCATACAAACGTCGCAAGAGCGACACATAGCCCAAACTGTCGCAAGAGCGACACTTTTACCCGAACTGTCGCAATAGAGACGCTTTCCTCAAACATCGCAATAGCAACACTTAGCTCTACGCCATCGCAATTCAAATACTTTTGCCCGAACTGTCACAATTCTGACACTTTTACTTGAACTGTCGCAATAGCGACGCTTTCCTCAAACGTCGCAATAGCAACACTTAGCTCTATGCCGTCGCAATTTCGACACTTTTGCCCAAAATGTCGCAATTCTGACGCTTTGCTACAAAAATCAGATGACCGACACTAACTTATAAGTGTCGCAATACCGACACTTGTCTCCACACATCGGTATAGCGATAGTTGTGGGCGAGATTTGAAAAATTGATAAAATTTGGGGAAATTTCCGACATTTGGTCAAAAGTGTCGGAACCAAAGTGTCAGAATTTCCGCCAAATGTACTAGTGTATATATACATATCATGGTAGTAATTATGTACCATAATTTTGAACAATTAGGTAAGTGTCGGGTCAAAGAGATGAATGTATATATCGAGCCTCTTATCGATGAGCTAATAAAGTTATGGAATGGAATCACTATGTATGACATCACTAAACCAATCAAGCAGAAGAGATTTTAATGTCGTGTAATGCTTGTATGGAAAATTTTTTGCCCCAGGACTAACACATTTTTGTGGTATGTAATATTTTGTTTCACTTTAATAAAGTATATAATTATTTAAATTAGATATACCATATTGCATGTTTTTAAAATGATCTCATTATATAATTTTCATTGATCCATCTATTGCAGGTCTTCAAACAAAGGGTAGATTTTCATGTCCAGTTTGTGGCCCTAAGATGAAGTATTGCCACTCTCCAGATTTAGGAAATATGGTTTTTGATGAGTATAGACACTTCCTCTTTAGGAACCATAAGTACCGTACTATTGAAAAGCATCTTTTCAATGATAAAGAAGAAATTGGATTAAAACTAGGAAGAATGACACCTTGGTTGTGGAAGTTGGAATATAACAAAATTAATAATCCTCAAGGTACGTAATTTTTCTATATATATATATATATATTAATTGTTTATGTAATGTTTTGAATTTTTGTTTTAATTATTGAATTTATTTTATTTTATTAGATAATTATTTTTCTGATTTATTTTATTCTTTAATATCAAGGTCATCATCGTGAACGTACTAATATTGTACTTCCACCTAGAATGAAATGTTATCCTTCTCAATTCACGAGGTTTCCCTACTTGAGGACCTAAATAGAGCTCATTTGTTTGATAAAATGCATATCGACAAGAATGTGACAAAAACATTATGGCGAATCATAGATGGTGCACATGATAGAGATAAAATTGACAAAATTTGTGTTGATATTGAGAAATCGAATCATGCTATGAAAAGTGTGATCAGCTGATCAAATAAAAATGGAGGTTGAAATTACAATAATATTCCATGGTTATTAATAGAGAAACAAAGTAATGATGCAAAATAGGTCGTTAGAAGAATTAAATTTCCAACAGGTTTTTCTTCAAACATAAATAATGTCTTAACAAAGAAAGGTGACTTCGGTGGGGTGAAAACACATGATTGGAAAACCTTCGTTAAGCTAATTTTTTTGGTATACATTTTTGTATATTATTACTTGAATACATCTTTTAATTTTTTTTTTTTTTTAATTTTTTTTTTTTTTTTAATTTTATTTATTTATTTATTTTTCTATTTAATTTGGAAATCGATAATGATTCATTTTTTCTTATTATAGGACGTTCTATCTGTATCTCTCCCAAATGAATTCAACAACAATGTCAGACAAGTTATATATGGTCTTTGTAAATACATGAGGTAAGTAGTTTTGATCTATACAGAAAATCTTGTTACAATTTGTTGTTGTACTTAACACATCACAAGTACTTAATATATATATATATATTACATTACAAGTAAATTAACACATCATCTCCTTAATTACAACAACAAATTGTAACAATATTTTCTGTATAGTATAGTATATATATATATATATATATATATATATATATTATGTTTCATTAAAATAAACCTGCGTAATGATTTGCAGATGGTTTTCATTGAAATAAATCCATCAAGATGAAATAAAGTATTGGAAGAGAGAAATTCCTCGGCTAATGTGTGAAATGAAAAAGTATCTACCTCCAACATTTTTCAATGCACAAGAACACTACTTGATACACCAAGTTGAGGAGATTGAAATGTGTGGATGAGTACACACAAGGTCAATGTGGATGGTGGAGAGGCACTTGAAATCCTTGAAGTCTTTGGTTAGACAAAGAGCACATCCTGAGGGTTCTATTGTGGAGGGATATGTGGTATACGAATCCATGGTGTATATTAGTCAATATATTCCTATATTAGCTTTGCTAGCTATGGATGTTGTGGATTTCATTTGGTATGTGAACTCCATCAAAATAATTGAAGGGGAGCACCTATTGGGAAAAGGTAGAATGACAAAAGTGAGAGGTAAAATATTTGTTATATATAATACATATAATGTTTCATTTTTTTACATCATATATATGATCATATTCATTTAAGTATTATTCTTTCATCATTTATTAATTAATATAATTTTCCATGGTTATAAGTTATATTTAATATTTGTGAATTATTGTTTTTTTATTCAGGTGCTCAAGATTATGAGGCACTAATTTTATACATTGCAAACAATATCGAGTGGATGAGTAAATGGATTGAAATGTTTAAATAACGTAACGATGGTAGTTTATCATGGCAACTACTATCTGAATTTGTTAGAGAAGCTTATCATAGTGGAGATGGAAATGTTACAGACAGGGAAATTTATTTAGCATATGGTTTGAAAGTGTTAGCCCCCCTATGAAATTTTTGACAAGAAAATAGGGGGCTAAATGGTTGTTGAGTCTTCAAGGAATGCATTTCCCCTGAAAACACAGTCCCCTTGAAGCCTCTATGTGCCTTTTATCCTTCTGTCAAATCCCCTCTGCTGATTCCCCTTTTAAAGCCTCTCTATCATGTGAAGAAATGCCCAAAGGCCTCCTTTCCCCTTTATTTTTTCCTCATTTAACCTCTTTTTCTTCCCCTTTTTCCCTCTCATTTCCCACTTAACCTCTATTTCACCCCCCTTGTCTTCCCCTTCTATTTCCCTCTTTACCCCCTTAAATTCCCTCAAAATCCCTTTTATTCTCCTCCGTAACCCTGGTTGGCTTTCTTCCCCCTTTATTCCTCTATCGTTCCCCTCCTTCACCCTCAAAACCCATTAAAAATGGGCAAAAAACCCCTTTCGACCTTATTTTAAGGCCTAGCCCCTTTCCCTTAACCACTTCCCCACATATGCCCTTCCCCAAGACCAAGCGCTTAAGCTTTGGGGGCCAATCGTAATCGAAACAACCGGCGGGTGCATTTCCTTTGTAAAACTCAAAAGACCCGACGCGATTGTTTTATTTTGTTAAGTCTCGCGGTGCATTCCGTACCGTTGATCTACCCCGATCGACGGCCAGCGCTCAATCGATCTCCCTTGTCGATCGCGATCGAAGGTTTGTAAGTGTCTCGTTCCTGTGCCCTCCCGATTACATCTCTTCCGATTGCGTCCCCTCCGATCGTGTTCTCCACCATTGATTCCCCCCCCGGATCCGACGGCCAAGATTCAATCGACCTCCGCCTCCGCTGGGTCCCACCTCCGTTCATCCATTCATCATTTTTCGGTGTTTTCCTGTGTAATTCGCCCGAACGCTAACCTTGGTTTTTTCACACTGTGCGTTCATTTCTCCGCTATTTCCATTGATTCTTCACTCCGCCTCCACTGCATTTCGCCACCACTGCCCGGGTCCTAAGCAGGTCTATTTCAAAGTGTGCAAACATCACAGAGAGGCCATTTCAGCGGCCAGCGAAGCAGCAGAAGCAGGATTTGAGAAGGATTCAAGCACAGTCCGAAGACTAAGAGCGCACGAGCAAATCATAATTGCGCCACCTAACAACAGAGTACTGTTTCTCTAGGCGTACGCCTTTCCTACAGCGTTCTCCATATCTCCTCGAGCCCATAAGCAATTAAATACACAGACAGGAGCTTCATTTAAGACTGTCTGAGCAGCAGTAATGGAGGTATGGAGAAAACGTGGTCTTCCACCCAGTTCATTTATTCCAGAGGGCCAGCGCAAAGCTCCAGACACCGTAAGGATTTGAAAGATGTATCAGAGGTCAAAATCGACCTGACAGAAACCTCCGAACCAGATTACAGAAGTACCGCAGCGATGCAGGAAGCCATTGGGTGGTATGGGCGTGAACACTTCCGCCTTACTCTCTTAATGAGCCTCATTCAATTGTTCAGCTACCTCTATTTCCTCTCTTCTCCTATAAAAATCCCTGAGGATGAATTGTAAAGGTTGTTGCCTTGCTGGGCATCTGCTGTTAGAGGGATTCGTTTGTGACTGCTAGAACAGTCTTGGGAGGAAGTTGCAGAGTAGTTTGTATGTAATAGGCTAGGAGGAGAAGTCTGGACTGTAACAGCCATTGAGCTTATTGTACATGACTGGTTTTGCATCTATTAATCAAAGCACGTTTCACAGGATCCTGGTCTATTACTATTGGTGATGTTTTCTCACTCTGTTTATTTCATTTACATATTGTTTCATGTTCTTCTGGTAGGCATCAGAATAATGGTATAGGATTCACCCTTGTTAGGTGGCCCTATGCTGTCTGCTCTCCCTACCTTTATGTTTTCTTCTCCATGTGCTATCTAAGAGTTAATTCATGGGTTTAACCAGCGCAGTGGATGTTATTGCCTGCTGGCTGATGTATGAACTTGGGGGTTTGCCTCTTAGATGTTTCTTTGTAATCTTATCTCTGTTTTTCCCTTGGAGTTGCTAAAGCAGACCTGGAGTTAAATGACCTCTGGTCTGATCTATAAGCAGCCCCTTTGTCTCTTTGAGAGCTACCTTTGAGTATGTCCAAGCAGGTCTGGAGTTAAATGACCTCTGACCTGATCTATAGATAGAAAATCGGTTGCTTTCCTTCTTTCACCTTCCTCCTCAATGTTCCATTCCACCATCTATCTAAAAAGATCCTTTAGTATAGATGACTTGCTCTTTGGAAGCCTTGGCTAGTGGATGTAAGTAATGTTCCTATCATGACTCCATAGCCCAATGGATGGCACTGTCCTGGCCTATCCTCTTAGCTGAAGCCTCCCGCTGTTTTGTTTCCTTTCTCTCATTAATTTCCCAGTTTATGATCTCCTGACCAACCCAACAACCCTTCAACCAAATCATTTAAACCCCCCTTTCGTGCTTCATAACTAGCCTAACATCTCATCTTGAGCCTCAAAGATAAATCATTCTTTGCTCTATTTGGAGAGATCCCTCTCCGGGTCCAGGAGGGCTAGATCCTAGGGCCCCAAAGTGGTTCTGATGTTGTCTCATATTTTGGTCTTGACAATCTGGCCAAAACATGGGAACCCCAACATAATGGCGACTCCACTGGGGAGAATCTGAGAGTCAAGAACCGCTGATAGTTGATCTTTTTCCCATTGTCGTCACCAACATAATGGCGACTCCACTGGGGAAGAGACCACTTTGCCTTTAGATTGGCTTCTCATTGCTGATGGTGGACAACATCCTGCTTCAAATTGTTAAATTCATCCACCTGGCGACTCCACACTCCATAATCCTAGAAGACTCCACTGGAGGAAGAACCTGAAAGATGGCCAGACCTCATAGAAGGGTAGAACATACGGGTTGGATTTGGTTTAAAGAATTCATTGTTTTTGTCTACCACTATGTTCTATCCTACTTTAAGCCTAATCAAGTGTACAAAGATGAAACCCATGATGAGTATGGGAAAGATCTCAGGCCTCAGTCTTCAGACCGTGAGCAGACCTATACTCCTGTAAAAAGCCTGGTGGAACAAGAAGCTCATGTTGTATCTCCCACTCTTCAAGAGCTTCAAGCAGCCATGAGCCTATTGTTACATCACCCACACCTACGAAGTTCATAGAAAGATATAAGCCTCTGGTTTTACCTCCCTTCTTCCAACCCCTGCCTACAGAATTAATAAACCAGCTGCCTCATTTTGATGGGGAAAATAAAGGGTCCTCTGCTGAAGAACATGTTCAAAATTTGGAGGATTTACTTGAGCTGTATGAAATAGAAGAAGACGATGTGCGCATTAGGATGTTTGCTTTGTCGTTACAAGGAAATGTTAAGAGTTGGCTTAAAGGCCTTCCAGAAGCAAGCATTTTCTGCTTCTATCAGTTTTCTCAAGTTTTCCTTGATAGATGGGCGGCCCCGAAGAATGCTCTCCTCATCCTAAAAGAATATCAGAATTTGAGAAGGCAGCCAGGGGAGACAGTGCAAGAGTTTTCAGCCAGGTTCAATAAGGTATATGATGCAATGCCTTCTGATATAAAACCACCTTTGGGATGGGCTTTATTGCACTATCCAAGTTCTTTTGACCCCGAGGTGGAATTCCATATAAGGCAAAAAGAGCCTTCGAGCCTGGAGGAAATGCAGGATATTGCAATCACTGTCAAATACAACATACAATGCAGGGAGGAAAGATTAAGAGCAGCAAGGAAGGACCGAACAGAGCGAGCAGCGCAAATCTCTTTAGAGGACAAGCTGGAAAGACTGATAGAGGCTGCCAGTTCCTTGCTGAAAGCAAAAGAGGAAGAATATGAGGCTGAAACCAGAAATGATGATTGGGAAAGACCTGCCCCTCATCCTCGAGAAAGACAAACCAGATCTCTGCAAGATAGAAGTTACATGCATGGCATGTATGATGAACTAGAGCTTGAGTCAGAAAATGAACTTGCAGAGTATTTTGAAGAAAGAATTGCTGAGAGTCCTGAAGACTTGATGGGTGACGATGCTTGTAATTATGATTTCTCCGATGTTGATCTGTCTGATGATAATTTTTTCCAAAGGGGAACTGAGCTCGCAGGTACATCTTCAGAAGATTCATGGGAGGAAGATCACGACCATCAGCTTCAGGAAGATGATGAGTTAATGCCGGCCATCTATGGTACTGATGGAGAAAGCATTGAAAGCATGATAGCAGACGAAGATTCATTGAATCTTCTATCTGCCCTATATCTGAACATCAGTTACACTTTCCAAGCGGACAGAGGCCAGCAGCTCTTCAGCGCAGAGGACAAGGGGGAAAGAGGTGAGGGAAGTCTTGAGCGGAACAAATATCCAGAGCCTTCTCCCGAAGGGATTAAGGTAATCAAAGAAGCCCCCGCTCAAGGATATGTCGATTTTTTCACAGAGTTTAGCTCGTTGCAGCAGAACCGACTTGCGGTACTAGAGGACAGCACTGTTGAAAATAATGAGCCCTCTAGCTCAAGCTGCATTGAAGATGAGCGAGGTACTCTTTCCCACATACATCTTTGTATTGGTTCAAAGGAAGAGGAGTTATTCCTGGTTGATGCCCATATTCCAAATACTCCCAATCAGGAAGAAGTGGAGTGTAATTGCGAAGGCCTCACTACAGATGCAGTGATGGAAGCTGCCCAGGATGCAGACAGCCTATCAGTCGTGGTAGGCTTTGAAGAAAAAAGTTTACATCATGAGTTTGTCAATCCTGTGGCAGACTACATGGAGGCCCTGATTGGCTCAGCTCCGCAAGCCTTAATCTTTTGCAAGAGCCAAGCGCATCAGAATTGGTCACCGCTACTGGTGGCCTCAGTTTTGAAAAACCACATGCCGAGCACCTTGTGGTTATCTCTGATAGGCAGTCAGTGCTCATATCCTTTTTTGTTGTTATTAGACTGGCTGCATTGGCATTATTGTATCACTTAAAGCATCAGATATTTCCAGTTAGAGTAGGGTAGGTAGGAAGCTCAATAAAGCTCAGCCTATGGGCAAGTAGATTAGTTGTTTAAATTGCTGTCTTAGAATGTAGAGAAGAGACCTGCTAGACAGTCTAATCCTAGCAGGTAGTAGTGTAGGTAGAGAAGCATATGAGACCAACAGTCTAATCTGGTCTCATGGAGAAATAAGGGTAGAAGTAGAATAGGTTTATTTTTTCCTGTTTGTAAAGATTGATGATGTAAAGGGTCTGCAAGTCCAAATGCACCCCAGAAGAAAAATTTTAGGACTATAGTGTGGGTAGGTAGTTGTTTGGGAGAATTGTACTGCTGATATGTTGTCTTCACAGTCTGTGGCAGCTGATCAAAAAAGAAATATGGCTTATAGCAGCAGGCATCTGGCCTACACCAAGAGATCATTTTCTGGTTTCTTGGCTCCTTCAAGAAGAAGCCATCCCCATGTGGAGCCACTGTTAGCCCCCCTATGAAATTTTTGACAAGCAAATAGGGGGCTAAATGGTTGTTGAGTCTTCAAGGAATGCATTTCCCCTGAAAACACAGTCCCCTTGAAGCCTCTATGTGCCTTGTATCCTTCGATCAAATCCCCTCTGCTGATTTCCCTTATAAAGCCTCTCTATTGGTGAAGAAATGCCCAAAGGCCTCCTTTCCCCTTTATTTTTTCCTCATTTAACCTCTTTTTCTTCCCCTTTTCCCTCTCATTTCCCATAACCTCTATTTCACCTCCCTTGTCTTCCCCTTCTATTTCCCTTTTTACCCCCTTAAATTCCCTCAAAATCCCTTTTATTCTCTCTAGTAACCACTGGTTGACTTTCTTCCCCCCTTATTCCTCTGTCGTTTCCCTCCTTCACCCTCAAAAACCAATTAAAAATGGGCAAAAAGCCCCCTTTCGACCTTGTTATAGGCCTAGCCCCTTTCCGCCAGTCCCTTAACCACTTCCCCACGTGACCCTTCCCCAAAACCAAGCGCTTAAGCCTTGGGGGCCAATCGCAATCGAAACAACCGGCGGGTGCATTTCCTTTGCAATACTCAAAAAACCCGATGCGATTGTTTTATTTCGATAGGTCCCGCGGTGCGTTCCGCACCGTTGATCTACCCAGATCAACGGCCAGCGCTCAATCGATCTCCCCTGTCGATCGCGATCGAAGGTTTGTAAGTGTCTCGTTTCTGTGCCCTCCCGATTACATCTCTTCCGATTGCGTCCCCTCCGATCGTGTTCTCTACCATTGATTCCCCCCCGGATCCGACGGCCAAGATTCAATCGACCTCCGCCTCCGCTGGGTCCCACCTCCATTCATCCATTCATCGTTTTTCGGTGTTTTCCTGTGTAATTCGCCCGAACGCTAACCTTGGTTTTTTCACACTGTGCGTTCATTTCTCCGCTATTTCCATTGATTCTTCACTCCGCCTCCACTGCATTTCGCCACCACTGCCCGGGTCCTAAGCAGGTCTATTTCAAAGTGTGCAAACATCACAGAGAGGCCATTTCAGCGGCCAGCAAAGCAGCAGAAGCAGGATTTGAGAAGGATTCAAGCACAGTCCGAAGACTAAGAGCGCACCAGCAAATCATAATTGCGCCACCTAACAACAGAGTACTGTTTCTCCAGGCGTACGCCTTTCCTACAGCGTTCTCCATATCTCCTCGAGCCCATAAGCAATTAAATACACAGACAGGAGCTTCATTTAAGACTGTCTGAGCAGCAGTAATGGAGGTATGGAGAAAACGCGGTCTTCCACCCAGTTCATTTATTCCAGAGGGCCAGCGCAAAGCTCTAGACACCGTAAGGATTTGAAAGATGTATCAGAGGTCAAAATCGACCTGACAGAAACCTCCGAACCAGATTACAGAAGTACCGCAGCGATGCAGGAAACCATTGGGTGGTATGGGCGTGAACACTTCCGCCTTACTCTCTTAATGAGCCTCATTCAATTTTTCATCTACCTCTATTTCCTCTCTTCTCCTATAAAAATCCCTGAGGACGAATTGTAAAGGTTGTTGCCTTGCTGGGCATCTGCTGTTAGAGGGATTCGTTTGTGACTACTAGAACAGTCTTGGGAGGAAGTTGCAGAGTAGTTTGTATGTAATAGGCTAGGAGGAGAAGTCTGGACTGTAACAGCCATTTAGATTATTGTACATGATTGGTTTTGCATCTATTAATCAAAGCACGTTTCACAGGATCCTGGTCTATTACTATTGGTGATGTTTTCTCACTCTGTTTATTTCATTTACATATTGTTTCATGTTCTTCTGGTAGGCATCAGAATAATGGTATAGGATTCACCCTTGTTAGGTGACCTATGCTGTCTGCTCTCCCTACCTTTATGTTTTCTGCTCCATGTGCTATCTAAGAGTTGATTCATGGGTTTAACCAGTGCAGCGGATGTTATTGCTTGCTGGCTGATGTATGAACTTGGGGGTTTGCCTCTTAGATGTTTCTTTGTAATCTTATCTCTGTTTTTCCCTTGGAGTTGCTAAAGCAGACCTGGAGTTAAATGACCTCTGGTCTGATCTATAAGCATCCCCTTTGTCTCTTTGAGAGCTGCCTTTGAGTATGTCCAAGCAGGTCTGGAGTTAAATGACCTCTGACCTGATCTATAGACAGAAAATCGGTTGCTTTCCTTCTTTCACCTTCCTCCTCAATGTTCCATTCCACCATCTATCTAAAAAGATCCTTTAGTATAGATGACTTGCTCTTTGGAAGCCTTGGCTAGTGGATGTAAGTAATGTTCCTATCATGACTCCATAGCCCAATGGATGGCACTGTCTTGGCCTATCCTCTTAGCTGAAGCCTCCCGCTGTTTTGTTTCCTTTCTCTCATTACTTTCCCAGTTTATGATCTCCTGACCAACCCAGCAACCCTTCAACCAAATCATTTAAACCCCCCTTTCGTGCTTCATAACTAGCCTAACATCTCATCTTGAGCCTCAAAGATAAATCATTCTTTGCTCTATTTGGAGAGATCCCTCTCCGGGTCCAGGAGGGCTAGATCCTAGGGCCCCAAAGTGGTTCTGATGTTGTCTCATCTTTTGGTCTTGCCAATCTGGCCAAAACATGGGAACCCCAACAGAAAGATAGAAAGGTAAGAAATTAATGCACCTATTTTTTCAGTACTTTTTTTATATTATATTTATAATGTGACAATAGGTTTGATTTTTCAGATAATAATCTGTGTAAATTATATGATTAATTATTAATTGAGAATGCATCTTTTTCATGTTTTTCATATTGAAGTTGAAACACCACAAGGCTATGTGATGCAGTGGTCATAAATTTCGCATCAAACAGTTGCATGATAACATGAAAAATTATGATAGTGGGATAAATGCAGTATTCCAGGTCACTAATGTTTCCTCTAGGAGTGACAAACATCCTCGACAATATGAAAATAGATATTATGGGGTTTTAGATGATATAGTTGAGTGTGACTTTAATACCTTCAAATTAGTTTTGTTCGACGTCAAATGGTATAGGCTACAAATGAATGCACATGATGATGACATAACTCTTATCCAACATGAGAATGGATTTCCAATGGTTAAAACATCTCAGTTTGAAGCAGGAAAATATCTCTATGTTTTTCCAATCCAATGTGAATATGTCTTTTACTCAGAGGTTCTAGGTGACAATGGATGGCCATTTTCTATTATATATGATCCAAGAGGAGGCAAATAGGGTAAATTTTAGAGGAAGAATATGATATTGAACAAGAAGAAGATAATGTCGCGGCAGATGAGTAGGAAGATGCATTGAAAAATGGATAATATAGAGAAGATGAACCAGGTTTAGGAGATAATGTAGCAGTTATTGATGATGATTGTTATCACTAGAAAATCATACATGCAAAGGTGACATTATTTAATGACAGGAAGAAGGATTTATAGGGCCAAGAGACATTAGATAATCTGAAAGTATATAAAAAATCTCTAAGGTCTGAGGAAAAATCAAATTTGACCTAGTCAAAAATGCTTTTGCACGCAAAATCCTTCAATAAGTGCACACTTGAGCGCCATTTGAACCAAAAAGTGCGCAATATTGGGAATCATGGAAGTCACTTTCCAAGACCACAAAAAACACACTCCAGGACATTGATTCCACACTTGAAGCCACCTAAGTACAACCACCCAAGCCTCCTTAGGACATCAAGGGAGAAGACAATGTAATAAATGTGGCACACAATGGAATCACCCTCCTCTCTTGGCTCACCATCCATAATGTACTAAGAGAGAGAAGGAGGATTTGAATTCTCCTAAAAAGGCCACCAAGAGATGAACAACTTGAGAGCACACTGTTATGCTGGCCATAATTTCCCCAAGCAATACCAGCAGTGTGTGATCCGGAGCAGAGATAGAGGGGACTCTGCTGTTGGCCATCCAAAAACTCCAATCCACCATAGCAGAGAGAGGGAGACTTTGCGCAAAGGCAGCTGATGCAGGAGCATTAGATTCGGGAAAATACTTTGTATTTTATTAAACCTAGGGGGTCTTATGTTTTTGAGAAAATATTAATTTTATGTAAATATTAATGGGATTTTTGAGAGATTTTAGTTAATTATTGTGAGGATTTGTTAATGTTCCCAAATAATTTTGAGAACATGAGTGAAATTAGATTTTAGATATTTGAGAATTAATTATGAAGCCTAAGTTAGATTTGGTTTCAAGATTTTAGGGATAAAATATAGATTGTAGGGGTGTTGAGATATTTGAGGACTTTGTTGAGTTATTAAAGGGATTTGAACCTAAATTGGTTCAATTAAATTTGTATAAATTAATGAGCCTCAAAGGCAAAATATTTCAGATCAGAATAGATCAAGAGGTAGAAGATAGGAGTTGAAGAAGACAAACAGAGTTTGTTTGTCAAGCCTAGGCAATTGTAAAAGGGCCAATGATTGAAAACCAGGCCAGGAATGAAGAAATTATGTAAGTAAGCTCATTTGTTAATATGAAAGTGTGTTTTCAGAACCATATGGGTTGATTGTATGAGCTAAGAGTGAATATTCACTTATTCGAATTCCGTGTGACTGAACACTGTTGCATCAATCTTTGAGTAGATCGATGACATTGAAAGAATTCGCCATAGACTTTTAAATTGAGGAATACAATTGCTTGACTGAAAAGAGTATTGTGTTAGGCATGTTGATGGAACTTTCAAGTCCTGTTATGTAATTATGGGGTCGTGAATTTCTGGAGTTTGAAATACGTTGAGGCTTTGTTAAATGGAATTAAAATCCACAACAATTAATTTCCGGAATGCATCGTAGGGGTTATTTAAATACATAAATCATGTATTAAAGAATCCAAAAAAATCTTGTTACATATCTTTTGAAATCCGAATTGAAGACAAAATGAACACTTTTTCCATGGCTACATGAATTATGGTCTGTCTAGAAACCATATCGTTGAAAATTCTTCAATTGTAGAATTGGACAAGCATTGATCGATGGCACGGAGTTTAAATATAGTGATGCAGAGTTTTTGTTTTAAAACTCTGTTTTCCAGAATGATGAAATTAATGTAAACGAATGAAGTTAATGAAGGCATAGTGGATTGTAGGTGTAGTTGATCCACATTCCCTTGTTAAAATTGAAAGCGTTTTAACCTGGAAATGCTCTTGTTTGAATAAATGTGGTGGAGTGCGACTTTAATTTGACTTCAACACAAATTGAGGTCGATTCAAAGTGTTAACGTAGAGCAATAATGTTGAATTACTGTGTTGAATTAGTAGCATGAATCTGATTTACAGCATTTGAGAGGCCATGAACAATTGCACTACAATTGGGCAGTTGAATCATCATTAGGAATGGTTCTGAGTTAAATCATGTTCAGCATTGAAATAAAGATACAGAGTTTGATGACAGAATTATAAATTGAAGTTAGAACTATGCGTATAAACCTGAAGGCAGTTTTTGGAGATGAAAGTGGTATTCGTGTGACTTCACAACTGGTAAGTTTTTTATTCAAATAGAACACGATTAAGGTCATTGAGAGACACATGGCAAAGATGGTATTCGAAAATGATTTTTTTCGCGTGAAATCTAAGAATTAAACTTCGAGCATTTTAGTAGCGCAACTGCCTTTAGATTGGAAATGGGAATGCAAAGGGCTTCGATTAATATTTGGTGCAATTTTGTTAAACCACAAGTGTTGAATGACGTGTCTCATCGCCATTGAGAAGGTATGTGGGCCCAAACGTGACTTGGTTTATGTTATACGCTGGAAGTGTCCATAAGACTGTGAGTCAAGCGTTATTTGAATAATATCGTTTGTGTTTTAATTTAATGCATGAAGGTTGCATATAAATTTTTTGATATGCATTGGTATAATTAAAGGGAAGCTGGTGTATTAACATTATAATTTATGAATGGTGGCATTTAAATTTAACGCCGTGAAGGTTGGTTGATATTGGAATTTATAATTCCATATGCGTTGGTTTGATTAGCCAATGTCAAGCTTGTTTAAAAAGGCAAGGGCGCATATATATAATGGAACCAAAGGTGATTTATTAATGTGAATTATCAATCTTTGGGAATTTGGGTTGTATTGAAGTTTGGGTTTGATTGCATTGATTTGAAGTATGGTTTTCATAAACCATAAAATTTTGAAAACAGATGCTATTAGCTTCCGCATGTAAAAGTTGTGAAATTGCCCAGACTTGGAGTTTTATTTGGGGCTTAAATATGGAGATGCATTTTTATATGCTTAGCATTGGAGAGAATGTGGGTTAGGTAGGGGCAACCTGCCATCAAGTGGTATCAAAGCTGGAATAGCTCTGTTTGAAGGTTCAAGTTTTCTTAATCAATTGCATGTGTGAAATTAGATTTTAAGTCTGATAAGATTGTAGCACAGGGATGCAGTGCAGTTGAAGAAATGAAGCAAGATTATATGGGATCTTGAAGGTGAGTTGATGATCATTATTATTGAACTCTGGTTTGAAGGTTATTCTTGACGAATTTGGTTTGCAAGCAGGTTGAATAAATTCTCAGCAGAAAGAAGCAGATCATAGCTGAAGAGCAGTGATGAAGGAGTACAGTAAGGGATTCTAAGAGAGAATGGAAGAACCCTAAAGAAATTCAGTAGAAGTTGAATGGATAGGAAAAAGTGTGTTCTAAGAAGTTGCAGATGAGAGAAGCCTGAAGGAGCAGTGAAGAAATGCTCAAAAGGTTCCAGTAGAAGGAGAACCAGTACTTGCCAAAAGACCAGATCCGGAGGAAAGGATTGGTGAGGTAAGTGGTAGCAAGAGAGCTTGCTGTTGCAGAGGCTTGATGCAGCTTATGAGTGAGAAGCTCATGGAGAAGAAGATGAATATTGAAATTCATAAAGGAAAAAGCAGAGGTTCAGAGAGAGACCACATCAGAAGAGAGGTGAAAGAATATGCCAGGATAAATGGCATAAGGCAACAATTAGCTGATGCAAAATATGATAAAGAGTTAGCTGAGATCAGAGAATATTTTGATAAACTAAATATGAGGATAGAGGAAAGCCAGAGGGTTGGTTGGCTCATGAGGAAGAGAGTGAAGTGGCAAAGGCTACAACAGAAAAGAGATCAACAGATAAACATGCAGTTTGCAGAAAAGTTGAGAAAGCTTGAACAGAGGATGAACATGCAGTTGGGATGTGCAAAACTTAGAGCAGTTGAGTTTAAAGTGGAAGTTTCCATTGATGAAGCTGAAGAGGATATCATTGATGATTTCCTTAACTATTGGGAAAATCCAGATCAGCTAGATGATGTGAAACCTTGTATTTTTGTAGCTGACAATTGTGATGTGATTACAGGTTTTACTGAGGAGGATGTGCAATCTTGTGAAGCTGTCACAAATATGGAAAAGAATATTTCAGGAGATAAATACTCTGAAGAAGAAAGCAGTGATGCTTTTGTACATGAAGCTGTTACAGTACAAGAGGAATTTCTTCTGAATGAAGAAGAGGATAGGCTTGAAGAGCTGATATATGAAACAACAGTTGATACTATTGAACATTTTGATTTACAAACTGAAGATTTGTGTATGAATACAGGGATGGTACATGATGATGATATACTTCAGCAATGCCACAAGGAAATTGCATTGTTGGAATATTTGTTGGAGAATTTAGAGTATGATAGGGAGATTGCAGCAGAAGGCAGAGTTCAGTACAGTGAACAAAAGCATAAAGACATCATGAAAACAGATGGTGTGAAGGAAGGAATGGTTGATAGTCTTGAGAATTCTTCAGAGAATTCTTTGGGAAAGGAGAATCAACATACTGATGTGCTGATAGAGGAAGAAAATTCAGGACATCATATTGAAGTGCTGGCAGAGGAAGAAAAGGCACTGAGGCCTTATGATTTTTATTTTAACAATTGTTTTGTGAATGCAGATGTTGTTGCAGGTGCTGGAGAACATTTGACTCAGTTGAGCAGTCAAATGAAGGAAGAAGAAGAAAATTATGTGGAAATTTCTAATACATGGAATGAAGGAGTTATGTTGCTGGAAATAATGTTGAATGATCAAAATTCAGTACAGGAAAATTCTCAATTTCAGAACTTGGAATTGTAGATGCAGAGTGATGAAGATAGAAGAAGAGAGTACACAATGTACCAGTCCAACAAATTACTGATAGGAGAAGGCAGAGAAGAAGTTTTCAATTGCAGAAAACAAGAGGGCATGGATGATTGGGTGGCAGCAAGAAATCAATAATACGAAGATTTATTGGACAGAGAAATTGAATTAATCAGAAGAATCATGATGAAAGTGTCTCAGAGGAAGACATTAGCAAGGAAGAAAAGCAGTAGCAGTAGCAAAATGAAGACAGAGACAGATTGTGAAAGTGCAGCCAGTGGAGCTAGGTAGCATAAACTATGGAGACCTGGAGAAAAGCACCAAACAACAGAAATTGATGACAACTTGCAGAACAAAGTGTGGGATCCATGCGGAAAAAGACTTAAAACACATGATCAAGAGATCATGATCATTTTTAAACCTTGGAAGTCTGATGCAGAAGCATTAGATTTGGGAAATTACTTTGTATTTTATTAAACCTAGGGAGTCTTATGTTTTTGATAAAATATTAATTTTATGTAAATATTAATGGGATTTTTGAGAGATTTTAATTAATTATTGTGAAGATTTTTTAATGTTCCCAAATAATTTGGAGAACATGAGAGAAATTAGATTTTAGATATTTGAGAATTAATTATGAAGCCTAAGTTAGATCTGGTTTCAATATTTTAGGGATAAAATCTAGATTGTAGGGGTGTTGACATATTTGAGGACTTTGTTGAGTTATTAAAGGGATTTGAACCTAAATTGGTTAAATTAAATTTGTGTAAATTAATGAGCCTCAAAGGCAAAATAGTTCATATTAGAATAGATCAAGAGGTAGCAGACAAGAGTTGAAGAAGACAAACAGAGTTTGTTTGTCAAGCCTTTGGGCAATTTTAAAAGGGTCAATTATTGGAAACCAGGCCAGGAACAGAGAAATTATGTAAGTAAGCTCATTTGTTAATATGAAAGTGTGTTTTCAGAACCATATGGGTTGATTGTATGAGCTGAGAGTGAATATTCACTTATTCGAATTCCGTGTGATTGAAAACTGTTGCATCAATCTCTGAGTAGATCGATGACATTGAAAGAATTCGCCATAGACTTTTAAATTGAGGAATAGAATTGCTTGACTGAAATGAGTATTGTGTTAGGCATGTTGAGGGAACTTTCAAGTCCTGTTATGTAATTATGGGGTCGTGAATTTCTGGAGTTTGAAATCCGTTGAGGCTTTGTTAAATGGAATTAAAATCCACAGTAATTAATTTCTGGAATGCATCATAGGGGTTATCTAACTACATAAATCGTGTATTAAAGAATCCAAAACAAATCTTGTTACAGATATTTTGAAATCCAAATTGAAGACATAACGAACACTTTTTCCATGGCTACATAAATTATGGTCTTTCTAGAAACCGTAGCGTTGAAAATTCTTCAATTGCAGAATTGGACAAGCATTTATCGATGGCGCAGAGTTTAAATATAGTGATGTAGAGTTTTTGTTTTAAAACTCTGTTTGTTGGAATGATGAAATTAATGTAATTGAATGAAGTTAATGAAGGTGCAGTGGATTGTAGGCGCAGTTGATCCACATTCCCATGTTATAATTGAATGTGTTTTAACATGGAAACACTCTTGTTTGAATCAATGTGGTGGAGTGCGACTTTAATTTTAATTCAACACAAATTGAGGTCGATTCACAGTGTTAACGCAAAGAAAGAACGTTCAATTGTTGCGTTGAATTAGTAGCGTGAATCTGATTTACAACATTTGAGATGCCATGAACAATTACATTGAAATTGGTCAATTGAATCATCGTGAGGAATGGTTCTGAGTTAAATCATGTTCAGCATTGAAATAAAGATACGGAGTTTGTTGACAGAATTATAAATTGAAGTTAGAACTGTGCTTGTAAACCTGAAGGCAGTTTTTGGAGACGAAGGTGGTATTCGCATGAATTCACAACTGGTAAGTTGTTTTGTCAAATGGAACACGATTAAGGTCATTGAGAGACACGTGGCAAAGATGGTATTCAGAAACAATTTTTTTCACGTGAAATCTGAGAATTAAACTTCGAGCATTTTAGTAGCACGACTACCTTTATATTGGAAACGAGAATGAAAAGGGCTTCGATTAATATTTGGTGCAATTTTGTTAAAACATAAGTGTTGAATGACGTGTCTCATCACCATTGAGAAGGTACATGGGCCCAAACATGACTTGGTTTATGTTATACGCTGGAAGTGTCCATAAGACTGTGATTCAAGCGTTATTTGAATAATAGCGCTTGTGTTTTAATTTAATGCATGAAGGTTGCATATAAAATTGTTGATATGCATTGGTATAATTAAAGGGAAGCTGGCATATTAACATTAGAATTTATGAATGGTGGCATTTAAATTTAATGCCATGAAGGTTGGTTGATATTGGAATGTATAATTCCATATGCGTTGGTTTGATTAGCCAATGTCAAGCTTGTTTAAAAAGGCAAGGGCGCATATATATAATGGAACCAAAGGTGATTTATTAAGTTGAATTATCAATCTTTGGGAATTTGGGTTGTATTGAAGTTTGGGTTTGATTGCATTGATTTGAAGTATGGTTTTCATAAACCATAAAATTTTTAAAACAGATGCTATTAGCTTCCACATGTAAAAGTTGTGAAATTTCCCAGACTTGGAGTTTTATTTGGGGCTTAAATATGGAGATGCATTTTTATATGCTTAGCATTGGAGAGAATGTGGGTTGGGCAGGGGCGACCTACCATTAGCAGCTCAGAAGTAAATACATATTTGCATCGAGACTTAGAACCCCAATTTCTAAGGGCCCCTTGGCAAGTGGTTTAAATTTTCATCCTCATTTCCTACCAGCACTCAATAAGAGGGGATGTAAGTGTCGTCGTTTGGATTATCGAAGTTGTTTTACTCTATTTAGAGCTTTTGTGTTATTTGTTTTAGTTTTAGTTTAATTTTTATGTTTGAATATGCATGCTATTTCTCTATCTAGTATGTTTATCTTCTAGCATGTTCCACTAACTTGCTTGACTCCATATCTTTTCTGCCTATGACCAATAACTTAAGAGGGAAAACCACACCCCTTAAGTTGGAGTTATTTCATAAATACGTGCACCAAACAAACTAACATAGGATTGGCGACTCCACTAATGTTTATTTCCAAGTTTATGTGGTTGTGCCTTTTTGTAAAGACCTTCGCCTATGTTGTGGAGTTGGCCTGAAATTCCCCCTTTCTCTCCTTCAGTCCCTAGTTCATCCCAAGTGACAGACTGAAGCGGAATAGCTCCAAAAAATTACATTTTCATGAATTTGTGCACATTTCCCATAGAAAAATGGGCCCAGGGCATGCGTTCAGAGCTGACTTGCGTGCAGACACCGCGCCTGTTGCCGCCTTTTGCACGCAAAAGGCAGAATGAGAAATTTCACCCATATTTCTATATTTTCCTTCTTGTAAAGTGCCTGGAAGCCCATAATACACCTGCTAGCACTAGTTGAGGTGCCCCACATCTTGCTAAATCTCACCCTTAACTACTTTTGGTAGGCTTGGTGTTAGTTTTATTTCAAGTTTATTTTTGCAAAGTTCACACGTAGTTTACGTAGGAGCGAAAATTAACTCGCCTTCCAAATTTTTTTTATGTTTTGCAAATTTAGGTACCAAAACACCTAGACAATTAGCCAAAGTAAGTGGCCCAAGTCCATGCATGCTTAGCTAGTTCCTTTTTCTAGTGTAAAATTCATTAGTTTAGTTCATTTTTTGCACTAGGATTTTGGGACTAGGATTGAATTGTCGATAGAAGAGCAAGTAATCTATGCTGCCTTTGCACCCTTCAGTGATCCTAGGAAAGCATATGAACACACTCTATTCACAAATCACCATCTCCCTATAGTTGATCACATAGATTAACTAGGAAAAATTGAAAGTGGCCCATATCCACACATGTTTTTCTTTTGAGCAAGGAACAATAGAACATAGTTTAATAGGGGATTTTGATAAGGATCATCGCATATCCACACGTTCAAACTATGTGTTCACCTTTTTTTCACACACATCCACACACTAAGCAAAGCAGAGACACCTAAAAATAACTTAACAAAACTCATTAAATTCTCCCCACAGGGGCCACAAAATAATTTATAGTCTAAGTTAGGATCAAGGGGGTAGGCTTCCAATAAGCTGCCTTGCTCATTCTTCATATTGAAACATAGAAGTTGACTGTTTAGGGAGATTTCAAATCCACCTATCAGCCCACAGAAAAGAAAACCCGAGCACGACAAAAACCCGATTCAGAGGGGGTTAGGCTTATGCGTAGTGCGTGTTGTATCAGTTGGGGTTACTTGACCCAGATGATACTCCGTACTATTAGCTAAACTACCAAGAAGCCCAAGACTCGAACACTCACATGGGACGATGGTACTTAGTGGCCAAAATTAGGGCATCCTTTCCCTATAGGTGATGGTGCAGGCAAGCACTAGATCCTCTACCCTTACCTTGGTGGATTTTATTCGGTTGACTGGGGGTGTCGCCAAATCTTAGGGATGTTGTGCTAGCAATTGCAAGATATCTTCTCAAGGCCCAGTTACATTTGAGTGTGTGAGGATGATTAGGTCTTATAGGATTTGAGTATCATACAAAAACAAACAAAAAGTATATTTTTTGATTGAATGATCACATAGGATTAATTTAAAGGGAAAATTTTTATTTTCGATTTGTTTTATGTATGCGATCCGAATTTTTCTTTGATTATAATCTCTATCCTCTCAAATGTTTACAAATGTAGACCTAGTCGATCCCAAAATGGACCCAATGGGACCTCATTGATCTAGATGTCTTTTGGACCTCCCCCCATTACCGAGAGGGGTTCTAGGTCTTTCACCATTTAGGCGTCAAAGATAGAACGCTGCCACCATTATTGGTTCATCCTTTATTGGGGCATCTTTAGTTAGGAGCCCTGGTCGGTCTCCCAATGCCACACCACACACCACTCCTCCCACAACCCCTAGAGGGCAGAGGAGTGCTACCCATTTGGGAAGATAGTCGAATACACAGCAGGTTATGTCATAGATAAACCCTCTTCCTAACTAGAACATTTTGTTTTCACAAGTCGCAATGGCTACAAACTTGCAGTCACCTTTTCTAACTTCGTCGAATCTACTAGATTTAACCAATTTGATGAACAAACCCATTGCAAAAAACCCCATATGGCCTCCCATGCCCACGATGCTCCCTTTAGACATTCCAAAGTTTGAAGGAAAGCAAGCGGAAGACCTAGGAAATCATGTTATTACTTTCCACCTGTGGTGCTCGTCGAACAACATCGTTGATGATACTATTCGACTAGGACTATTTCAACACACTCTAATGGGAGTAGCAACAAAATTTTATGTGGATAACCCCTCTACTACACATGAAACCTTTAGCGCCCTCGCCATTGTGTTACTAACATATTTTCAGTTACCCATCCACCATGATTATAGAATGAAATTACTGACTCACTTTAGGCAAACCCCTGCCATCCATATCTCAGCTCATCTTTATGAATTGCGGTGGTGTCATAGTTTGTGTAAATCCAAACTCGACGATCGAGTACTATTAGACCTGTTCCTGAAAACTCTCACTGCAGAAATTTCAAAGGATGTGGTGCAACAAAGGCCCATATCCGAAGAGGATTCCATTAGTAAGGTCCAACAACTTGATCTGATCTATACGTAGTCAGGGTATATTTACAATATCCTGCTGAATGCCTCGCGCCTGCAAACTTACAAAGAATTTTTAGGCGCGTCAAACTCTACAAATGGTTTAATTGGGTCATTGACCCAAAGTTACCCAGGCAACAACGTTCGAAACCCTAGTTACAAGTATGGTTCTACCCAGAACGTACCACAACCCGACTACCAAGGTCATCACATGCCTCTGTAAAATTTGACCAATAGGGCGTCATCATATCACCATCAACATGGAGGACCCTATCCTCTGGCTCAGGGGACCCAGTACACAGCTAGAAATACTGATGGAAGAGCTCCCCCCTGACAGCCAGTTGCAAAACATGGATCACATTATGTTTAGTCCCCATCAACCAACCACGCCAACCTTATAACCAAGAGAACTACCCTCCTAACGTGGTTAAGAAAAAAGGGAAAAACAAGCCTAAAGAAAATCCTAGACAGGGGGGCAACAACCAACAACACCCTCCATGATCTCAGGTTGGAGGCAACTCCAACCGAAATCAAAACCAAGAGCCAAGCAATGCCCAACGACAGAACAAAAGGCCACCTCTTCAAACAAACCACTCTTGTTCAATCTGTGGTGAGTATGGCCATTACACTCACCACTGTCTTGACCTCCCTGAGCTGGAAAAGCTGCAGAATAAATGTGGACAAGGGGGATATACCTAGAAAACAACAGTCATGCAGGAGCCCTTCCCCCATCAAGGGACAGTTAGCACTCAACAAAAAAATCCTGACGACTTTGGAAAAAACAACCATGAAATCTACATGACTAGCGAGGAAATGTTTTTTCAAACATGGAATCGAAATTACAACACCCCACCAGACACCAACGCATCAGGGGCTAGTACCAGTGCACCAAAAACACCTTTGACCATATCAAAGATGCCTATTGAACCCTTACCCAAGATGGCTAAGGGACCAACTAGGCGAGCAGGAAACTTTTCCAAAGCAACCCATAACTATAGCATCGTGGTGATCTAGCTCAATCTCCTACGGCCATGTCAGCATTGAAAGTATTTCAGTCATGTCAAAAACAATGGAAAGCCTTGCTTTCTGCGTTAGGCGTATATCAGGTGCTATCGACCCTGTTGATACATGCCTAATGGTTTTCGACTTAGAAAAAGCCACCCCTAGGCTTCCTTTAATGGTCGCCTTTCAGATAATAGTATCAGTCCAAAATATTACCATCCACCAATGTTTCATTGATGAGGGTGCATCCACATGCATCATGTCAAATAATGTTTGGCAGAATTTAGGGTCTCCCACACTAAAACCATCAGTCATCACACTTACATCATATGATGGTCTCCCTTCAACCCCCATCGGTCTCTACCAAAACGTCCTAGTATGAGTAGCCAGAAAGACAATCCTTATAGCTGTTGAAATCTTGGACACTCACTTGGACTATAATATACTCCTTGGTTCGATTTATATGTATTCCATGTCAGCCATAGCCTCCTCCATCTTTCGCATTGTGATGTTTCCCCATGCGGACCGCATTTTCATTGTTGACCAATTGATGCATAGCGAAAAATGAATCGTAACAAACAACGATGTAATTCTACCCTACATAGATACATCTACAGATGCACTTTCAAGGTACTAAGAATTTAACCTTGGTCATTTCAAACCATTTTCCACCCTACGATCATTCCTAGGATATCCCCCCATTATACCTAAGTCATCACCTGTTGTCATAAGAGCTCCAACGTGCATGATGTCAACATCAAGCACTGAATCTAGTCAGGAAATAGACACGAGAAGTAATGACACCGAGTCCTCAGCTATGAAAACCTCTCTAGCCTACGTTGCTTCCCAGACCCCTTTCCTCTACGCCTAGCTGGTTTCGTATCCCAACAGGTTTTGGCAACAGTGGTGTTACCAAACATCTCTTTCGCAATACCAGTTTGGTATATCATTACCTCTACTGGGAAAGGATCCACACACATCATTGCCATAGGGTTAAAGCCCCTCAGTCCCGAGAAGGCCCCACCTATACAGGAAATTTTTGAAAACATCCCTGCAAAGGAATTTCTCGTTGCAAAACTGATGATTACAACTAAGAAAACCGAGAGACAAAAGAGGGTGGAGACTCCCACCATACAACGAGAATCACTAGGTTGCTCCATATGTGATGTAGTAGGTCACCCTACCCATATTTTTCCAAAGCTGGACAAACCAAAACCGCTCCTTGGCTCTGAGGTAGAAATCGCAATGCCACGGTCCCAAAAAAAAGAACTTTGCACCAAAGATAAAGGAAAAACATTGCGTACCAATCATGCATGCGCTATCTGCAGAAATTATGGACACTATACCCATAATTTCCTAGATATTCCATGATATAGGGATGCATTACATGCCATCGAGAGATAATATCAAGAGGATCCCTCCACCCAGTCATCTGGAGATGAACGTCGCACCATCCTATACCTGCAGGAGGAACGACAGTCACCTAAAAGACAACCATTTTCTCCTCCTCCCCCAAGAAACCATACACCAATTAGGGACAGGGGAGCCTGGCTGCCTCATCCTCTTGAGTTATTGGGTGCATCGATTACTGTAGATAGCTTGATCAGGTCTTTGACCCAAGATCATCAAGGAAAAATTAATCTGTATTCGGGGAGTGACTATGTGCATTAATACTGCAAATGGTTTGATCAGGTCCTTTTACCAATATCACCTAAGAAACACTAGTACCATGCGCATCGATACTGCAGACGGTTTGATCAGGTCCTTTTCCCAAGATCACCTATGCAGTAGTAGTACCATGCACGTTGATTCTGCAGACGGTTTGATCGGGCCCTTTTCCCAAGATCACCTAGGTAGTTGTAGTACCATGCACATCGATTCTGCAGATGGTTTGATTGGGTCTTTTTCCCAAGATCACCTAGGCAGCATTAGTACCATTCATGTCGATACTGCAGATGGTTCGATCGGGTCTTTGGCCCAAGGACACCTAGGTAGTAGTAATAAATACCTTGTATACTCATACGATTCTACTTAGAACATATCACAACCTAGATATCATGAAAGTCACCCCAGCACTCATATACCAACCAGGGATAAGGGAACCGATATCCCCCATTCCTCATACATAATGGACCACTAGAACAATGTACTGCACCGGTAAATCTAGTGCAACCCTTCCTAGGCTCATTAGCAACCATACAACCAGGAGAATTATGACAATCCTCCAAATGCTGCAAAAAGAAGCTGAGGAACAAACAAAAGGGGAGATTCTGGATAGGGGGAAGTAACCAGCAACACCCCCATGATCTCAGTCTGGGGGCAACCCCAACTGAAATAAAAAATAGGAGCCAAGTAACAACTCCCAAGGGAAAACTGGAGCTTAGGGTATATGATCACCAGACTAAAAGCAACACCGTGGTCAACACTCCATAATGCCTAAAGGCAATGCCACACATTCGCAACCCCGAAAAAATAATTTTTCAGCGCCGAGAGGTATGCCCTCTCTCATCTTCTCTTTTAAATCACATGTATTTCAATAATATTTGATAAATAATATGCTTTCACTTGGGGTATTTGTTTTTTTAGGTAGAATGCAAACCATCCACAACTCCATCCACTAAAAGTTCCAGAGTAGGTATTATTCTACCCTCAGCATGATAGATTCCCAGAAAAATCTGCATATACTGACATCATTTATCCATCAGAAATCATCCATAGGTTCCACACACCTGACCATGTTTATCATCACCTACCTTGCACATGATACTCATTTTAGTTGGTCGGTTGAACCTCCCCTCCATGGCGTTCGTTACCCGCAGTAGACCATATATCACAAAAAAAGTGACGCCATGACCATACCACTTTAGTCCAGGAAGAACCTCATGCCCATTCACTCATCATGCATAAGGTCAAGTTTTACCATACAAAATAAAACCCCTTTCCTGGACCGCTAAGTTGTACAAGCAGATCAAAAGCACACAACCGTGCCTCACATTTGACCCACCATACCCCCATCAACATAATCCCATCTGTGATACATTTTCATCCACTTCATCAACCTCACACATGAGACCAACCAATGGGGCCCCCACCCTTAACAAAACACCTTCCTCACACCGTTAGTGAGCGAACACTTTCATGTTTTGGGGAACCCGTCTCTTTGTTTTGTACAAACCAAAACCCATTATTTTATTCTTTTGATAAGTGTACAAAGACCGCAAATGGTACACTATGTCCCCCATCCACTCATTCATTTTTCTCCCATGGCAGCAGTCCCTAAACACCCTTGGTTGGAGTATATCACCCTCATGAAAAAGCCATTATGCCATTCATAACTAGTTTATACCCACCCTGGAAGTCCTACCAACTCCAGGGATTTCCCCATCATAAATAGTTATTATTGCCACTAAGATGATTTTTTATACTCCGAATTTTGGCCACTCAATCCCCATCATAAGTTTTTAGTCATCCCTTTCCATCATGCATGTGTTAAACCCATCACATCCAAGATCCTGATCCCCTGAATTAGTGACCCCTTCGTTCGATTGAGGCTTCTTTTTTGTTGACTTCAACACCTATTTTCCAAAAAGGAAGCGACACCTTGGATCACCCCTCTCCATAAAAGAGGCATCCTCAAGTGGCACTATGGGAGACATCATTTCCCACAGATGTCATCGATCCTCTTGACATTCGACTATAACACAATATTTCATGTCAAGATGGTATCGTACCTTACAACCATTGCACTTTTATCAAATTTGTTGAAGACCCGTGCCTTCATAAGCATCTCTTTCAACAATGCTTACACGGGAAGGTCTTAGCCAAAACCTATGCGTAAAATGCACATTTATATGCCATACCAAGTTTACGCATATGGGTACCACATACCACATATTTTCAAAGAAAAAAATGCCCCTGAGGGCGTCAGGAGTCGTCATCATCAACCAACAGATGACTACCATATTAGTGACATCGACAAAACATGTATCTGTTAAACATATTTATTTAACTAGCCACAACATTACGAGCATGGGACATGCCCGAATCATAGAAAATTTGTATATATTGTATTATATTTTCTTACAGGGGTCCCACAGGACATGGTTTTTCTTCGAACTGGTGCAGGGTGTCTCCAATTTCAAGCTACACACAAGTCTCTCTCTCTCTATGCACAATATACAGAAAATAAACTATACTATATTTCAGCTATACAGTTCTTCCTAGACCTCACACATTAGGGGGGCAACTGTTATCACTGGAAAATCGTACAAGCAAAGGTGACATTATTTAATTTCAAATAGAGGGATTTACAAGGCTGAGAGACGTTAGAGAATCTAGAAGTATTTAAAAAATATCTAAGGTCTGAGGAAAAATCAAATTTGAACTAGTCAAAAATGTTTTTGCACACAAAATCCTTCGATAAGTGCACCCTTGCGTGCCTTTTGACCCAAAAAGCACGCAATCCTGGGAGTGGCAGAAGTCACTTTCCGGTACCACAAAAATCATACTCCAGGGCATTGAGTCCACACTTGAAGCCACCTAAGGACAACCACCCAAGCCTCCTTAGGACATCAAGGGAGCACACAATGGAATAAATGTGGCACATAATGGAATCATCCTCCTCTCTTGGGTAACCATCCACAATGTACCAAGAGAGGGAAGGATGATTTGAATTCTCCTATAAAAGGCCACCAGGAGATTAACAACTTGAGAGCACATTGTTATGCTGGCCAGAATTTCCCCAAGAAATACCAGTATTGTGTTATCCATAGCAGAGATAGAGGGGACTTAGTTGTTGGCCATCCAACAACTCTAGTCCACCACAGTAGAGAGAGGGAGATTTTGCACCAAGGTAGCTCAGAAGTAAATAAATCCTTGCATCGGGACTTAGAACCCCAATTTCTAAGGGCCCCTTGGCAAGTGGGTTAAATTTTCATCCTCATTTCCCACCAACACTCAATAAGACGCGACATAAGTGCCACCATTTGGATTATTGAAGTTGTTTGACTCTATTTAGAGCTTTTGTGTTATTTGTTTTTGTTTTAGTTTAATTTTTTATGTTTTAATATGCATGTTATTTCTCTATCTAGTATGTTTATGTTCTAGCATGTTCCAATAGCTTGCTTGACTCCATATATTTTGTGCCTGTGACCAATAACTTAAGAGGGAAAATCACACCCCTTAATTTGGTGTGATTTCGTACATACATGCACCAAACACACTAACACAATGATGTCGATGAGGGTATTCTTGAAATTTACATCATTTATGAAGATGGTGACATGGTCGATCGTTTGAACATAATTTTTGAATAAGATGTTGGTATAGATGTCGATCAGTTGGATGAATATCAAGAAGATACAAAATAAGAATGATGCATATGTTGTGTTCGAGTATGAGCTGGTATGTTATAAATTTATATTTTAATATGTATGAATTACTGTCTTCAAATAATTTACTTATGTGGTTTTATTACATGTTTTTTATTATGTCAAACCAACAAATAATGGCCATACTTGTGTACAGGGTAAACTAAAATTATGTTTTTATACAAATGCATGAAAATTTTATTTATGACCTTAATTAATTTTTGGTTTGTTCGTATTCTATTTCATAGATTTGGTATTGTGAGAGTGATGTGATGGGGATGGGAGGGGCCATATGAGCTTCCACCTTCATGTGGATTTCCCTGTTCAGTAGAGAATAAATTATTCTTGAAACTAAGAGAAGCTCATTCATCTTTATTTGCATCATCATAAATGTCATCATTTTCCTTAGATTATTGGAGTGCCAAAATTGTTGAAATTTTTAGAAAACATTACGTCACTTATGACATGATATTACTGTGCATCGTTATCTTTATAACCCAAGAGTGACCTATGAATGGGGAAAATGTTGATTTTTTTTCAAATTTTTACTGTATATGTTGTGCTCAACTTAGTGTTCCTAAATTGAGGTCATAAATTATCAACCAGGGTCAGTAAACTGCTGAAGTGTGGTGCACTATATGTGCCTAGGTATCTATTTCTCGCTACGTTGTGTTTAGTGTTTTTATGATGTTTTTGGTTTTATGGTTTTATGTCAAGAAGGAAAATAACTAAGTGTTGGTAAAGAGAAGTGGATGGTTACACTAAAACAAAGCAAAACCTACTCTAAACTGTGTATGACACTAAAGAACAGAAAATGCAAAGCTTGATAATGACTCCTAGTAAGGAAACAAATCACAACATGAACTCAATAACTCATAGTATGAACTCATCCAATTCATTCATTAGGAATATGTTGGAATAGTTTGAGAAAAGAACAAGTTTAATACAAATGAGGTTCTCCTAAGGACACAATCATATTACAATATTACAAAGAATCTCATCCATGGCTAGAGGTTTATTGGAACACAATTGAAAAGAGATTATTTGTAGCACAATAAGATTTCTATCTAAATTAACTTGTAATGCTAAGATTACTCCATTCTGCAGCTCAGCTTGTCACTAGTAAACCTCATCCAAAAGTTAGAGATTTTCTAAAATAGTTTTTGGAAAGAAATGTTTAATTGTGAATTTGCAAAGTATTGCAGAATAATCAAGGCCTTAAACTGATATTACTAACTCCTGTCCAGATGATGATGTATTAATAGAAAGTCAGAACAAAAGAAGTTTTGTAAATAATGAAGGCTGTGGAATTTGATGTTAACAATTAATACTACTCAAAGAACAATGGATAACACTGAGAAAGCAATTGATCAAACTTGAAACATAGTAACCACAACTAAACTATAGTGCCATTAACCTAATTTGAAATATAGTGAACAAAGTTGAACTAGAATGCCACTAATCTAACTTGAAATGCAGTGAATTAAAACTGAACTAGAGTGCCATTATCAAACTTGAAATATAGTGACAGAATTAAACTAAAATGACGTCTACCTCCGGAGTGCTACCACTAGACTAAGGATGCAACTAATTACTGGAATGTTTCAACTCTATCTCATTCAGAATTAGTGGTATTTTGGAATAGTTTGTAGAACAGGACTAGCTGCAACATGTTATGTAAATGAGCATGAAAGCATAAAATTCAACAGAACACAAAAAAGCTCTAAAACACCACAACTATGTCCCATCCGAAATTAGTGATATTTTGGAAGAGTTTATAAGATCATGACTAGCTGTAAAACTGATGTAATTGAGCATAAGAACGTAAAACTAATTCCTAAAATACTACAGTCACACCTCATTCGACATTAGTGATATTTTGGAAGAGTACGTAAGAACGAGACTAAACTGTAGCATCTAATGCAAATGAATATAAACTCAAAGTTCAGAAAATCAATTAAACTAGGAATGAAACGAGACTAAGTTACTTATCTAAATCATATGAACAAATCTCCTTAGGTAGCAGGGGCCCTCTACCACCGGAGTCATGTAAATCTACTCAATATTGACTCAGCTCATGCAATAAAATGATGTTTCTTTCATTAAAGGAGAAATTCTTCAAAACAGAGTATTTACGGCCTTCAAAGATCTAGCAACAAAACAAAATCTAACCAACAGTTTCTCGATCTACCGAGTCATACTTATAATGAAGTTACATAACTACTCTTTGAGAAAAATAGGGATAAGTGTCTTTCCCACTTCTTATCAAATTAAAAATCTTATTAAAAATCTTGTGCTTAACTGCAGACATCTGTAGAGTCCGTGTTTTGATAGGAAACTGCTTCTCTTCTACGTGCATAACCGCTTTAATACTTTAAATCAGACTTCGTGGGGAGCAAGAGATGATGGGGAGGTGTTGTGGATTTCACCCATATTCCTTTTTCTTTGAAGTGACACCTGGAACCTACATAAACATGAGGATGGCTGCAAAACAGACGACTGGCTACGGAATGCCTGTATTCTGTAGCCGATTCTTAGTCAAAATTACTACACCAACAAAATCATGAAAACATAGCAAGTTAGTCATTATATAAATTCTTAAAGAAATTTTAATTAATCCTATTAATCAGTTAAGCCTGTAATTGATGAGGGATAAAGAAAATGAAGTGGAATGTGGTGAAAGAGAAGAACATCTTTGGGGCTCAACAGTATGCACTAAAATTTGACATGGATAGACTCCTTGCATGCCTTGAAGAAATAGAAGATGGGTTTATAGACTCAAAGATGACTCACAAACCCAGTATTATAAATAGATCTTTAGTTGATACTTTAGCTGCATCATTACTTAATCCTAATTAACCAAGTAGTGAGACATTAAAAATTCCAAATTAATCATGAAATTAAACAAAGATGGATATGAAAGGGAAACCTATGAACCCCTAACCCATTTAACCCCCCTAAACCATAAACCTCTAACCCCTTAAACCATAATTCCCAACCCCTAACTCATTTAACCCCGTAAACCCCTAAACCACTAAGGGGACTCGGTGGTAGGATTACAACAATGAGATTTGGTGGGTAAGTGGTTTTATCTGTGAATGGATGTCTCTCAAATGGCATCCTAGGTTAAAGAACATTGGTACCCTATTCTTAAGTACTCTCCTCTTTTCAACATTTTATACAATCAATGGTTATGCTTCCACTTTATTAATAATGGAAATGTTGCAAAGATTTTGGGATCATATTGGGTTCATGGTTGTGGTTTCCTCTCTTTAAATCACTGACATGTGGGATTTTATCCATACCTAGAATTACCACAAAATAAATTGGTTTCAAGCTAAAATCCTTGGTTTAATGCTCTTATTCTGGTCCTGTGAATCACTAATGATGATCGATAATTCCATTGGTAAATATGCTTTCCTAGTGGAATCAAGCATGTTATAGAGAGATAAACATATCACATGGATTTTGGTAGATGTGGACTTCGTTGTTGGCCTTCATGCAGAGGTGGAGCTCAATTAGGGTGGTTTCTCTACTAGGCAATGAATTTACTATTGGGTTGTGTGAGGGCGGCCATGTAAAAAATGCTAAGTTGTGGCCGCCCATGTGCCTTGTGCACCTTCGTGCGACCAATTTTTCGTTTGTTCCCTAGTGCCTTCGTTCAGGCAGGTTGGGTCGTGTGAGGGCAGTTGTGTCAAAAATGCTAAGCTATGACCGCTTATGTGCCTTGTGCACATTCGTGTGACCCATTTTCCATTTCCTCCCTCCTGCCTTCGTTCGGGTGGGTCAGGTCGGGTCGTGTTGTGTGAGGGTACCCAAGGAAACACATTTGGGCTGGTTAGGTCAGGTCGGGTCGTGTGAGGGCGCTCAAGGAAACACGTTCGAGCGGGTCAGGTTGGGTAATGCTGTGTGAGGGCGCTCGAGGAAATGTGTTTGGATAGGTCGGGTCGAGTCAAGTCGTGTGAGGGCACCTAATGAAATGTGTTTGGGTGGGCCAGGTCGGTTCGTGTGAGGGCACTCAAGGAAACACGTTTGTGTGGGTCAGGTCAGGTTGTGTGAGGGAACCTAAGGAAATGTGTTCGGGTGGGTCAGGTTGGGTTATGCTATGTGAGGGCGCCCAAGGAAATGCGTTTGGGCTGGTTGGGTTGGGTAGTGTGAGGGTGCCTAGGGAAAAAAATTCAGGCAAGTCGAGTCGGGTCGTGTGAGGGTGGCCATATAAAAAATTCTAATTTCTGACCACTCATGTGCCTTATGTATGTTTTTGTGATCTATTTTCCATTCGATCCCTCATGCCTTCGTTTAGGTGGGTCACGTCATGTTGTGTGAGGGCTCCACAAGAAACACGTTCGGGTCAGATTGTGTGAGGGAGGCTGTATCAAAAATGCTAAATTGTGACCATGTGTGTGCCTTGTGCATGTTTGTGTGCCCCTTTTTCCATTTCCTCCCTTGTGCCTTCGATGTTCGGGTGGGTCGGGTCGGGTCAAGTTGTGTGCTGGCACCCAAGGAAATGCATTCAGGTCAGGTCAGGTCAGGTCGTGTTGTGTTACGGTGCCTAAGGAAACATGTTCAGGTGGGTCGGGTTAGGTCGGGCCATGTGAGGGCGCCCAAGGAATGCGTCCGGGTCAGGTTGTGTGAGGGCACACAAGGAAATGAATTCGGGTGGGTCGGATCGGGTCGGGTCAGGTTGTACCATGTGAGGTCGCCCAAGGAAACGTGTTCGGGCAGGTCAGGTCAGATCGTGTCGTGTGAGGGCACCCAAGGAAATGCGTTTGGGCGGGTTAGGTCGAGTCGTGTTATGTGAGGGCATGCAGGAAAACGCGTTCGGGTGGGTAGGGTTGGGTCGTGTTGTGTGAGGGCATCGAATGAAACGTATTCAGGTGGGTCAGGTCAGGTCGTGTGAGGGTGACCCTATCAAAACTGCTAATTTGTGACTGCCCATGTGCCTTCATTCAAGCGGGTCGAGTCGTGCTGTGTGAGGGTGCTCAAGGAAACACTTTTGGGTCACGTTGGGTCGGTTCGTGTAAGGGAGGCCATATAAAAAATGCTAAGTTGTGACTGCTCGTGTGCCTTGTGCACATTTATGTGACCCGTTTTTTGTTTGACCCCTTATTCCTTTGTTCGAGCAGGTCGGGTCATGTGAGGACGCCCAAGGAAACACAGTCGGGTCGGGTCGGGTCGCGTCGTTTGAGACTGCCTAAGGAAACGAGTTCAGGCGGGTTAGGTTGGGTTGTGTGAGGACGACTGAGGAAATGCATTTGGGTGGGTCGGGTCGGGTCATGCTGTGTGAAGACACCCATGGAAACACCTTTGGGCGGGTCGGGTTGTGTGAGGGCGGCCAAGGAAATGCGTTTGGTCGGGGTGGGTCAGGTCGATTCAATTCGTGTTAGGGCGGTCATATAAAAAATACTAAGTTGTAACTGCCTGTGTTTCTTGTCCATGTTCATGTGGCCCGTTTGTTGTTTTCTCCCTTGTGCCTTCGTTCGGGCGGGTCAGGTCATGCCGTGTGAGGGTGCCCAAAGAAATGTGTTCGGGTCAGGTCGAGTCATGTCATGTGAGGGCGGTTGTATAAAAAATGCTAAGTTGTGACTACTCGTGTGCCTTGTGCACGTTTGTGAAACCTATTTTCCATTTTCTCCCTTATGCCTTCATTCTGGCAAGTCGAGTCGGGTCATGTGAGGGTGCCCAACGAAATGCGTTTGGGTGAGTTAGGTCAGGTCAGGTCGTGTGAGGGTGACCAACGTTTTTATCATGACCATGATAGAAACCCCTCATACTTAAAAATAAAAGTTAATAATACTATTTTTTTGAAATTTGGTTTCTGATCCATAATTTATATAGAGATATCTTTCCGTCATAATCACATATGAAAATATTTTGTCGATGCGTTTCACTGCAAGATCTCTATATAAATACTATTTGTAGATACTATTTTTGTTACAATAATTTTTTCTTATATATTTCTCAATGATAAACAAAAATGAAACAACTATATCAACCACATTAATATTACTAGTCATAAACATTTCTCCTCCTTAATATTTAATTTTGTTTTAAACTTATTAGTATTACTAGTCTTAAACATATCACCTCCTTAATATTTAATTTTGTTTTAAACTTATCTTTCATGTACAAAAATTTTTCATTGTCAGATATTCATGGAGGGATGTGCGTAGGTTGGGAATTTTCATTGTCCAGGGGTTTTCAGAGGTTAGTACTTTTCATCATAGTTACCAAGTTCGAATTCAAATTCCAGTTTGAGTTTGATTCAATACGAAAAGAATTATGTTTCTTAAAATTCAATACGGAAAAAAATCGGGAGTACACATATTAGCAATACTTAAATAATTTGTTTTCTAATATTTAAAAAAATTGAAATATATAAGATAATAATGAAAAATCAAAAACATCTTAAAAATTGTTCTTATATACTAAAAAAATTGCATAGTTTTACATTAGAATAAGCCTATTGTGAGTGTTCATCCATATACACAATTAAACATATGATATAATGTGTAATATAAACTAAAAAAAATCATTAACATATGTTCGTTCTAGCAGGCTGCAATTTCTTCACCGTACTGATTTAACCAGACCTAAGAGTTAGATCTGGAACAAAAACCCTTGATTTATTTTTGTTTTCATATATTTACCGTGAGCTACCTCAGTTTTGGTTTCTCCTCATCATATTCAACAGGAACAACTAGTGATTTTTGTGGTCATATTGGGGCTGGAGCACAGAGCCACAACCTCTACCAGTTCTGGAGAAGTATTTATCCTACCTTTTGCAAAATTTCCCAATTTTATTGCCGATTCTGTCTCACTGAAGTTTAATGTAAAAAGGTTGTGAATGTTGCTTATATATTTATGTACGATTTCGATCCCTGTTAAACAAATCATACATTATTTATTGGAAAAACCTTAGAATTTATTTGTCATAGTATTAATGGTTGTGTAACTATTGAGAAGAGGTTTGGGGGCTTGTAATGATTGAAATGGTAGATGAGAATTGTCAGTGGAAAGATTCGGGTATGAACACATGTATGGTTGCAGATGAGATAGGGTTTAGAGTGACGATTTTGAGTAAATTCCATGTTTCATGTTCATATCAGCCCGATATCCTGAATGCAAGTAGTGGAACCCTAAAAATGATTCGGGGGTTTTGAATCGCGTCGATGAACCCCATAATGGATTTAGAAATATGGTTTATGGGGTGTGAAGTTCTAGGTAATTCGATCTTGTAGGGTATTCTGATGGTTTTCTTCAAGGGATATCGTCAATTGACTATTGGCATACTCCATTTCAGTTTCAGTTTTTATCTCACACTTGATGGGAAGCCGGTTCCAAGGACGAGGATGATGAAATGAAACTGGATACTGCTCCTTTCTAAGTGAAATCCGACTTCATAAAAATTCCATCATTCCTACCTCAACTGCTCTAAATTATTTATGGTGTGTCCTAGAAATGGTGTCTGCAAGTGTTAACAAATTTCAGGGCCTTGGAGATGTATCCAAGATGCTGAATATTTCTTAGCCATTTCTAGCCAATTCTGGATATACTGCCTGATTAGTTCCTTGGTTTCTTCTGGAAATCACCCGCAATTTTTGGCCTTATTTTGTGCTTTTGGTTTTCTATTCAAAACAAAGAAATATCACACAAAACTTAAAAAAATTGACAAGCCCAAACTGGGAAAACATAAACCTTGAAAGTTAAAATTTTAAACCAAACTACAAGAAAAACCCGAAGGATGAAAGAATTTATTTTTTAAAACATAACAGTGGAGTACCAAGGATAAAATGACATTAGAAGTACTATCCTCGGTATTTTTTTCATAACAGGTAGGGATAAAATGGCTCAGTGACCTCAGTTTTGTTGGAGGATTAAATGTGTCACCTTTAGCTCCAAGTTCAGCACTAAAATTTGGATCCAAGGACACCATTATTGAGATTTGTAACTAGGGGAAACAAAAGAGCTAGGATATGTTGCAAGAACTCTTCTTCTAGAGTGTAGTTTCTTGTTGATGGCTATGACCTAGGAAGCACCCCGATAATGGAAAGCAACATTGTTTTTTTCCTCTTTTCAATGATGAATCATCTATGAATATCATACCTTCCTCAAGAGATGAGCTGAGCATACCATATGTGGCCGACTTATACTATGCAAGATCATACATGATTTTGATAGTTTTGAGGATCATTGAATTGGGGAGAGAATACACAACATTCTATGGTGTAGTTTTATTTGATATTAAAGGTGAAGACAGTCATCAACTAGAGACCTTAAAACAAGAAGTGGTTCATTCACAAGTTTTTATAAAGGTCAAATTTCACCTACAAAAATGTATTCTAAATCAGACTGGTTAGATGATTGACCTAGAGAGTAAGATTTTATGATTATATGTAATTCAATTTAAACGAAAATTGTAGCACACAGATCCACTTACTCAGCAAAAATTTCGAGAGAAAAATATTTCAAAGGATGTCCCAATTTGGAGAGAAAATTCTTGTCACTTTCTCCTAATTTTTTTTTTCATCAACACAACAACTTCTTATGTGAATAATTGACCATCGATCATTTGGTTGCAAGGAATCATTATATCTACTCATTAACATTTCCTTACGTATGTCCTAAGGAGAAATATTTTTTGAAAAGAATCAATAAATGCTTTTAATTCAATGTTTTCAATTGTTCTAGTGATTGGTGTCCCTACAGTTGTCTTGGATAAGAATTATCCAAGAGAATCCTAGACTCCCTCATATTGTTTGATGATTTACATGCAGAGTTTCTATTCTGATATTCAAAGTTAATGAATAATTTTCCACAAGCATATATGACTATCCCATCATAGTAGATCATTAGATCACATAAAAAGGCCATTAGATTCTTAAATAATTTTCCCAGTTCTTTCACTCCCTTCTTTTGACAGAAAATTCCTTCTTTGGATGAGAATGAATGAATAAATTCCTCATAGGGATTTAATCCAAAAGCAAAGGATGATTTAACGAGTTCACAAACTTCAATTGAACCTTTCTTTCGTGGATTGAAGGAAAGAGAACTATTGAATGGAATATCTAAAAAAAAAAAACTTTATAATCAATATCTAAGAAAGTATTCTTCCCTTAAAAATTTTGAATCCCTAAAAATCCAAGTTGTTGAACCACTTTCTTAGCAGATCTTGCATTTGCAATATCAACAATCAAAAGAAAAAAAAAACTTGAAGAATAAATATCCTTGGTAAAAATTTCCTGCACTCCAAGTAGATGCTTCTCCAGTTACGAAATGATGGAATTATCATACCTTCCTCCCCTCATATGCTTCATAAGCCTAGAAATTTTAATAATCTAATTTCCTAGCTCTTTTGTAAATATGTTTCTCCGAGAAACATAATGAGAAAGAACCAAATATCCAAACCTGCACTAAGGCCATCTAAGGATAAAAATTCAATCAAAAGGTTCAACTTAGAATGTTTTCAGATCTTAGGTTAGGAATTTTCATTGTCAACGGTTTTCATAGGATAACTACAAGAAGAACCTAGTAACGATAGATTGAACGAACTTGAAAGATAAGAGGATCAATAATTTCTCGGTTAAGAGAAGACAATCAACAATTTTGATTCCGAGGAAGCAGAGGAAGAAATTATTTTCACAGAGCATTTGATTTTCTGCCCAAGAATTGACCAAATATTCAAATGACATGAAGGGCATGTTGCAGGTAAGCTTTTCATTTTCGTTATAGTTTATATGTGAAATCTATTGTTGCATTCATTTTTTTTTCTTTTGTAAGAGGGTATTTCTCGGGATTACCCTCTCAAAAAATTTTGAGGGTTTTACTATATCTTCCATCTCAAAATTCTTTGATTTAAGCAGCAATAGGTGTTAGGTCCTTATATTACTAGTATATTCCCTTATTGTTGTTAGTGTAACCCCCTTATTGTTATTTTTGTACCCCTATAACCCCCATATTTTTATTATTGTGCCCTTAAATTATTATTGTTAGGTCGACTAGGATTACATTGTAGCCCCACTAGGATTACATTGTGGCCCCATGGACTCCTATATATAGAAAGGAGGTTTTGTCATTTGTATCATCCAAGAATTGTTCATTCATGTAATGTATTGGAGGCTTCCCCCTCGAAGTGGCTTATTTATAAGGCGTTGATATCTCTTTTCTTCTCTTTTTGGAGCTGGTTTCACAACATTTGGTATCGGAGCTTTGGATTCTAGGGTTTCGTTGCACCAAATAGGTCATCGTGGAATTTTCGCTATAATTTTTTTTCTACGAAGGTTCAGAAGAGGAAATTTTTAGAGCGCGAAGCTAAAATCTGGAGGAACATTGTCGCAAAATTTCAAAGATTGCTTCGCAATATTTTCAGATTATGATCTGTGGAGTTAGGTCTTTTTTAGGCTCCCGAATTTCATCTCAAAGAGGTGATCATGGGAAAATATTCATAACTCTCTCTCTGAGCATCAGATTGGAATTCTGTAAAAAGTGGCTGGAAGTACACAGACAATAGTTTACTCTCTATCAATTTCAGAGCCAAAGGAGCAAACAGTGACACGTGGAAAGTCATACAAGTTCAATCTACTGAACTAGTCCATAATTAGGTCATTGTGGTAGATTGGTCATAACTTTGCCTTGAAGAATCAAAATTAGTTCAAACCTATGGCATTCCGAAGAGGATTCAGAGAGCTACCGCAGGGAAAGATGTCAGATATTGAAGATTCAAAATCACAGAGATAAGTTAGTTTCAATATTGAGCTCCTCAAAAGCAAGAAAAAGGTGTCTATTTTTTTTGAATTACATAAGTCTCGTTTGAGAAAAATTAGTTTGAATTTATTCCAAGGGAATATTGAAGAATAGATATCAGTATTGGGTTAGAAAATGCCCCCCTGAAAATAATTTAACACCAATCAAGCCTTCAGAAGGCTCTACTATGACTCATGAAAATGAAGAAACACAACATGAGATATCAAAATTACAAGAGAAAGTGCATCAAATTTCTCTATCACAAAGAGAAACAAAAAATGAAATGGAATTTTTGAAGAAAGGAGTGGAAACTAATATGGATGGTTTGAAGAAAGGCGTGGAAGCTAAGATGAATGGTTTGGAAGCTAATATTGATGGCATGGAAGTGGGCATGGAAGCTAAGATGGATGGCATGGAAGCTAATATGGATGATATGGAAGCTAAGATCGATGAAAAAATGAAAGACAACATCGAAAACATGAAGAATGATTTGAAAATTTTGATACAAGAAATGTTTCCTACTGGTGAAAATATAGTAGAGGAAACTCATGATGAGAATAAAATACATGTTAATCATGATTTCATAAACTCTAATGTTCAATTTAATAACCAACATATTCCAAATATGGATATGAGGAAGTTTGATGGCAAGGATCCCGTAACATGGATACTACAGATGGAGAAATATTTTGATCTCAATAATATGAAAAACAAACAAAAGGTACGCATTGCAACTTTATATTTAGAACAAAATACATTTGTATGGTATCGATGGCTTTGCTTCCATAAAAAAATTGTCACTTGGTCAATTTTAATGGAGGAATTGATAGCACATTATGAGGATACAAAGAGTAACACCTTCTTTAGCCAATTGATAAATCTTAAACAAAAGGGTTCAATGGCGGAGCACATTGATGACTACCAAAAATTGAATATAAGGGTAACTAATATTCTAGAGGAACACATGATTGATGTCTTCATAGGGACTTTAAAGGATAACATCCAACATGAAGTTCGTGTTTGGGAACTTGATTCATTGGAGAAGGCATTCAGGTTGGCAAGAAAAATTGAATGTAAAATTATGGCGACAAGGAATCCTACCACTCACATCTATAAAGATGGTAGTGTTGCTACTCCTAGACTTCCACAACCTACAAGGTTGACACCACAACAACTGGAAGAAAAAAGAGAAAAAGGGATTTGCTATAGTTGTGATAGAAAATACACTAAAGGTCATAAGTGCACTGAGAAGAAATTATTTTACATAGATTGTGAAGAGGAAGAAGAAACTGAAGAAGAAACTATAAAAGTAGAGGATATACACCAAGAAGAAACCCTAGAAGAAGAAGAAATGAGTCTGACCATATCATGTAATGCATTGGAAGGAACTACCACTCCTCAAAATCTAAAGATAGAAGGACATATCAAGAAGAAAAAGGTAATAGTGTTTATTGATTCGGGTAGTACCCATAATTTTATTCATTGTAAGGTAGCCAAGAAATTGAATTGTTTCCTATACGCAGCACTAGAATGTCAAGCGATGGTTGAAAATGGAGGAACTATAAATTTGTCTAGAAAATGCCATAATATCAAGCTAGCCATGGGTGAATATGTATTGAATAGTCCAATGCTTTCCATCCCAATGGGAGGTGATGATGTTGTACTAGGAGTACAATGGTTACAATATTTGGGGACGATAGCTTTTAATTTTCAAGAACTTTTCCTGAATTTTTTTTTCGGAAGGAAAGGAAATCGAATTACGGGGTATCGCAGGGAAGCCAGGAAAGATAATAAGCTCTAATGTCATGACAAAGCTTCTGAAGAAATAACAATGGGGTGTAATTGCACAATTATGCTCACGAGAAGTTCCAACATCATAATCATCTATTTCTCCAGATCTCCAAAAAGTCTTGGACAATCATTCCAAGGTGTTTGATACTCCCAAAGGACTCCCACCTATTCGTGATCATGATCATGCTATTCATTTGATTCCAGGAAGTGTTCCTCCAAACATCAGGCCTTACAGATATCCTTATGTCCAAAAGAGAGAAATTGAACGTATGATTGCATAAATGTTAGAGGTGGGTATAATTCAACCAAGTCAAAGTTCTTTCTTTGCTCTAGTAGTATTGGTGCACAATAAATATGGATCATGGCGCATGTGTCCGGATTATAGGGAGCTCAATAAGCTCACTATTAAAGATAAATTTCCCATTCCTATGATTGATGAATTATTGGATGAATTACATGGAGCAATCTATTTTACCAAGTTGGATCTTCATTCAGGATATCATCAAATTAGAATGAAGATTGAAGATATTCTGAAAACATAATTTCGAACTCATGAGGGTCATTATGAATTTTTGGTCATGCCTTTTGGCCTTACCAATGCTGTAATGTCCCGAAATGGAAATCAACAGAATTTTCCTCCACTGAAGTGTTCCTTTGTCGGAAATATTAACAAGGCTATGTCAGAGATGGACTGAGAGGGATTTTACCAGTTATTTCACCTATAAAGAGAGGATGAGAACCAGAGGCTTCCTGGCCCTTACTCAGACTCTTCCTATAGCTATGAAAATATTTCTTCTTTCAGAAAGATATTGCTCACAAGAGATTAGGTACAACAATACACAAGCATGAGCTGAAAATAGCAGTGAGTGCTGAAACTTCAAAAAATGCAATAAACCCTCATAGTCTTCTCATTGATAATATGATAGCAGAAATGTGTACAAGATCTTGAGGAAATGATCACTCAAGCTGAAGCAACTCCTCCTCTGAAGACATAAGTACAATGAACATGAAATACACTGCTACATATACTATGCCCAACTATGACTGCACAGTCACTGAAGGAATATTGCTGCAAAATAATGATACAATGAAGATATGGAAATAATACACTCAAATAAAGAAGGGGGAGCTAGATCTCAACCCCTGGAAACTATAATAAAAAATCCCTAAAGGGATTGGCTACAATACATACAAAATGGCATTTCTGCAGAAATGTCGGAGTAGCTGGAGTAACTGCTACTCTAAAATGAAAACCTAAAGGAGATTGTTGAATAATGCTACATAAAATGTATAGACCTCCTCCAATGGAAATCTAGAGTGAAAGGCTGATCCTTTCACCAAATAACTCACTCTCCAAAATGTCGGTGCAACCCCTCACTGCAATTGCACTCAAGAACTGCGCATTCAAGGAGAGGAACTGCGTTGTAGATGATGGGAAGAGATTGGCCTCCTGCCAAGATATGAGAAATGGAGCTGATATCTCCCCTACTGATCCCCCGGATGCATAAGAGATTCCTCCTCTGAAATCTGAGCTCTAGAATGATGGTGTGAGAACCTCCACTGCAACCCTAGCAACACAATGGCTCTTGCTGTAAGAATCACTGCACTGAAAGGAATAGCTTTGACCTTGAGCCAATATGTGGAGAAGATGAAGATCAAACCTTCAAGAGCTTCTCAAGAAGGAAGGGAATTCTTGAACAAGAAATCCCTTGTGCTGAACAACACAGCTATCACAGTGTGCAACTGTGGAAAGAAATTCGAAATATCCAAGCTAGCTCAAAATTGTTGCTTTCCCATCCTTTTATGCCAATGAAGGCTCCTTAGCCATGGACCCCACACATTAGGGTTTTCTCCTCCTCATGCAATTTCGTAGGCTTCCCAAGCAAGCCACACCTCCAACTATTGCACAGTTTGACTTGGTCAACATGACCTAGCCCTCTTTGCAATTAACCCTTTTCACACATGGAGTGTGCAAACGAGCTCCAATAATGCTCCTTTTTCATAATGTGAGGGATTTTATTAATGTTTTTCATAATGATGGGCCTCCTTACCCATTTATTCAACTGCAACAATATAAAATCAAAATTCTAATGTTCCATTTAGCCATGTACTAAAATGGGAACATCACAAATGCACCTTCTGCATTTCAAGGGTTGATGAATTCCATTTTCAAACCATTTATTAGAAAATTTGTGCTAGTAATTTTTTTATGATATACTAATCTACAATAGGTCTTGGAAGGATCATGTTCTACATGTTGAGAGGGTGCTCAAACTATTGGAGGAGAAACAATTATATGCAAAAACATCCAAATGTTTCTTTGGAGTACAAGAGGTGGAATATCTGGGTCATATTGTATCTCACGAGGGTGTTAAGGTAGACCCTAACAAAATTAAAGCCATTAAGGAATTGAAAGTCCCCACAACCATAAAGCAGATACTTTCTGTGATTTCTCAAGTTAATGTGGTATTATTCTAGTTTGTTAAGAATTATGGGAGAATATCAAGATCTCTAACAACATTATTGACGAAAGATGCATTTTCATGGACTCCTGAAGCAACTAAGGCCTTTGAACATCTTAAAGAGGCAATGTGCCTAGCACCGGTCTTAGCTACGCCAGACTTCACAAAAACCTTTATTGTGGAATGTGATGCCTCAGGAAATGGAATTGGTGTTGTTTTAATGCAAGAAGGAAGATCCATTTCTTTTGAAAGTCATCCAATCAAAGGAAAGTATTTACAGAAACCTATTTATGAGAAGGAAATGTTAGCAATACTGCATGCACTAAAGAAATGGAGAACTTACCTAATGGGAAGACACTTCAAGGTAAAAACTGGTCATGATAGTCTTAAACACTTTTTGGAACAAAGACTATCTTCAGAAGAGCAGCAAAAATGGGTCACAAAGATGTTGGGTTATGACTTTGAAATAATATAAAAAAAAGGAAGCTTAATGTTGTTGCAGATGCACTCTCAAGAAAGAATGAAGAGGTGGAAGCATTGCTTTGTGCCATTTCTATTATCCAACCAGATTGGATAACTGAAGCACGAGATGAATGGAAGAAGGACAAAGATGTATGGATACTCATTCAAAAGTTGCAGCAAGATCCTAGTACATCTGATACATTTAGTTGGAAAAATGATTCCTTATGGTACAAAGATCGCTTATATCTTTGTAAGAATTCCCAACTAAAAGAAAATATTCTTTTGGAATTGCACACTTCTCCTTTAGGAGGACACTCAGGATTTTTAAAAACTTACCACAGGGTGAAGAAAGAATTTTTTTGGGATGGCCTTAAATATGATATTCAAAAGTTTGTGGCGGAATGTTTGGTTTTCCAGCAGAATAAAGTGGAAACAATTAAGACCCCGGGACTTCTACAACCTTTATCCATTTCAAGTCAACGTTGGGAGGAGATTTCAATGGATTTTATCACAGGTTTACCTAAGTCCGAAGGAAAGAGTGTCATCATGGTGGTAGTTGATAGACTTACCAAGTATGCACACTTTTGTGCATTATCTCATCCATTTAAAGCAAGTACATTTTCTACTACATTTATGGATAGAATTCAAAAGCTACATGGAAGCCCAAGGGTTATTGTGAGCGACAGAGATCCCATTTTTACTGGAAATTTTTGGACGGAGTTATTTTCTTGTTTGGGTACTCAACTAGCTCATAGCTCATCTTATCATCCTCAATCCGATGGTCAAACAGAGATAGTGAATAAATGTTTGGAAGGATATCTTCGTTGTTTTGCATCTGATAAGCAAGCACAATGGGTCAAGTGGTTACCTCTGGCTGAATGGTGGTATAACACTTCCTTCCATACTGCAGCAAAAAAGACCCAATTTATGGCACTTTATGGATATCATCCACCATCCATCACATCTTCTTTAAGGGAAAATTCTAGGGTTCAAGTAGTGGAGGATCACATCATGCATCAACAAGAAATTCTCTAACTCTTAAAGGATAACCTAAATTTGGCAAAAAATTGAATGAAACAACAGGCATATCAACATCGCAGTGAGAGAATTTTTGATGTGGGAGACTGGGTATCTTTATGGCTACAACCATAAAAACAAATGTCCCTCAAGAAATCTAAGAAGGATAATAAATTATCACCAAAACACTATGGTCCTTACAAGGTTTTGCAAAATATTGGTACTATGGAATACAAATTGGAGCTTCCTGCTTCTTCGCGAGTGCATCCTATTTTCCATGTTTCATGCTTAAAAAAGGTTATAGGGGACAAACTTCCAGTTCAAAAAATATTTCCAGAACTTGATGAGGAAGGAAAAACCATATTGGAACTTGAAGTAGTCACGGAAATAAGAACTCGACAACTATGAAATCGATCAATTTCAGAGTATCTCATCAAATGGAAGAACTTACCCACAGAAGATTCTACATGACAGGATGAGAATTTTATACATAAGCACCCAGAGCTACTCAAGCGTTGAGGACAACACCTTTTTGAAGGAGAGGAGCATGCTAGGTCCTTATATTACTAGTATAGTCCCTTATTGTTGTTAGTGTAGCCCCCTTATTGTTATTGTTGTACCCTGTAACCCCCATATTGTTATTATCGTGCCCTTAAATTATTATTGTTAGGTCAGATAGGATTACATTGTGGCCCCATGGACTCCTATATATAGAAAGGAGGTTTTTTCATTTGTATCATCCAAGAATTGTTCATTCATGTAATGTATTGGAGGTTGCCCCCTCGAAGTGGCTTATTTCTAAGGCATGATATCTCTTTTCTTCTCTTTTTGGAGCTGGTCTCACAACAATAGGGTTCTTCTCAAAACGTTTTGAGGGTTTACTATATATTACATCTCAAAATTCTTTGATTTAAGCAGAAAAAAGGTTCTTTTGTTGATTTTTCATTGAAAAAATTTCTGGGTTTCAATGGGGTAATTTTCTTTAAGTTAGAACCTATTGAAGTATATTACTATTTGAAAATTTTCTTGATGTTTGCAAAATTGGCATTTAAGAACAATGTTTTGTTTGGAACATTTTGTCAGTAGATTCTATGAATAATTCTTTGTGGAGATGACAAACGGTTTAGGATTTTTTCACTTGACCATTCAGGAAGCACCTGCATCCAAAGATTCGATCCCAACTCTGCTGGTATGGAGGATTTACTAGTTACATTTTATTTACAAGCGATAGGGACGGTTTTATTCACACAGTCATTTCTTGGTTGGGTTATTCATGTACGGGTAGATTGAGTCTTCCCACACTTGGCAATGCTATAAACGTTTTGTAACATGAATGATCCCCTTAATGCCATAAATATTACTAATGTTTCCTGCACATTCGCCATAGCCAAGGGATCCCATGTTTCCCTTTTACTACTCTATGTTGCCTCGAATAACAACACTAATGATCACCGCAAGTGAAGTTACAAGAAGAGAAGCCAACAACTGTCTCTTCCTTATACATGAGGGATTCCTGCATGAAATCAAAATCTTGGTATGAAAACGGTGAAATTATGGAGCGTGTGAGTGATTTATGGGCCCTCCAAAGGATATATGTTGTTCAATTTCCAGTCAGTCCTTCTAATGGTGGGGTTGTTATAAGTGATATTTTTTTAATGGGATTTCTACGATATCTTACGAGCCCTCAACATGGTACTATGTGGAGAACTAGTGCAAGCTTGCAATGATCTGAAATAATGGTGGAAGAAACATCATCCCAATGCACTGTTTACAATGAGATATATTGACACAACTTATATGGTCAGGGTTATGCCAACAAACGCTACAGATAATTTGTATTGTACTATGCTTGCTCATTCTGCTATACATGGGATCATGGGGCCATGATAATACCAGACAATGGTTCCTTAATGTCTTTCGAATTCCTAGGGGCCACGATAATATCGAACAATGAAAACAAATATGAATATGAAAAACCCATCTTTTTTTATTTATGAAAACAAAAATCAACAATTTCAATAGAACAAATAATGAGGGTTTGGGATATTCTTGACATACCTTTGACTGGGCACAAAAATCATGTCCCAAGTCTCCTCCTATATTGTAGTGATATGTAGAACTCTAATATAGATTTCAAATCCACTAAATACTCACAAATAGTGCTATTTTCACTCCAAATGAACTCTCTTCACTGTGGCTCCGCAATTTACAAATGCTCACAAATCATCAATGAGATGTGTTAGAAAAATATGGTGGGGGAACCATTATATAATGATAAATAAGGGTCTGTGAGGACGGCACATTTTTTCCACTTAATTACTTTGGAATTGATTCTGATGGGATGGGGATTGGTTTGGATTGAAACCAGCCTGAACTAGTTATCTCATAAGGTTTTGTCCCAAACTAGCATGTCGATATGGTTTAGGGTCAGTCTGGGCATGGCAAGGTTTGAACTCATTCACACTAGACGCTTCTGATAACGTTGGTCTGCATTTTATGATGCACACTTATTTTATTTTATTTTTTTCATCTCATACTTACTAATAAGTGACCAACTCTTTGTGCCCAAACTTGGATTTATGTTAAGCTTCTCCTTAATGGGAATCCAAATTTCCATAGACTTGGTAAACCATTGAAATATTCTGGAATCCTACTATCTTGGTCTAGTTGTTTGTACCACTTCCTATGTTCTATGTGAAGACAACTGAGAACTTATAGGTTTACATTATCTCTCTAGCCATTCACCCTTCAGCCATGCCTTTTATAGATTACCTTTAGATTCAACATCAAATTCTTGGGGTGGGGTTAAGGTCTGATTGGAATCTTCCAAGCTCTCTCAAGGTTTCCCTCAATTAGGATTAGATATTGATTTTCAATTTCAACATCATTCCCTAAAAATTGTATGAAAAATTAAAAATAAAAACATCTTTCTGGTCATTTTTATGCATTACATCGTTGTCCTTTCTACATTGTAAGACCAGTGGAATTTTTTATTGGCCAAGTAATCAACACTTTCACAAATTTTATCTACATCTTTGTTAATTTTACATGTTTCTTGTTTTAAGTTTCATTGTACATCCTTACATGAATAATAAATATTAAAAATTCAAGGAACACACTATTTGTTTGTAATACTTTTTCACAACGATACATGGCACGATACATAAAGTTGAGATTCTTCTTCTTAGGGACCACATTATTAGGTTTTTCCATTCTTGACTTCCATATGTATAAATATCTACAAAAATTTTGTGAACCCTACGTATGTGCAAACAACTAAGCCCCATCTATGATCTTTTTATTTCCATTTTATTGATCATTTTATTACCATAAAACATGTAGTTGTGAATTGTGCTTCCAGGGATTAATTCAAATCAACACTTGTAAATTAGATAAATATTATCTATCCAAAACTTCAAATCAATATGATCTATACTGTGTCACAAAAAAATGTATACAAATTACTCATGGAGATTGAATGTGAGGAGAAACAGTTTCCATCAAGGCAACTGATGAGGTTGTGAGTGAATTTAGTTGGTTGTCTTATTTTTTCCTTGAGTTTTGCTAGGGTGTTGGATTTATGTATTATTTTCTATTTCAGAGTCTAACTACTTGTATGTAGAGAATATTTGATTGCAAATTTCTGGGAAGAAGGACCATTATTAAAGAGTGTTTCTACAAGAAGTACATGCATCCCATTTTGGATTCAACGTTGACCTTGAAATGTCTTTATGGTCTCAGTGTATGAGAAAAATTAGTTTGCTTTTGTTCTATATTTACTTCATGTCTATAAGGATATAGATTATTTTTCATGTTGCCTAAGGTGGTTGTGAGTGAGATCCATGTACAAATGCGATTCTAGGAAGAACATTGCATGGCTAAGGCTAGAAATCTTGGAGTTGCATAATACACCTATATTAATGCAAAATACTGGATGCATTCTCATATATTAAATTATGAATTTCCTAGTTTTCCTTGCTTGAAGTTATCACTATAAGAATTTAATCCACCTATATATAAATGGATGAAAAATGTTGGATACACTCTCATATAATAAATATGAAAGTGTGCCAGCTATATTTAAATTAATCATCATTTTTTATCCTTGCAAGTGACAAAAATGAAGAGAAATGTGTGTTCTTAAGTCAGGTTTCCTCTTTGATGCCTCAAAATTTGGGAATAACGATCTCTACCAATTACAGGGTATTGGATATGATGTAGATATTCAATCATTTTTTGCTACTCTCATGGAAACTGGAGGGATTTCAGCTAGTTTTCTTCCAGCCTAGGGGCCTAAAAATCATTGTTAAGATTGATGATATAGAGAGCCTTATTCCACTCCTGGACATGAAAGTTAGCAATATCTTTGTTACAAAGTTCAATTCATTTAGAGTCTCCTTAAAATATAACTCTATTATAACCTCCCTAAAGAGACAATAAAATGCCTGAAATGAGACCATTTGTCTTGCATGAGTTGTGGGAGAATTTTCCTAAGAAACCAACTTGGCTTGTAAGAAAATATCATTATCATCATTTAATACACAACCAACCCTTGATACCTTAGGATTGTTTCTAGATGCCCCATCAAAAATTTAGCGTTGTGGCGGGGGGATCCTAAGGAATGGTGAATGCTTTGATACGGGAGGTTGATTGGTAGGTTGCTTTAAAATACTTCAAAATATTTGTCTCCTTTGGTTCTTTGTATATTTTAGCTAAAGACGTTTTAACTGATTCAACCAAAGCTTATTTTATCTGGACGAAAACCTTTTAAACCATGTGAATTTTTCCTTCAAATGTTCTGGAATTTGGGTTTTCCTATGTGTATATAATAGGTTAATGCACCCAGATCCTCATCCCATTATTGTATAAGCAACCAACTTTTCAAAATGAAGCACAATCTAAATTCCATTGATGATTGCAAACTTGATCCATGCATCTGTTCATACTGGGATCTATTTAGTTTGTGTAAACACTATATTACTCCATGGAATTTAGTTGGGAAATAGAGAACGATGTCATCTTAAATTCCCTAAACCAATAGAAAAATGTTGTATTTTACTTACTACAGGGTTCTTTCCAAGTTCATTCCTAAGATACTTGGACAGGAAGTGCAGATTTATGAGGCAAAGAGAATGAAACTTTACTGTAATGATTTTACAATAAGTAAATATATCTTTTCCTATTCTATTGATATCCTTGGATCTTTGTGCAACAACATTTAATGAATTTTATTAGGTTCATTCTAGTATAGCGATTTTTACCAAAGCCTTGCAGGGTGCATGGATTTTTCACCATTTTCTGAAGGGGGAATTCACTTTTTCTGTGAAATTCATTAATAGTAAATTTAAAGCCACACCATAAAGACACATGGTTTAATTATTCTAAAGAAAATGTTTTCAATTTAGTTTGGTATTATGATCATTTAGCATTTTTCCACCTCTTGTCGTTATTTGTGAAGTGCTTTCCTTTCCCTTAAATAAATCTTATGTTGCAAATTTTCACCATGTGTGTTTCGGGGAAAATCACCCTAGAGGTTCGTTGGGTTTAAACCTCCACAGAGCAGGGCATGCTACTTAAGAAGGACCAACACAACCATACATGTTCATGAAAAACTAAATAGAGCAGATCGAGGAAGTTACCCGTAGGTCCTACGGTTGAAGCAGTATCCTCGTTGGGTCCAAACCCTGAAGAACTGCCCTTCTCTTCTAACTCCGAATACAAGAAGAAACAAGCACGAAGAACTGGTTGTACAGCATATATCTACTCTAAATGTTAGTGAAATCCATATGAAACATTAGATAAACCATAATGAATGCTTAAATAACAATATTCTCATGTATGCAAGCAGACACTAACACGTATATTTCGGGAACAAGATGGTACTTCTGTATTATAAATAGCATGTACAGAAATAACGAGTGGAGAGATAACCTGAATCCTTCCACGATATTTGAGCAGACCGTCGTCCGGATCCGTCCCACCCTTGCCTCGCTAAGATTCCTTCCAAACTGGTGCATACGAGATGACATATAAAGAGATGAGCATCTCCAGGAAACAAGGGTTTCCTGTAATGAACTGGGAAGTGCAGGAGGCACGGGAATTCAGACTTGGATAGGGAATACCAATAGAGTATAATATCAATAATTTCTCTCTCTCCCTTAGGCCATGCACATGAGGGGCTTTTATACTCCCTCAAAGTAGTTTCAACAGTTGGAAACAGTTGGCCATGTGCTGGGGTGGTTGAACTACCAGAGTAACCATCAACCCAGCCCAAAAATAGGGAATTTTTATATATTTTTTAATGATTTTAATGGCATACGCGAAAAAGTGCATGTGGACTCGCGTATACACGCGGAAAAGTCTGGGCATAATCGCGTATGGGGATTTTTACACTGTTTTTTAGTGAATTTGTCCAAGTCTGTAGGAATGGGTGCCCAAAGCCATAAAAGAAATCATGAATCATATGAAGGTGAGAAATGATGCTATAACATATGCCCCCTAATATATGAGGTCAGAAGGGGTACATGATGGCCGAAATGTATTATGCACATAGAAATAACTTCGCAAGGACAAGAGAGGACTTCACCAGATTTCAGCCTGCCAAAAACCAATGAAAGAAAACAGAGAGTCAACTCATGCTGAGGTGGGCATACCCATGCTCAGTCAAAAATACATCATATAGAAAGTACCGAATAGATCCAACATGTATACAAGTATAACTGAACTGAAAGTACACAATGAATCATCTGAGCATGGCCCGGAAGTATAAGTCTGAATCAATGTCCAAGTATCACATATAGAAAGCTGATCAAGGATGGTGCAACTGGATGTCTGATCATATAAGTAACTGAATCTCCAAGTACCGAATCATAAGAGGTGGAACAAACGGTACAATCACGCAACTCGGGAGCCAACATATAAGATGCTGGTGTACTGAACTGCAACATATAAGGGTGGATGGCATCACTGGCAGAAACTGAATGGACTGTCAAAAGTGAACCGAGAAATGCTGATGCAACCCGAGGTCTTCACCGATCACTATGGCACAATTCTACACAATGGGAATAAATGAGCTGAAGTCGACTATGTGAGAAATCGTTGGATTACCGGTCAATGATGTATACCATTAACCAACGCGAGACAACCCACCGATAATGATAATGAGTGTCAAGGTGCCCCAGTACAATCTAACAAGTGCGAATGAATGAGTTGAAGTCGAACACTTGAAAGAATCTACTAATCAGGAGGCAATGATGAATCCCCACTGTCGATAGCGAAGAGTCTGCCACTGATGACTGCAAACCCTAAGGTACTGACAAAAAGACTCTAGATCTTGTTCCCAGAGCAATGAGTCGAAGTCGATGGGAAAATATCTGCTGGAAGGAAGGCATTAAGGCATCCCACATCAGTCCAGCGCGAGTGTAACCCGCAGGCCAAGATTTGGAAGGAATCGGACGAAGGAGAGTGATGGAACCAAACCGAAGTACGTTTCCGACATGCACAAGATGAAGCTAGCGCACGGAAGAAACCCTCTGAACCAACCAATAATGAAAGCTGACACAGAGGCGAGAAATCCACCGATAGGGTCAAATGGAAATCAAGGTACTGCACGAATCCCAAGTGTGATAATGTGTGCTAACATCGAACACAGGGGAAACTACTCAGTCAAAGACCCATAATGATGATCAAATGCTGAGCACAAGGTCACCTATCAATGATGGAAATAGAGCCAGGGTGCAGCTCTAAGCTTGCTCTCAGAGCAATGTGTCGTAGTCGATAAGAGACAAACCTACCGGCAAGAAGTCAATGGGGACCTTCTCAAACCAGCACGAGCAGAAGACCAAAACATCTGATGTGATAGAACAAGATACTAACAAGACCGGGAAGGCCGACTGAATAATGAGTCAAGAGACACCGCAGAATGGCCGACTCTGGTTAGACTTCCCTTGAACAAAAGCACGACTCGTGATGACCATGGCAGCAAAAAGTGACACTGTATAAGTCTGTTATGCAGGAGGCAGAACAAACTCTCCATATGATTGGAAGAGATAACCAACCGGGGGAGGACTGACAAGTGAAACATGGTAAAGGTTGAACCTAGGTCAAAACTAAAACCATCCCAAATGAAGGAAATATATATAAGTATATGTGCTTTGTTCAAGGGCGACAAACTGACTCTGTACTGCCATCAAAACAACGAAGATACATCCCGTTCCCGCTCTTTTTGTTATATTTGATTTTTTTGTCTTTTTCATATAATAAGCCCGAAAAAGAATAAAAGAATGCTATGGTACAATGGATAGAACGAGTATAAAAAATCAGATGCACTAGTTCCTGGGATTGGAACAATCCTATGCTCAATGCAAGGTGGCGAAAACTGGTAAGCGATACTCAGAGGAACGTTCCATCCATGGGTAAAAGGGTGTCAAGTCGTGATAGCTAAGTGCATGCAATGGTTAACTTGTACAAATAGTCAAGGTCAAAAGTTGGCTTAAACACTGAGTCCAAATGAAGCTGGCTAAAGGCCAGGATAAACAAGTAGCCAATATGCAATGCAGTAATACAACTCAACGACACCAGGGAGCCTCTAGGGTAATAGCCAGAAAAAATGATAGTGAGGAAGAAGAAGAATGAAGCTTCAACACATAAGTCATGGCGGGACTAAAGAGGACTCCCGAGCCTACATAAAACGCAACATGGGCAACAAGTGATAGCGAGGAACTAACTAGGAAGCCCATGTAAAGGAAGGCTCTACCACCAAGTCATGATTAAATAATCGGCGAGTGAAATGGGTGTAATAATTATGACCTGATGGGATCGACCCTAAGGCAAGTGATCAGTATGGAGGCTAGTATGCAAGATGCAACGGAAAGTGATTTCCCTAACCTATATGCCAGTGAAGATCATATACCTGTCGTGACGAGTCGGTAATCATGGATAAAAAACGGGAAAAATCTCAAATTCGTCAAAATGTACCTGAAAACATACCAAACTGGGCACTTCCAAGCATCCGGGTTATGCAGCTTAAGATAGATCGAAAAAATGAGCATAAAAATTTTTTGCGAAAATTTTCAACTTTTTAGGCATAAATAGACAAATTACCTCATATTTGGTTTATTATTACATTGCTGATTTGGAAAAAAGTGCTCTGGAGCAAAAAAATTCTTTCGTCAAATCAGGAACAATCGACCGTCGAATCGCACCGAATTTGTCAGGTAGGCTCCTCAATCATCTTTGCAAATCATTTTGTCCGTTTAGAAATTAAAATTTAGTGATTTTCACCATTAAAACCCTTGCTAAAAAACTCGGACTTGCGCATACGCGGGTTGGTAAAAGGAAAGTCGCGTATACACGCGACTGTGCATAGAAAAAGGCGCGTATGCGCAGGTCCGAATCAAAAAATGCGTGGCTAATGCATGATTTATTGAATTTTATAGGATGAAAATCTCATGGAGGGAGCGTGAACACAGCGCAATTGATCAAGAGGTCATGCAAGATCGAGCATCGCAAAATATTCTTCGAAATTGCGGATTGTTCAAATTTTTCAAAATGCCAAATATGAAAAGCAATGTTCGGTTGCTAGAAATTCTCGTCAATTATTGGGAACCAGACCAAGATTGCTTTGTTATAGATCAGATGCCAGTACGCATTGAAGTGGAAGACATATATTTTATCACTGGACTCTCCCGGAGGGGAGAACCAGTAGACTTGCATGGGAAGCCCCTGGGAGGGCTAACCGTGGAAGATTATGTCCACGTGTATTGCGTAGAGGGTTCCAAGAAAGTTGGAACTCAGATTTCGATTAAAGATTTACGGGATTTGCACATGAAAATCCTCCTTTTCACCATTGGCAGAGTGGCAGGATCTGCCTCCCTACATCAGGCGTCCAGGACGCAAATGAGCATAGCAGTAGAATGCTTGACTCATGTGTATGATTGGTGCACAGCCCTATTACTGAACATGAAGCAACAGTTGACCTCAATCCGCCAAGAAAAGACCAAACACTTTGGGTACGGTACTATTTTGATGACATTCTTCTTTGAGAAGATACCAGCATTGAGACCCAGAGTTATCTCTACCATCAGTAGCCCGAGGGACCCAAGAATTGCCCGTTGGGCGGACATGATGAAGAGATTGGGGGGTAGTGAAGTACCCCGGACCACGTGGGACGATGAGTTCTTCCTTTGGTGGGGAGAACAAATCATCGCTGTGGACAACTATCCCTATGCCGGGATGGACTTTCGTGGAGATCCAGATCTAGTTCTTCCACTAGGCACAGCATGGGGCACAGTCGGTAAGTTTGTAATTTTTTGACTTATACAATTTTTTTTGGATTTTTTCAAATATGTATGAAAAAATAAAAAAACAAACATGTTTTTGATTGGATTCATAATGACTGACAATGTAAACATGATCATGATACATATATTGGACCAGTTCGTCCTGAGGGTTTCCCACGCCACAAGCGTCGCAGGGGCGAAGCAGATACAGTGGATTCAGACAGGACTCTCCAGGCTGTGCAGAGGAACTTGGAGGGATTAACCCGCCAAATACCTATGGCTGCCGTGGAAGACCTGCTGGAAGCCATCCAGAGATGGGTGGTAGGAGTGCCCCGAGACTGGGTACGATTATTCCGCCGAGTTGCCACCGCAGTCACGTTCTATAGGAACACGACTTCTAGGCAGGGACCTCAGGAGTAGACGGATATTATGTATTAGATGACTGTATATTCTTTTTTGAGACTGAACATGATCGGGCATAAGCCCAAGTTTTGTATGACCTTATGGATCCAAATTTTGTAAAGTTTTTTGAACACTCTGATGATATATATACAGCGATATTTGATGTGATGTGATAAATGTATCAAAATGTATGATGTTTTTTATGATTAAATTTTATTGTATGGAATGATTAATATGCCAATCAAGTGCCTGATTAGCTAATGAGTCAGCCAACCAATTGTCAGCTCGAGGAATATGAATGAAAGTTAAAAATTGAAATGATCTTTGTAACAAACGCACCCTCAAGAACAATCGTAATAAAAAAGGATCTCGAACCCGATAAGTATTGTTCAACTGCGACACCACCAGCTGAGAGTCCAAGAAAACTACCAACGAATCAACATCCAAAGATATTGCCTCCGAGAGTAGATAAACAACTGCAGTGTATTCTGCTATATTATTGGAAGCAGGACCAATGCAGCCCCCTCTTGATACTAACAGCTGACCGGAAGGATAATGAAGCACCCAAGCCGCGGAAGCTAAGTTCCGGGTGTGTCTACTAGCACCATCGGTGAAACCAAAATGACTCATGACATCCGACACAACCTGCCAAAGCAGATCAAAAACATCACCAACTCATCAAAGATCAAAAATCAACCAGATATGTACAAATCAAAAAACTACTATATACAAAAGCAACATGCCAGGCCGAAGCCTAGGTATAATACTTCTTCAAATAGAGCCCATTTCGGGGCTCCGGCAACTCGTTTCCTTCAAATTCAACCAAAGTATACGCTCCTTTCTTAAGGACTTTTTTAACCATAAAGGGGCCATACCACATAGACTTAAACTTTCCTGCCCCCAGGGCATCTTTTTCTTGGGCATAGACCAAAACAAGGTCACCTTCCGAAAAAACCCTGGGTTTGACCGCCTTATCGTACTGGACTTTGACTCGGTTTTTATGTGCTTCATTCATCGTGGCGGCATCACGACGCTGCTCATCGAGATGTTCCAAATGAAGGAGCCGTTCTTCAAGACTAGAAGTGTCAGGAAGAAGTTCAACAGCTAACTTAAGAGAAGGAATCTCGCATTCAATAGGAAATACGGATTCCATCTCGTGCACTAGCTGAAACGGAGTAAAGCCAGTTGCAGTTTTCACTGACGTCCTGTATGCCCAAAGTGCAAGATATAGCATAATGTGCCAATTGGATCTAGATTTATCAATTGTCCGTTGAAGAATTGTCTTCAAGGATTTATTCACGGCTTCCACTTGCCCATTGGCTTGAGGATAATACGGAGATGAATGCTCCTGCCGGAAACCAAATTTGAGAGCCAACTCAGCCATCATACTATTCTGAAAATGACTGCCATGATCAGTGACAATCTCTCTAGGAATACCAAAACGAGCGATAACCTGGTTGAAAAGGAAAAGAGCTGCAGTCTCACCATCATTCCCAAAAGTAGGCATAGCCTCGACCCACTTCGTAAAGTAGTCTATTGCTACAATAATGTACTTGTGACCTTTAGCCGAAGGCGGGTTACAAGTAGTATAATCAATACCCCACTTTGTAAAGGGACCGACAGTAATGACTGGAAAAAGCGGAGCTAGATGAGCGTGCATTTTTTGAGTATAAACCACACACGGATGAGACTTTTTGACCGATTCAATACAATCTTTGAAAATCGAGGGCCAAAAGTACCCAGCACGCAAGATTTTTTGGGCTGTAGCAAGCCCAGATAAATGACCCCCACAAGCTCTACTGTGGGAATCATTCAGAACAACCTTAGATTCTTCGAGAGTCAAGCAGCGCCTCAGGATTGAATCAACCCCTCGACAGTATAAAGCATCACCAATAATCAAATAATTCTTGGCCAAGTGACGCAGCTTACGACGCTCATCTTTCGAAAAAGTAGAGGGAAACTTCGCAGTCTGGAGATACACAATGATATCTCCATACCAAGGATCCTGTGAAGAGATAATAAACAAATGTTCATCCGGAAAGGATTCATCATAGATCATCTCTTCCCCACAGGGCAACTCGGAGATCAATTCCGCGAAAACTAATTATTTCTTGGACTTGGCAGACATAAATTCAAGATCAAATTCCTGTAAAATCACAATCCATCTATTGTATTTCCCCCCAATCACTCGCCTACTGAGGACAAACTGAAATGGATTGGCTGCTGCCAAAACATAAGTTTTCCGAAGAATAATGTAATGTCGGAGTCGCTGCACAGCATGAACTGCTGCTAAAGCTAACTTTTCTATCGGAGTGTACCGGAGTTCAGGTCCTACCAGTCCTCGACTAAGGTAGTATATAACATGCTCTGCAAGAGCATCATCCTCCTGAACCAGAACCATACCAATAGTAGATTCTGCTGCTGCCAGATACAAAAGGAAATCCCTGCTATAATCAGGTGGACTCAATAAAGGAGCAGAGGTCAATGCTTTCTTCAAAGCATCGAATGAGCGTTGAGCGTAGTCATCCCAAAGAAAAGGAACTCCCTTCTTCAACAATCTCATAAATCCCTTTGTAACTTCAACATAATTTACGATAAATCTCCGAAGAAAATTAGACTTTCCTTGTAGACTTTGAAGCCGACGGATAGAGGACGGGGGAGGCAACCGAAGTATTGCCTCAACCTTGAAGGGATCTACCCTAATCCCTTCCCTAGACACAATGAATCCCAATAACCGGCCGGATGTAACCGCGAAAACGCACTTGTTCGGATTCAATCTAATCTTATAGAAACGACATCTTTCAAATATTTTCTGGAGGTGACCAGGATGATCCATCCTCTTTCGAGAATGAGCAGCTAAATCATCCAAGTATGCCTCGATAATCTTTTTGATGTCGTGGAAGGCATATGACATGGCCCGATGAAAGGTAGCCCCAACATTTTTAAGACCAAAAGGCATCTTCTTGTATGCAAACGTATCCCAGGGACAAATAAAGGCAATCTTATGTTGATCTTCAGGACGGATAGTAATCTGTTTATATCCGAAGAAACCGTCCATGAAGGAGAAAATCTCATTACCGGCACACTCGTCAATGATCTGATCGATAAATGGTGTGGGGTAATTATCTTTAGGACATGCTTTATTTAGGTCTCTGAAATCGATGCAAACTCGAATCGTTCCTTGATTTTTATCTACGGGAACGGGATTTGAAACCCATTCAGTCAAAGGAACAGGGAAAATGAATCCCGCCTTAAGCAGCTTCTCAACTTCAGCTTTGATAGCTGCTGCCTTCCTAGGATTGACCGGACGAAGTTTTTGCCTCACCGGCTTAGCATTTTCATACGTCTTGATCTCATGCTGGACAATAGATGGGTCTATTCCAGGCATTTCCTCATAAGACCAAGCGAATACATCCCTATACTCTTTAAAGAGCTCGGTGTAAATTTGAATCTCTTCACGGGAACATTCAGCTCCGATGAAGACATTCTCAATAATATTGGGATCCTTGGAAATGTTCACCGGGATAGTAGGAGAAATCACAGCCATGTTCCCTTCAGCATAAACCTGTGTTGGTGCTAAAGGGTTCAAGACTGGGTGAACAGGACCAGGAGACTGAGGACTTGGAAAACTAGTTTCAACTTCGCTCAAGTCAGGTAAAAGGTAAGACCGATGATGCAAGTCATCCCATGGTCTATCTATACCAGTCATGGCTTCCAAGATGGCCTCTTCAGATGGAAGAGTGGTATCAAGGCAATCCTGGGCAGAAGAAGAACTTAGTGTCCAAGCCGGAGCCACATCTCCATCCAACTCTTCCGGCGAAAGAGGAGCTGGAATAGATTCTACAGAGTCAACAATATACTGATAAGCAATCTCTGCTGCAGACATCGGAAATGCCATTCCACCCACTTGACCTTCCGCTAATGTGGTAGTAGGGGAAGGTAAGGTCCAAGGGTCCGAAAAATAATGAGTTCTGAAGAACTCTCTTCGAAGAGGAGCCTTGGAGGATGAAATTTCATTAATATGAAACGTAGGAGGAGGAATATCAAAAGTACCCATCAAGGAAGAATACATTCCAACTCCTAAATTCTCAACATGCACCTTAATATTATCCAACTTTGGAATAGATGAGTCAGAAGATGCATTCGGGTCTACAGGAGGACAGTCCAGTTGATCCACTGTAACAATCCTCCCTTCGTGGGGGAAACATATAATTCGAAATAATGAGGATGCAATGGCATCCATCTCATAAATCCAATTTCTCCCCAACAGAAGGTTGTAGTCCAAGCTTGCATCCACTACCTCAACCTCTATATTGACAGTTTTTCCCCCAACACAGATGGGCAAAGCCGGGACAATACCATGGGGTCTGTGAGAATGACCATCGAACACAGTAAGAACAGTGCTAGATGGAACAACTTTGGGAGATCCAAGTGTCTTCCAGCATGCGAGAGACATCACGCATGTGGAAGCACCCTCATCAACAACCGTTCGAAAGATATTGCACTTTCGATACGATGATTTAATATGGAAAGCCATGTGATGAGGAAGTCTCTTCTTAAAATTAGTCATATCAAAAGTAATCAGAAGAGAATTTTTCGGATCAATAGCCCCAATGGCAGTGAGCAAAGCACTGCGCTGAGCCGGACAAGACTGGAGTACCTCTAAAGCTAACATAGCACAAGGACTCTGTGCCAGATCTTCCACAATCGAGTAGTTCTGGGCAGCCCTAGCATTCGGATTAATCGTTGATCGCTTAGAAGATGCTTTGGGCATCCGAGGCATAGACTCAACAGTAGGCTTCGTAATGTGAAGCGGCTCAGTAGCATTAGGAGTATCCTTAGCTTTCGAAGACTCTTCTCCGCCATAATCACGGGATCTCGTAGCGATATCCGCGTGAGCACTCATCATGAAAATTTTCGATGGAATTTCCCCTTCCTGGGTGCCCCCAGAGGAAGCCCCAGGATTTTGGTTCGCGCCAACAACTAATTTTTGCCCTTGGGGAAAAGGGTTTGTTAACACAGCCTGGGAACTAGAAGAACCCTGCTGGGCTAACAAGCGCTGCGCATCCTGAATTTTAGGGCAAAGGTGCGTGAGATGGTCTCCAGTACACAACTTGCATGGAAACTTCACTTTCTTTTTCTCCTTTGGACCCTCACCAACATGCTCGTTGGTTTTATTCGCATTACCCTTCCCGTTCTTGCCCTTTTTCTTATTATTTCGTCCCTTCTTCTTCCCTTCGGATTGTTGATTTCCTTTGGGATCAGAAGCTTGGACATCATTTATGGACAAAGACTGGGAAGGTGATGACTCAGCAGGCACAGCCTGACCAGAAGGAGCAGATTGTAAAGACAACTGCTGCAATTGAGTAAGCAGGCTGGCTGCACCACTATTGATCGATCCAATCAGTCCGTCACCATGAGGACCGGGCTTAGTTTTCGATAAATCTAATTTGGAGCGAGGAGCATTGGGCAGATATTTATGGAGGACCCCAGACTGAGAATAGATCAGTTCCAGCTGCTGGGCCCTAAAAATGGCCTGCTCCTCAGAAAATACCCCAAAAAGGGATACATCTTTCGAAATATCTGACTGCAGGGATTTGAGAAACCATTCCAAAAGGAATTCACCTGGAATATGAGCTTTAATAAGCCTCTTCCTTCTCCTCCATTCCTGAATGTGATCAGAAATGTGGGTTGCGTCGTCCTGCTTAAAATTAGCTAGGAGTTCAGTCCCAGCGTCGTATCGGACAGGAAACTGAAAATGGTTCAGAAATGTAACAGCCAGTTCTCCAAATGTAGCAAAACTGCCCCCAGTTAGCTCAATATACCATTTGGCGGCGTTTCCAGTTAGGGTGCGTTGAAATAATCTCAACCTAATCGAATCATCGATCAATGAGTTCGAAGAACACCATAAATGGAAAGTGGTAATGTGGTCAGCCGGATCTTCTCCATTCTTACCTTCAAACTTTGGAATGTCTGAAGGAAGTTTGGTGGGAACCGGAGGCCACCCTGGACCATAACGAATTGGATCATTAGTCAACTTCGACAGATCTGGCAAGTTTAACGTTTCCAGAAAAGGTAAGCGAGGCGGAGCCTGAGGATTCCATCCTTGATGGGATGGATTCCCAACATTCTGAAAATAGTACCCTGGATTTGATAAGGCACCAGGTTGCCAGAAAGGACTCGTAGAAAAAGGAGAAGAACCTCCTCCCAACACAAAGTTACCAAAGCCCAGAACAGTTCCCCCTGCTGAAGCATGAAATGAAGAGGAGAGCCCCTGATAGGGGTTCCAGGAATTAGAAAGAGGAGAAAAGGTCTGATAAGCACTCGACGAAGGGAAAGAAGTATTCCCTTGATGACTTGCGTAAAACTGATTCCCTGCCCCCGCTGTAGTGAATACAAGGTTCCATCCTGTAAAAGTAGTCGAACTTTGCCCCCCAGACCAAGGGTTGAAACTCTGGGTCTGAGACGTAAATGGAAAGGACCCTAAAGAAGGATTGGAACTAGGAATGTGTCCAGTTCCGAAGGGGAACCCTTGAAAAGAAGCTGATCCACTAGCCATGGAAGACATGGGTGTAGATCCAGCTGCAGCAGCGGAAAAGGAAAAAGAGGGATTCCCACTAGTGGGCATCCCTGAATAGAAGGGACCAGAATGAGAAGCATGTGCTTGGGTGAAACCAGAGCCAAACACAGCAGCACTGGAAGCAATCGAAGATGAAGAAATAGTGCCTCCTCCTTCAACAGAAGCAGGAGTCTGAATGCCTGCAGCACTCACAGCAGAAGCCGCGTTCCCAGTCGTGGCCATCGAAAGGTATGAATGATACGGAAGATCTTCCGGTCTCTCCGACTCATGTCTGATGTATTGAAAAATGAACGGATAATCAGGAGGAAGAGGAGATGGACCTGACGCAGGAGGTTCAGGTACGTCTTCTATTTGAAAATCTTCTTCCTGAGGAAATAAAACTCGCGAGGTGAGCGGAACGCTCCTCTCGGAACCGACACCAGAATCAGCTATGAAACGTTCAGACCTTTGTGGAGGATCTCTCTCCACTGCGTCAGATGTCACATGGTGGTAACCACCTGCTAAATCACTCCTACGCCTTCTCGAAGAAGGCTCTGGACTCTCGGGAGATAACCCCCGGATTCTCCACGAACGACGAGGTGCTTGATCAGCCACTTTTATAGATTTTAAATTAGACTCAAAAAAGTGAAAAGCTAGGAGCAAAGAGCACTCACTATAAGAAAAATCCCTGAGATACAATCAAGCAAACAGCCTCCAAGTATTTCCGCTCCGGGTGATGAGGACCGGACACCAAAATACAGGAAAGCGAAATATAGGACCTCCCGAAAGTAGCCTGGGATAATTACGGCCTAGAACAACTAGCGAAGGTATCAGAAACAGTTACGCCGACCTCCTAACGACAGCCTTTGCCGGCTCAAGCACCCAAGCTTCGCAAGGGCACCCCCCAGAAGTACTGCTGAAAGTGATGCGACGTCTGCCTCAGGTACCACGGGTATTCCCCCCCGCAGTCACCTGTGTGGAACCTAGGAGTGGAAACTATGGGCACCAATCCGTGTCAGAAGCCGGGCGGAACGGTCTTGAGGTCAGATTCAGCTATTCGGAGAGGAGGTATCCCTCTTCTCAGCCTTCACTTCCCCTTGCACTTAACTCTCTGGAGGAGAGCTTTCTCGGTCCACCTAACGGAGTTGGATTTCGCTCAATTAATCAACTTCTATGTTTTGTTTGATCGGCCTTGGAGAGTTAACTCTCCACTCACCTATTCCAAGGCCCTACAACCTAGCTAGTTGGTGTATGACACTTAGAAAACTTGCTAGTTGATTTTAAATTTTATCACTTATTTTAATGGGCTGTTATGTTAAGTCACAAGGATATGGAGATGAAACTTATGGTGTTTTGACGCAGAAATAAATTAATAAAAACCAAACTATATGCAAATGCAGTTATTGTCTTTCGATGAAAAGAAACTTCTACATGGGTTCTATGAGATTAAAAATTGTATTTTTCTTTTCAGATAACAAAATCACACTCACAAAAACTATGAAAATGACTAAATGCTTAAGTGCACCTGATGCAAATCACTACAAGCATGCAAATCCTAAGATGCAAAATCTCCTAAAGCAGAGTGAAATTTCCCAAAAGATCCTTCAGTTTTAACTCTTTTTGGTTGTCCAGAAAGCTAGTTCCCGAAATCAAGAACTCTTAATATGAAGACACCAAAACACTTAAAAACAAGAGGAAGAAATCAATGACAATTCCTTTCCAAAATCGAGTCAAAATCCAAAGGCAAGGAACGTCAACAAAGCTTCAAAAGATATAGTGAAACGAAAACAAAAATGCAAGAACAAAAGCAAATAACAAGGCAAAATGTTTTTTGAGCTTTTGAAATGCAAAAACAAAAGCAAAGCAAATATTTTTTTGAGCTTTTGAAGTTTATAAAGGAAGAGCTCGAAAAGACCAAGCAAAACTATCAAATCCCAAGCTAAAGAACACCGAATTTCAAGCACAAACTTCAACAATGCTCCAAATCTTATAGGGCTAACTCGTAGCAAGATCAATATGAGCAAAAGAAGACAAGAAAACTCAGCCACTCAGCCTAGAAGAATAGTGCAACCTTGCCGCAAACAAAAACTTCAAAGAATCAAGAAAGACTCTTCAAAAGTTGCAACAAGACCTAGCCAATTGAACTCAAGAAAACCAACCAAGAAATAGGCAAAAATCGTAGTGCAAAGCAAAACACAAAGAAAGGAAAGAGTAAACGAGCAGGAGCTCTCTGTTCTGATGAAGCATAATAGCCAAGAATGCCCAGAAAGCGATCTTGGTACTCAAACCAGAAGTGCCAGCACAAGAAACAACACTTTGCCCAAAAGACTAGTTTTCAATCAAACGAAAGAGAGAAAAGACCAAAGACCACTTTCTTCACAATCCAGAGGGTACAAAGACACTGCAGGAACAGGTCTCCAGAGATAGAAAGGACTAAAAAGCCAAAGAATCCAAAATTTCAAAATCTGCCTAGGTATACGCTACTTCACAGTTTAGCAACAAGCGTGCATACGCGACTGTGCTAAAGGAAACTCGCGTATACGCGACTGTGTGTAGAAAAAAGTGCGTATATAAAGGTAAATAATGAAAAAAAAAAAGGATCAAGCCTGGATAAGAAACCAGGACTTTAGTCTGACTGAGAAAGAGTAAACTGGACTGTAAATAGAAGTTAAAACTGTTGGAAACCTACCAAACAGCTGAAACCACCCAACAGGGGAATCACAAGAATGCAATCCCCAGTGGAGTCGCCAGTTCTGTTTCGGGGAAAATCACCCTAGAGGTTCGTTGGGTTTAAACCTCCACAGATCAGGGCATGCTACTTAAGAAGGACTCACACAACCATACATGTTCATGAAAAACTAAATAGAGCAGATCGAGGAAGTTACCCGTAGGTCCTACGGTTGAAGCAGATCCCGCGGGGTCCAAACCCCCAGCAACCGTCCTTCCTTCTTAACCTGAAAGACAAGAAGAAACAAGCACGAAGAATTGGTTGTACAGCATATATCTACTCTAAATGTTAGTGAAATTCATATAAAACATCAGATAAATCATAATGAATGCTTAAATAACAATTTTCTCATATATGTAAGCAGACACTAACACGTATATTTCAGGAACAAGATGGTACTTCTGTATTATAAATAGCATGTACAAAAATAACGAGTGGAGAGATCACCTGAATCCTTCCACGATCTTCGAGCAGACCGTCGTCCGGATCCGTCCCACCCTTGCCTCGCTAAGATTCCTTCCGAACTGGTGCATACGAGATGACATATAAAGAGATGAGCATCTCCAGGAAACAAGGGTTTCCTGTAATGAACTGGGAAGTGCAGGAGGCATGGGAATTCAGACTTGGATAGGGAATACCAACAGAGTATAATATCAATAATTTCTCTCTCTCCTTTAGGCCATGCACATGAGGGGCTTTTATACTCCCTCAAAGTAGTTTCAACAGTTGGAAACAGTTGGCCACGTGCTGGGGTGGTTGAACTACCAGAGTAACCATCAACCCAGCCCGAAAATAGGGAATTTATATATATATTTTTAATGATTTTAATGGCATACGCGGAAAAGTGCATGTGGACTCGCGTATACACGTGGAAAAGTCTAGGCACAATCGCGTATGGGGATTTTTACATTGTATTTTAGTGAATTTGTCCAAGTCTGTAGGAATGGGTGCCCAAAGCCATAAAAGAAATCATGAATCATATGAAGGTGAGAAATGATGCTATAACAATGTGTGTGCTAGAAATTTCTAATCTCATTCAAGGAGAAGATATAGTCTTGTCATTTATTACATTCATGTTATCTTGTTTTCAATCTATACATTCTCAGGTGGGATTTTTCTGGTTTAATTCAAGTTGAATATACGTTCATCTCTCTTTTGAGATAAATTTTTTTGGTTTCTTTGTAAATATGTGAGTTAATGAATATCTGAATTCCTAGTTTGTCTAGGGAAATATAGCACATTGTGATAATGTGGTTTGTTTCTCTCTTGTTCTTGTGAGGTTTTAAGTTTTTAAACTATCATATTTCAGAAGAAAGAGTTTGATCCTATTTTGTTTCTCTGGTCTCTTTTCTCCTCGTCTACCCGTGTTGTTTTGGAAGATTTAGAAGTCATATCAATTCACATATTTACTCAAATTGATGCTCATTTATTTTTATCTGATTAATATTATTATGTCTTTGATACACTATTTTTGTTTTACAAGTTTTCATGACCATATAAGTGACAAAATTCAACCTAATGCCACTAAGGAAGGATTATTGAGTTCAACTCTCTTCCATAAACTAGATATTTGTGTTGTGGGTTTCTTCTTCAGTCCTTCGAATATAACAGTCCTACAACAACATAAAAACATCTAGATGAAGATTTTGCTCTGACTTTTGATTTTGAAATCTCCCATTTGAGCAGCGAAACAACACTGAAAATGGTAACATTGGCATGATTTGTGCAAAAAATTATTGATTTAGTATAAAATTTATGGTCTAATATAGGTGTCCCTTATTCAACTTGCTACCAATATATTGATCAGATAAATCACATGATGAAGTCACATAAATTTTTCTAATTCTTCCTTAATCAATTTAAGAGAGAGGGTGAGAATGCTCAGAATTTTTTTAGTGAACTTTTAAAATTTTAAAATTTTATATGTATATAAATAAAATCCATATAAAGAATAATTTTTTTTGGAAACACATCTTAAATATCATAACAAAACAATAAAATTGTACTTCAAGAATCATACATCGTGGAGCCAAGGGGTGGCCATATTGGTTTCCCCTCCTTATAAATGTGCCTATAACTTCTTGTGTTGTATGCTGATCTAAGAACTTAGAGAAGACACTATCATAATATTTCTTATTTACTATTTATTATATTTAAACTCGAATGTAATTTGATGGTAATTTTTTACTCTTTAATGCACAAATTTTATGTATTAGAAAGGTAAATTTAGAAATTATTTCAGTTTGCATTTTGTGTTTTCAAGTTAGATATTGTTTTCAAGTTTTCACATTTCTAATTTTATTGCAATGTGGCAGAATGATCATGGCACAAGAACAACCTCAGGACAGGTAAACATATAATAATTTCTCTTTTAGATTAGTTTCTTTATATTTAATTTTTTATTATTATATTTCATGGCTCTTATTATTTTATAATGTGGCAGGATGATCGCAGAAAGGGGCTAGCCGACGAACATGTAAAGTAACAACCTTGATCTATCTTTAAGTATTTTAATTGTTTACATCATTGAAATAATGTTAATTTTTTTCAAATATGTAGATGCCTGGCCATGGTGTGCATCATGATTCCCTTAATGACGAATATTTGTATTCATGCCCAAGTCCATTTGTTTTGCTACGAAAACAGATTCAAAATGCAAAAAAAATAACTTGAGCGTTTGATAGAAATTATGCCTCAAATATGTTAAATAGAATGAAGGATATTGAAATTTATGACCCAAATTTAGACATATCAGGTAATAACCAAAAATAAAAAGGAAATTTTGATTGCTATGCATAAGATCAATTGTAATAGGTTGATTTATAACTTTTACATTAATTAAACTAACAAAAAAATTATTTCGTATGTAGCATTTTCTACAACCTATTATTCCCGGTGTTGGTGGTAGTGGGACACAAAGGCAATAGATTCCCAAGGAACCCCATCATACACCTTGTATGCATTTAGGTAGCAGCCAAGAAACACACCCCCAGGAAGACATATAGCCATCTGTTGAACATACCGGCAGTGATGAGGGTGATATGGCTAACTTTACGATTGCATTTCCTGGAGCTACACATGTCACCTCCACGGGGACCATTCCAGGAACGTTTTTGGTGAACAATGAAGGTGTTCCTATAAAGAAAGTACAACTCCCAGGTAAGTTTTAATATTTTAATGTTTCATGTACTCTATCTAAAACGTATTTTATCATGATTATTATTTTTAAATTAATGATATATATTTTTCTATGTAGGAAACAATGATTTCTATAGGGCCTTGGAGAGTGAGGAATTGGTAATTTTTCCCCCAACCATATGCACATGGTGGAAGTCCTAGAATTCCAACCTAAAAATGGAACTTCTAGATTATCTAGAAGGCCATTTTAAGGCGGGCACATTTGATAGAACAACGGTCACCCGGGCAGTTGGCCAATATCTGAAATATATGTGGGACACCTATATGACTTACTTGAAAAATAAAACTAGATACGAGCGTCCTCTCATAATTGCAGAGAGGGAGTGGAGAGCACTCATCGAGGACATACAAGATAAAAAGGCCAAGAAAGAAGGAAAAATGCTAACTGAACCCGCAAGGTGAATTACAACTTTAATTCAATAGGTTTAATTTTCTCTATGTCTAAAATAAAAGTGTGCTACATCATTGAATTCAAGCTTTTGATGATAGATTCCTGACACCTCAAAGAAAACCAAAGCTAGGTTTGACAAATAAGGCCAACACAAGCTAGTCCAGGGCGACTACTTGAAATTAGCCACAATAATTGTAAGTGGCTAAACATCTTATTAATTTTATTGCCTTCCAAATTTTTTGTAATTGTTGGCATTATGATGCAGAGTGTTGTCCTTGATGGCAACCCACTGAATAAAGATGAAGACATACGACTGTTGACATGTGTTGTCCTTGATGGCAATCCACCTGATGAAGTTGTGCTTGATAGAATATGTTCTTGATAGAGGAAATCTGATGTATCTACAGTATGTACAGAAGGCAGAATTTCAGATTGTGCTAAATCTATGATGCAAGAGTATGTCTCAAGGAATACGCGGATTTGTCTAAGTGAAGTCACGTATGCACGCGGAAAATAACGTGCCAAGTCGCGTATGGGCTAAAGCGCTCTAAAAGTGCAAAACCAGGGGTAACCACCATGGTATTAACCCATTGTATTGGGTAATGATCCGCCTAATTGACCCCGTCCAGGAATACCATCGGAAGTAATGTAGTTTTGGGCTCATGGTATTGGTTTGGCTCATGGTATTGAAAAAGGGGCTCATGGTATTGAAAAAGGATAAACCTATATAAAGAGATGAAATTCATTATGCAAATGACATGGGTGGGTGAAAGATGTCTGAGCTTGAATGAATACTTCACTCTGAAGTAAATCTGAATGGAAAGGGTTACACTTGAATGATAAATCTGAATGGATGATGAACCAATGATGAAGAAGGGGATCTAGATCTGAAATGCACTTGTACCTACTAGATCTTCTCATGGAAGGCTTAGATCTGTGATGAGGCGAACATCTAGGCGAACATCTATCTGAAGAAAAAGGGTAAATCTGAACTGGATATCTGATCTGAAGAAGTATGCTGCTCTATAATGATTGAAGATCTATACGCTACTTCGCCACAGAGGAAGCGCGTATATACGTGGCCTCGCTGAAGAAAAAGCGCGTATGCGCAATAAAATATACACAGAGGTATACGTTGGTTTGTGTGGACGGAAGCGCGTATATACGCGACATCAGTGAAGGAAAAGCGCGTATGCAAACTAGGGTTTGCTGAAGCAAGTGGTATGAAATATCTGGTCTGTTCTGCTGTGTTTCTGCTATCTGATCTGTGTTGATAAGTATCTGTTGATGATGTAAAAGTATGGAAAGGGTCCAATCTGAAAGTATGATGAAATGTGGCTTGCAAGTGGTGTTCTATTGAAGTTGTTGGATCCAGTGTGAAAATTGATGAAACGTGGTCCTAAGAGGTGCTGAGGGTTGTAGCCTTCAGTCAGGGGGTTATAGCTCCCTTCCAGGTGAGGCTGGTAAACGAGATCAGGGGGTCGTAGCTCCCTTCCAGGTGAGGCTGGTAAACGAGATCAGGGGGTCGTAGCTCCCTTCCAGGAGAGGCTGGTAAACGAGTCAGGGGGTTGGAGCTCCCTTCCAGGAGAGGCTGGTAAACGAGCGCAGGTGGGTGCCTGCGTGCTGGTAGAGTCTGCACCAGCACATATTTTGTAAGATGTTTTCTCTATAATAAAATATTGAAGGCTGAGCAACTGCAGCGGTGGTTTTCTCCCGACTTGGGTTTCCACCTAAAAATCCTGGTGTTCATGTGTGATGCTTTGTGTGATGGTTTACTCTGCTCTTACTGTTCATGTTTGCTGTTTATTAAACATCTGATGAATGAATGATGGAATGATTTAAGTGAAGATCTAATAACTTAATTAGATATCTGTGCATACGCTAGTTTCATAAAGGGTATCCGCGTATATACGCGTTTCTGTTTCAGGAAAGTAGCGTATGGGTTTTAGAAGCAAGGAAAAGTAAAAGTTTTTGAATATGCAGTAAATACTGATTCACCCCCCTCTCAGTATTTTTCCCAACAGTAATCCCATCAAATAACATTAAAGATAAACAATCTTATGCAATGTAGGGTGATAAATTTGGAACAGAAACCATAAAGGAAGACAAAGATATTTCTTTTTGTTTCAGCTATCAAGTCACAGTTGAATGTCGTAAAAGCTTAGGATAGGTCCCAAGATCTAGTATGATTGATAAGGTAAAACATTAACCTTTAAATATGTTTGTTTTCATCGATAAATTTAATGTCTAAAAACTTTGTTTAAATCAAGGGAGAAACACTTTAAACCATCCAAATAACCCATTTGTAGAGTAGTGCATTGAGAGTGAAATATTTCTAGAACATGGTCTTCACGTGAAACCTGATCATTCCAGTGGGGACCAGGTTGACAGTGCTGCTATCAGTGAAGCCCACAATGGTAATTAATTTCTACTTATAATTTTTTCTACTTATACATTAAGGGTTGTGTATTTATACTATTTTTTGTTTAAATTATAGAGAATGTTGTACTTGAGCATCCTACCACCGAAGAGGAACACGGGGTAACGGTTCCAACAGTGAAAACTGGTGCATTAGGTAAATATTTTCATTGCATTTTTTTATTATTAATATTACAAAACTACTTCAATGATATTTAAAAACTAGCAATTTAAATTTAATATTATTTGTTTTTGTAGGTGATGCCTTGTCAATGCATGAGACCAGACATCATGAGTACCCGACTAGGTCAGCTATGCGGGAAAGGAACCAAACACAAGTAGAGAACAATGATGTTGATGATGTAGTTAGGGGCTTTATAAATAGGAAGAAGCAAAAGAAAATTTGATTATGTAAAATATTGTATTATTATAATAAAGATGATGAATGACGTACCATACATGGAAACGTTTTTGTGTTATATAAAAACTCATTTATAATATTATTTTTATGCCATACACTTTCAATGTTTTCTTGTGTGATTTTTGTTGCATTGCTTTTTAATTATTTATTTAATATTTTTTTTGTGCTCATGTTCATAAAAAATGAAATATATATTGGGTATTGGGGAATTGAGAGTGATGTTCGGGGGGAGGGGCCTTAAGAGCTCCCACCTTCACGTGGTTGGCCCTGTTTAGTAGAGAATAATTTATTGGAGTGATTTAATCTTGGAGCAAACCTTCCTCAATCCAACGTAAGAGAAAAAAATTCACTGTTGAATTAGTTTCTACTCTTTCAGATCATGGGAGGCTTGTTCCATGTTCATGCGACTCCAACAAATTGTTCTTGAAACACAAATGAGGTTATTCAAGTATGTTTTGACATTTTCAACATATGTTCTAACATTATCATAATAATGCATCTTAGAGTAAAAAATACTACAAATATTACTTGTATTTATTGTATAGATAATTATGGATGTTGAATGACTTGGCAGCGCATGTAAAAATCCTCTTGCATCATGAGCAATAACAACTAGCTGCATGGCGGGGTTCCTAAATGTGTGACAATGGATTGAGGTGGATATTTCACTCTTAGAATTGATTATGAGAAGGAATAATGGGATAGAGAATCTGGCCACCTTAAAGGAGTTTCCAAAAAAAACATATGTAATACTTTGGGTCTTCGTTTGAAATTGTGTGTGTCCATGTGTGTCACCGTGATTGTGTGGTGTGCATACTCCTTTTCACTATTTCTAGAAATTTAAAAGTTCCATTTTCAAAATCTGTATTATTATCAATTTTTTTGTTTCTGGTGATGTAGAAAAGTAGAAATAATATTCATATCCTAAATGTCAAAGAATGATTGTGTTTCTATGGCCTCATGTTTTCTCCGTTATGGCAAGATATTTGAGACATTTAATTGGTTGTAGATTGTGTCCAAAGATCTATCTGAGCCCATACATTCCCACAAATACCTAGACAAGGATGTAACTCCACATTATCACAAAGCTATCAAATTTTATGACAGCCTTGCAAAACAATTTGTCAACGAGGGTCATGTCCTGGATCTTTTTTCTTGTGCGCTTGACTAGGTTCATAGTGTCACATTTTGTAAGTTCCTTTACACTTCATAATTCAAGATGAAGCTTGTTCATGATTATGATCTTGTTTTATGTATGTTATTTTTTCCTCTATTTGGTTGTAAGTTTGGACATGCTTTTAAACAATTCATGAATTGAAGTTTCATGTGAATAAATAACATAATGTTACAATCATAGTTTAATATTTTAGAGAATGTAAGGTTTTGGCACCATGTTCATGGTTTACATCATATTTTGACTTGGTAGCATGCATTCTTCCTGTTCTGAATATGTGAAAGAATAATGATTATAGAATAATGTCCCCATCAAATGTTAGTTTTCCCATTTGAGTTCGAAGGGTAAAATCTCTGTCTTTGGTGCAATTAATTTCTCTGTAGTTTTTATGTTAATAATGATCACATATGACATCATTTTGATTAAGTTGCATGCGTTCTCATTGTAATACTGTATGTTGGAATCGTATCTACAACAAGTTAACTTGCTTTATTCGTTTTAGAGTTTCACCACGGCCCTATTAGTTCAATCAATTTATTTCTTGGCTATATAATTGTCAACCCAAAACACAAGAAATAACCATTTTCTGGCTTGCATTTTTTGATTAGGTCACTCGCTAAGGTCTTTGTCAAATAGATCAACCAAACATCTTCAGTCAAATAGCTTGACTTAGTCAAAACATTGTAGCAGTTTTTCTTGCAATGTACAAGGAGTAAGCTTCATCATTATCATTAACATTTATTTTTTCCAATTCAAATATTAAACTTGAGATTTTCAACCTAGGATGCTTAAAACACATTCATCTCCCTTGAGCCTCGGGGCTTTAGAATTTAATTCCAAAGAGGAGCTTGGCCTCTTTTCTACTGTAAGAGGCTTTCTACAAAGGCATCCTTTCTTTTTGATGTGCAATAGGGTTCATGACAATAAATGTCGATGCCTTTTAATATTTGGAGCCTAACATCCATACTCATATTTCATTTTCCAGAATTTCTATCATATCAATCATCAATAACTATCACATATAACATTTTAGAAGTTCCAAAAAAAATATTTTCTGAAATCAAAAGGCTAGTGTCTTTTCCAATGAGAGAACAAATGTCATAAAGAATTTAATTACAAAGTATTTTAGACTCCTTATCTGACCTTAAGGGTTTCTTACTGATACAATTAGTCCTTTCAATCTTCAAGAAATATAAGGCATGTCAAGACAATGTTTTTAAAAATGATAATTGAGATTTTGATTTTAACACATACCTCATATTGCAATGTGGGTCTCTGGCCAATATAAGCTAGGTAGGCTTTCCACTCAATCATGTCATCTCCTAGTAATGTATTATGTCCTTATTTTATGAATAAAAAAAAGATATTTCCACACTTCTTTTGGGTGACATCAATTAGGCTCCTTAAGGAATTAAGAGGGGTTTCATTGCAGACATAACTTAGAAAACATTATAGTGTTATATGCAAGAGTTCATGTAATCAAGGTATAATTCAATGATGGGCATCCTCTATTCTAAGACTTTCGGTATTACTGAGGAATATGATTATATAATATTCGCGCTTCTTGTCTATACGTGAGAGATATTAAATTTTACTTCTGATCACCTTTACTAAATTTCGAAAGTTTGGACTTCTGGTCTATTTGCAAAGGTAAAAACTTGGTTTAAATCATAGATATGAGACTTGATCCTTTTTGTATATGTTACAGAGATATACTTACGGGCTTCCAAAAATGACTTCATATTTTCATAAAGTATAGGTTTAAAATTTCATAAAGAATATGATCAAACCTTCCAAGAGAAGAACTCATGCTTGGACTTAAAAAATATTAGAGACTTGATTTCCACATTGAGCTCAGATCTCGAATTTATTTATAAATATATAACGATAAATTTCATAATCTCATACCTCACTAAGATAATGACCCGAGATTCTACACATATATGATAGGTCAGACTTCCTCAAAGAAATAGGCTTAGACTTTTTCATATTTCCATAAGGATATTGAGCTCGGGCTTGTCACTTCTTAATGTATTCAACTATGTTTTGATTCTGATAACATAATATATTAGCTTCCAAATATGATCATGATTTTACAATACTGTAGATTACATGTGAGATGCATACTAGACCCTACAATCTTAGAAGATTTTCAAACTTCAAGGTAATTTACGTTGCTTCAAGGAAATTATTTAACATGAACCCTTCAAGAATACATAAGGATATTGTTATAAATTTTTTTGACTGATACATACCTCGTATTTGTAGACTCGTCATACATGAAGACAAATTTTCGCTTCCTTTTTTCACATAGTTCCTTCATGAAACAAGAATTGAAAATGCCCTCCTCTCCAATCTTTTTTGGCTTTCTAAAACAAATATGAGGTTTTTCCATAGTTTCTTCTGAGGATTCCTTTCATTCTAATCAAACAAAGCTCATAAGATAAGATGAGGACCTCGGGCTATCATAGGTCAACCTTGGAACCTTGACCTTCTTTGAACTTCTGAGATTTTTCGGTGAAATATTCGATCATATATATATATATATATATACATATAGATATATATATTGAGACCTGAGATTAGTTCCATGCAAAGAAATACTTAGTCTTCTCTATGGGTATTTGGATAAATAAGACACAAAAATATAACTCTATTTCTCAAGATTTCCTTTATCATAGAGATTCGGTCCTATTTGATAGAATTCAACCTCCATAATGCAAGTTTTTTTGTCGCAATGGTGATTTACCTTTGTAAGCAAATTCTAGATTTTGATTAGGAATCTTAAACTAGGGATTTGACCCTATTGTAAAGACCTTCATTCAAAAGAAGACCTTTGTTCTTTTGAGATTTGATTATAATTCCTTCTTTACACCATACACTTGACCTTGAATTACAGAGATAAGATATTTTTGGTGCAATCTCTATCTTTGGTGCAATTAATTTCACTGTAGTTGTTATGATGGGTTTTTCTATGATGCATAAATATTAATAATATATAACATGATTATGAATAAGTTGCAGGATTGATGGTTGCAATATTGTATGAATTGTAGCTACAACAATTGAAATTGATTTATTACTTTAGGTGTTTCACCATAGCTCCATTGCTTCAATCAATTGAATGTATGGTTATATAATTGTGAAGCAACAACACAAAAAAACCATTCGTTGGCTTCCTTTATTTGATTGGGTCATTGTCTAGGGACATTTTTTGTGAGTAAGAATGGATCAAACTATTTGTTGAAATTGCATAGCTCACCTTTGTAACACTTTATTGAGAAGAATCTAGTCCCCATCAAATGTTGGTTTTCCCATTTGAGTTTCTAGGGTGAAGATATTTTGTCTTTGGTGCAATTAATTTCTCTGTAGATGTTATGATGGTTTTTTCTGTTATGTAACTAATAATACATATAACATCATTATGATTATGTTGCATCATTTTTCTTGTAATATTGTATCTTGACATTGTAGTTGCAACAAGTGAAATTCGTTTATTCCTTTGGGAGTTTCACCACAACCCCATTGCACCAACCAATTAAATGCCTTTTCATATAATTGTGAAGCTACAACACAAAAAAAAACCATTTTTTGGCTTCAATTATTTTATTCAGTCACTAGCTAGGGTCTTTGCAGAACTATGCATTCCCGTACTCCTTTGAATAGGCCACCTAATACCCTATATTCAATTTATGGGAAGTTCGGTAGCTTGAATGCACATGCTTTTGTAATTTGGATAATTACCCACAATATTTTCTTAACTAATTGATATATTGGAATGACCCTTGACACACACATATTATTTTGGTTAATGTGTTGTTGGCTTAAAGCATAATCACCTCTTCTTGATTCTTAGCTATTGTCAATGAAATTTCTCTGAAGTCCATCTTCAATTGGAAGACTTATAATTAATTTGAGTTTTGAATTATGTACATTCAAAACAAATTTTAAATTCATGAAAATATTTTCTTAGTTAATGGAATTGCTTATGCATTGTTTATGAAATTTCTAAGCAAAAACAATACCACTTGGAAATTAAAATAGGAGTCCATTTTAATATTTGTAGGTAGTGTTGTCACCTACAACAATGTGAGGAAGTAGATACCTACATACATGATTCTTATTAATTGTTTGGGCTTAACTCTTAACAGGTTCCTTGAGATATGTTTGCAACTTTGTATATGATGAACACTTGCTTCACATGAATGGTAGAGTTATAAATCCTTTAACCCATATGCGATGCAATAGAAATCACTACCCTGATGGATGAGTATCTAACTACTGGGGTGGTCTCTTCATAGTCAATGCTCTCCTTCTAAGAAAACCCCGTAGACACAAATCCATATTTGAACTTATCCACACTATAATAAAAATTATTCTTAATCTTGTAAACCTATTTAGAGCAACCATATATTTTCTCTCTGGCCAAAGTAAAACCTCCTAGACACTGTTCTTCATGATGGAAGGGTACTCTTCCACCATGGCATCAATCCACACCTGATGCTCAGATTTCATGAAAGCTGGAAGGCTTAGCCTTAGTTAGCTCACTCATCAACACCATATAGCCATAATATCATTGTGTTTCCATACTCTATTTGACTAAATATATAGGAATACCCATGTACTCCTGAGAATCTGTTAGTGTTTTCTCTACCCACTTGGCCCTCTTCCTCCCTATGTTAGGAGTTTGAGCCTAAGTGAGAGAGGCCTAGATTTAAGGGTGTGCCATAATCACCCTCGAGTCTTGGAGGGAACATTGAGACTCTAAAGGGATACCTAACATGAAAACTTAAGTTTTCAACACTAGGGTTTTCAACATCGGGTGGCATGTCTGCTTCCACTTCTCCATATCCCTTGTTGTATCTATTCTTATATATATAATTTAGAAACTAGATATATATTCAGATTCAAAATTTTCAAAAGGATTGTTACTAATATGGGAATGTACAAATCACTGCAATTGTAAAGCCCTTTTCTGATGTTGGCAGTGAAGAATATTCAATTGTATTATGAGACACACTAATATTTTTCTATTTTTTGAGGCTAAATTTATTAGATTAACACTAGATATATTAAATATCTAGAAGAATTAAAAAATGTTGCGTGAAATATTTAAGGTTAAAATTTATTTATGCAAAAATTTATGGTTAAAGACTCAGCTTGTTTATAACCTGGAAATAATTGTAATGAATTAAATCTTTTTATATGTTACTTGGGCTACTATTAACATTTCAGTATAATTTAAAAATTTAAAGCCTGCAATGATGCCTCTTGCATTTGGATTTTGATATATTTGTGGATTTATTGTTCCTTACCTTGTCTATTTGAGATCATAAAACATGTAATGAAATTCACTAAGTTAGGAGTAATTATTTAGTTATCATTTTCTTTTGACGTGGTTATTGTTCAAAAATTTGAACTCGTAGGTTGATATATGGGAAGAGAGGAAAGTATTTGGATCTCGTGGGAAGAGTCTTAGGAAGAAATTCTTGGAAAGGATCCTCCTCCAACCTTGGAGATCAATGGTAGAGGTTCACACTCCATCAAAATAGTAAGAAAGACTCCACATTCCGTGAAAATAGTAAGAGATTTTTGCCTTCTTATCTCTATTTCTCTTTTATCTGGAAAAATAATCTGATGATTTTTTCTATTGCCAAAAATTTTAAACACAATTTAATACTGAAACATTTTATCCTTCTTCCAAATCATAGAAACTTGTTATTGGAGGTATGCCGAAAAAAATCATATTAGCTTTTAAATTTTTCCATGATGGCCATATTGACGTGGATGCAATTTTGAAAAAATGTGAGTCTTGTGTCAGACGTGTAGAGAAGATGGACAAGGATGTTGAAATTTCTTGTGAAACAAGTAGGAGTATAAAGAGCTCTTACTGTAGAGGGTGCTTGATTTTGTGCTATATTGTTTCTTTCTTATAAACTTAGATTATGGCATTGATGTAAATATCAAGTTGAAAAAATCAACAAAGAGTTGATACAAGGTCCGGGATTATGGTTGCATAACTCCAAAAGAAGACCATTTTAGTAGAGAAAAACATTAAAAATATGGCTTGAGTTTCCATATTCCAAGAAAAGTGAATTTTTTCTTATAAATCCCTCTGCATGCTTTGGAATAATATTGTTTCTATTTATCTTGAATAACATAACACATAATGAATTGGAACAAGTAGGGGTCACATGCATATTTTGGTATAGATGTCAAGTTGTGAAGCTGTAGGTACCAAACAATGCCCTTTGAAGATCCACCATACACATTGTGGCACTCCTTTCTCTTCTAAGTTCGGTGTGGACCTCTCTCATCTATAGAAACATGATAACACATTATTTATCAGCCTTGAAGACCCTGAGTTACAATCTCTCTCTGCTTTGCCTAATCCTCCCACCTCCAACCACGACTCCCATTTTTACCTACACTGGATGTACTGTTTTAGTACCATTTACCAACTTTTGTGGCCATTTGTTTGACATTCATAGAAATGATCTTGTCCTCTCAATCATGATTCATGAAAAATACGTTAACTTAAATGTCTTGCTGGAACCTTAGATTCTAAATACCCTTCCCAAGAAAATATAACACATTGTAAATATACACAGTAGTTTTCTGTTCTGTCTTTTGTAGCTCTTCTTCACATCATGTAAAAGGCTCACTGATCATGACTAATAGAATCAATTATTTTAGTCATAAAATTAATCCTTTCTTTTAAAATCATTAATCCATCCCTTAATCTTATTACTCAAGTGTCTGACAAATTATTTTCCATAGTTCTATCTTGATAGGCTCAAAGTTACAAGTTCACGGTCCTTGATTTTCCAATTTTTAGCTTCCATTCTATTAAAAAATCCTCTCATGCAATAAAATCATTCTCCAGAGTTGTAGATGTCATATTGTTATATTCTTCCAAAATATCATAGAGATTTTGAATCTTATGCCAATTTAAGGCATGAAATTCACAATCAAGATTCTCATATGAGTCATGAAAAAGAATCTAGCAGTCTTGAGCCCTATTCATATTAACATTCATTTTACAAAAGAAAGCATATTGATCTCATTTATCCCTAGTAGATTCCTATCATACTTTTAGAGTAATCATAATGTTACTCTTGTAGTCTCCCTGATCAAATTTCCATTCCTAGCCTGACCTGGGATCCCTTAGGTGCTTTAGATTGAATGATCTTGCTAGAGTTTTAATCTATGTGAGGAATTTAAATATATGGTCACTCAATTGTATTTTGGGTTGTGGCATTGTGGTAATTTGGAGCACTTATGGTGATGATAACCAAATTTTAAAACATGATAGGTATGCTCAAGTGTTAATGCATGTACAAATATTAAGTGATTTGACATAAAAGATACCTTTGTGTTGTCTAAGCCAAAGATAGTAATGTTTTGTAATGATGATATACAGGTGGAGGTGGAGCCCACCCTTGAACAATGGACCATTTAACTATGAAAAAAACTTACATGACTCCTTCCTTTCAACAATAACAAACACATGGATGTCTTAGAAGAATCGTTCAATTGGAGGTTAATTTGTTTGCAATAGGCCATTGCTTTTCTTTAGATTTTTGCTATCTTCATATTCATTATAATTGAATTTTTCGGTGTAATCTTCACATTTGGCCTCAAAAAATATTATTTGTATATTTTATACTATATTTATAGTTTTGGTTAAGGCTAATGTATTCAACTTAATGTAGGTTGATAACTAAATTCTTACTGGAGATACCGCCATAGGGGCAGAAGTAAGCCTGAGATGATCATCCACTTTAGGAAGGAACTCAACTTTAGCTTTTGGCATGATGAAAATAGTTGATAAATGGGAAATGAAGATCGACATTTAATCTAACTATTGCATAAATTAATATGTTGTTCAGGTTGTGGCTGGATTGGTAGCAGATGGTAGGCAAATTGTGGCTCATGCTAAATAATAAGAAACTAGTTATGAAAAGCATGAATTTCTGGTTTATTATAGTTATTTTAAATATTGGTGCTCACTAGTAAAGTTCTAGAACTCATTTGATATGAACCTTCATCTATATTGATAGATAAAATAATTTTTCTCTGGTAAAGATATTATATTTTCTAGATGCATATCATGGAATTTTATGGATTTAATTAATTTATTAATATTTGTCATGTACAACACTTATCGTGAGCCAATCCCTATTAAGGAACTTTGTGAACATGTTGCCAGTTATGTGCATTTGTGCACACTATATTGGCGGTTAAGGTCAGAATTTTGAGTCTATCAGTAAAGAGCTATGCAATTTCATTTAACTTTCTCTTCATTATTTTGAGAGAGTATCATGAGGAATCTCTTGCATGGTTGAATTTGGAATTGTGGACTGAGATTTAGGCTTTGTTTTTGCATTGATCATGACAGTTATTTGTAATCATGCATGCCTTTTGGGTATGGAGTTATCCTCGGATTTTATTATAGATATGGGCCCCAACTATATATGATTGAGCCATCAGGAGTAGCCTATGTAAGTTTGTTTGGTTCCAGTTATTTTCTCCTTGAAATCTGTTTCATTCCAATTGTTTTCTCCTTGTAATATGTTTGGTTTAGTTTCTTCTTTCCTTATTCCAGTTCAATATTTTGGTAGCATGTATGAATGTCATATATTAGTGTTGAAATTAATGTTATAATAATGTAATACTATTATGAAACTATTATGTCATATCTTTCATACTTGAGTTGGGAGGGCCTTTCTCTTATTTTGGATGGATTGCATTGAGCTTAACAGTTACTATTAAAGGAAGCAATGGAAGCTTTGAGACCTTCATAACTATGACTCAGATCAGGGCATGTTGCTATTTGAAATGGGATTGGATTTATTTCTCTCGCTTATATATTTAGAATGTCAGAACTTTGAAGCTATTGGCTTGTTATGTGAAGATATATGTACTGGTTTCAAAGCACACACTTGCAGAAGAACAACTTTAAATGTGATGTGAGAAAAAGGCCAAACTCTTATGGAATAAAAATTATCTTCTCAATGGGATACTATAAACTTTATAATAGATGCCACTAGTGCCTATTACCTTCTCCTTTGTTTCTCATAATGTGCACTAATAACTGTGAAGATGCAATAAAATGTATTTTGTTGGCATAAGATAACAAGTTAATGATTCGTCAAATATGACCATGGATAATTTTTAGAAAAATGAAATATTTTAGGCAGTTATTATGTAGGTTTCAATTCCATTAGTTAGTGTATTTTAAGTAGTGCCATGATGCTTGTAAATAGATCTATTCAATTCTCTTTTTTGCATCTTGTCAGTTGTTATGTAGGTTTCCTTTCCATTAGTTAGTGTATATTAAGTAGTGTTGTGATGCTTGTAAATAGATCTATTCCACCCTCTTTTTTGTATCTTGTTAGTTGTTTTCTATGACTTGTAATAAAAACTTAAAAAACACTAGAGTCTTATAAAATATTGACACATACTTTTTTTTTGTTTTCTGGTAAATTATATTATTCAAATTGCGATACAAATTTTATAAAATAGTCTTAGTGTCTATTTGAATCTTGGATATGATTTAGCTCCTAAAACTGATAATAATTTTTCTTGACCTTTAAACTTATGAAAAATTCCACTATTCAACTATGCTAACCAATTGTGTAAGATATATACAAATAATCTTACTTTTGACTGGCTTAACAATTGGCTAAATGATCGACAGAGAGGTGAAAGACCAACAAGTCTCTTTGTTTATTAGTCCACTTTCTGCACCTTCTCTACAATCAGTCCTAAATTGGATAGGTTCTCATCCAACTTCTCTAACAGATTGGATTTGAAATTGCCTCTGCCTATTATGTGCTCCACATCCTTTCTTAATTGGTTTTATTCCCTTCAAATTTCATGCAAGTAGATTTGATCTGTAGCTACATTGTAGCAATTGTAGTTAAAAAACAATTTGGTGGGATTTAATAATGTTCTTAATGTTAAATATCTTGAAACTCTGAAATTACTTAGATGAATTACTGAAAACAAGGAAATTGAAAACTGAAACCAAATTTACTTTCACCAAGATAAAAAATTTCTTAACAATCATTAAGCAACGGAAAAAATCTCGAGACAAAAACACATGCACACAAATTGACACACTTTTTTACCAAGTAAAACCAAATGGGAAAAATGGCTTTCTTTGTTTTAGTATTTTATTGATAGTTCTTGATCAATTGGATCTATTAAAATTCACTGCCTTCTGCAGCTAGCATGTAATATTCCAAATTTTTCCTTCAATAATTTGGAATATTAACTTTTGCTATTTTCACTTAGGAGTTCAATAATTGGGTGAGAAGGCCCATTCATAATAAAAACATGGATAAATTCCCTCTAGTATGAAAGGGGGATTAGACTTGGAACTAGATTTCACACCCTCATGTGTGAAAGGAGACATTTGCAAAGAGGCTAGGTCAAGTTTGACCAAGTCAAATAGCACAGAGATATGATGTGGAAAGCATCTTGTGGGATAGTGCAAAGAAAGAGGAGGGAATATTCCTTGAAGGAGGAAACCCTAAAGAGTGAGACCCATGAAGAGGGAGCTCGCATGTGTTTAAAAGGAGGACAAGGAAACCATTGTTTCACATGCATATGATTATTGATTTTGTGTCTGCTTAGACTATTTGTAGTCTCGGCTGTTTAGCTGAGTTGCTGTGCTGCTTAGCACAAGGATTTCATGTTTAGGAATCCTTCTCCTTTCTTGAGAAGCCTCTTGAAGGAGTTGTGCTGATTTGCCTCACATCCATGCTTGAGGCCAAGCATCCTCCTCTAGGACAACATTATTTCTGCAGTAGAATAATGTTGTGTTGCAGTGAGGGATCACACCACCTCTTCCATCACTTGTTTTTCAGAGGGAGAATATTTATTTCCTTTGGGAGATTAGTTTGGAATTCATTGGAGATTATTGCAGATATTTGCATTGGGCCAACTCATTCCCTTGCCCCTACAACTCAGTTTGCTTTAGTAACTGCGTAATTTTCATAGATAATTTGTTGTGGGGTTTTGCAGTGTTGATTGGAGGGTAAGATCTTCAATGATAGGATCAGCCTTTCACCTGAAGGATCCATTGGAGGATATATTGGCATTAGATGCAACATATTCAGTATTCTCCATCCAGTTCCATTTTCTGAGTTGCAGCTGCTACACTGCAACTCCTACATTTTTTCCATTTTGTATATTTGAGCCAACCCTTCTCAGGAATGTTGTATTATTGTTTCCAGGGGTTGAGAGCTTGCTTCCCCTTATTTCTTGAGCCATATATTGTCATATATTTCTTTTATTATGTAACATGGAGAAATTCCTCTTATAAACTGCGTCCTCTTAGCCTGCAGAAATACATGTGTAGCAATGTTCTTCTATTTCATGTACATGTCCCTCTTGAGGCTTCATTCATTTGCTTGAGTGAATCTTTCCTCAAGGATTTGTATATCGTTGATTCTATAGTACATATTTTTTGGCTATATACATCTTTATGTGCCTAGGCTTAATAAAATAACGCTATTGTTCCATCTCTTGCTCAAGAATTGTTGCAGTCCCTTCACTAGGCATTTTCTGAAGACAACTAGGTGTGGGAGGTCTGTTTAACCCACCTAGAGGGATTTATTTTAAGCCACCTCTTGGATTTAAGTCTTAGATGAATTTATCTAAGGGATCCAGGTCCTGGTTTCAAATCCTGTAGTAGCCATTCTTGGAAAATGCATTTTCCAATCATGCCTTGCTAGCAGTTCCCAATTGGGGATATTACAGTGGTATTAGAGAAACTTTATTGGCTCAGCCTGTGAGTCTCAGCCCAAGAAGATCAGAATGATGAAGAAGATGAGATTTCTCTCATCATTGTTCAAAAATAAGAAGAGCCTCTCCAAAGAGGAGGAGCAAAAAGAAGGAGAGGAAGGACCATGCACTTCCTATTCTCATCAAGAAGAAGAAAAGCATGAAGGACACTTGGATTATCAGATTCTAAGTGATTACCTTGTTGAGTACAAATCTCAACCTAGAGCCTTCAAGGAGACTCTAGATTTTCCTCATTTCATTTAGTTGAAGGAAGAGAAGAGACCCTGCAGCAGAAGAGAAATAAAAGGCAATAGATTTTTGTTGTCTACCTTTGATGGGTCATCTACAATAGAAGCTTGGGTGAGAAAGTTGGAGGCATTTTTCCTACTACATCCTGTAGCAGGGGAAGAAGCTATTGAAATCTCAGTGCTACACTTGGAGGGTGGAGCCTATGTTTGGTGGTTCAGCCACTTGAGCAATGCAAGGGTGAAAATTTTTGCAAAGTTCACTCAAAGGTTGATCAAAACCTTTGATGGAGAAAGAGCAAAGGGGGGAAATCCCACCACCATTTGAGGAGCTTTGTCCTAATTCTGTCACACTCATGGAGGATAAGCCACATGCATCAAAAGTTGGGGAAGCCAAAACTTTACAGGAAGGAACTCTTACAACCCTACAAGTAGTTCCAAAATCTCATCAAGGTATGAAAAGATTTCCACTATCTATTATTGCAGCAAATTATTTTGATAGTTGGGGAAATTATCTTTTACATGACCAAGGATAAAATCCCATTCCTGATCTAGAGCAGCTTGGTTGCACTGCGTTATGCAACATGAAAACATTCAAGGAGGAAGTAAACCATCATCCTCATGAGCCATTGTTGGATGCTATATCACACTTGAGGTTGGGGTTTGAAGACTTGAAGGAAGATAGTAGACATCTTGGAGTGAGAAACCCTTTCTCCTTTCAAGATGACCCTTTCTCAATGAGTTCCTCTCAGCTCAAAGAGGAACTTCTACTTTTAGCAGATCCAAGGCCTAATTGGTTTTGGAAGACTATTTCTGAGAGGGAGGTCTCATGGAGAGATCTCATTAGTCGTGCACTTCCACACACCATGGAGTGAAAATATTTTCTTCCTTCCTCACAGGAGCAGATAGAAGATGGAGGACATCTTAGGATGGATAACATCTCTCATGCTTGTGTTGGGCATTCCTTAAGCCATACACATCATGATGGGAGGTTTTTTCCTACCACCTATTTGGGTCCTTATGGGATCACATTGATCCTTGAGAAGATTGCATTTCAAAAACCCATGAAGTGCAAAGGCAGGAATCTGATTTGGGAGGATGAAGAAAACCATGACACTCTTGTGAAAACTCATGAAACCATCCTTAAGTTGGAGTATGAGGCAGCCAATGCATCCTTGGAGATATTTACAGTGCTGTCAAACAATGGTGGAGGAAAGATGTTACCTTCATCATATTTGGATCCTTATGGATTCAACATAGTCATGGGTGAGAGATCTTTTCTCAAAGGTCTCCAAAGAGCTGCATTTCAAAACTTCATGAAATGAAAAAAGAAGGATTTGGTTTGGAAGGATGGTAGCCCTCATGGGAGGAGTACCAAGGTCAAGAGAAGAAGGAGGCATCCACAAATTATTGAGTGGATGTGGTTGATGAGCAAGGGGCTGTGAGGCTACTTGCAAATATATGACACCGGGCAGCAGGAGGCTTGGCTGCGCTGGTTACTCTAGAAAGAGTTTGGCCATCTCTTGGCATACACTCTTCCTAACAGTAGGAGGATGGAGGAGAGATGGCAGGATTCTTGCATCTTTGAGCAGTAGAGAGTATGGACGCATGGTGTTGGCATGATCTTCATCATTCATTATGTTCTCATCACATGATTGGTATGATGGAAGTATGGGGAGGTAGAAAAATATTTTGTTGCTTTGCTTGTTCTCAGGAGAGCAAGATCAGATTTTCTCTCACACTTTGCATGATGTTGCAGAAGGAGGAGATGGCATTATATCCTTGGCCTTAGATGATCAAGAGGTAATTCCACCTTGGGAGGAACTTCTTATTTGCAGCAACATTACTAGGGGAGTCTTTGACAAGGAGCATGTCAAAGAACAGAGCTTTGTATTAACAGGAGCTTATTTGCATGAGCTCACAGCACTGTCACTTTGGTGCAAAGGCTTATGGATGGAGTGTCCCCAGGATCACTTCACATTGTATGCACTTGGTGAACAAGGAGGAGGTGATGATGATGGAATAGTGGATAGAGACATCTATCACTATGGCATATTCTTCTTGAATTGGATTTCCAAGAAAGAGGAGGTGTTATGGTCCCGTGATTTGGTAGATTGGCAAGCCAAATGATAGGGTAACATCATACCAAGCTTTGGAGCCCTAGGACCTAGCCTTCCTGGACTCAGAGAGGGCTCTCTCTATTATGCAAAGGATGTAAACTTTTTTGTTTATGTATATTAGATTTTAGGCTAGTTGTTAAGTACGTTTGTTTGTTTTGGGTTTTTTAGGGGAACTGATCAAAGGATAAATAGATCAAAATTTCTTCAGATCAACTAGGCTATGGGGTCGAAAAGGTCGAGACTTTCTCAATGATGGACAAGGTATTACTACAGGGCTGATTTGGTCGAGATAAATGGATTATTGGGATGTAAGTGAAATGAGATGGACATTAAGTGTGTGAAATACAAAGGGATTTTAAGCATAAATAGTTTAAATAGCAAGCATTCATGTGGTAGGTCTAACCATTAATCACTATGAATGAAACTCAAACTAATAAATGCAGAAAATAAACAATCCAGTGATACATAGAAGTATAAGACCCTATAACTTTTGGAAAATCACCTTCAGAATTTTGGGAAAAAAAAAAGATAAACAAACAACTCAATCTATGAAGAGGGAACTCCTAGACATCATATCTTGAGCTATCGGGAACTTTGAAATAAGACTGCAAAGCATGGAAAAAGGGAAAGATCGAAACAAGACCTCTTTGACTTAACTAAAAAAACCAATAATTCAGAGAGAGATTTCAGAAATGGAGTTTTGATTAGCTATGAGTAAGCAGGGCATACCGTGAATCATACTAGACAACATACATAATATTCATTAATGAAACTGATAAAAAGTTCTTAGGGTACCAAAGAGAAATTAAGAATTCTTTGACATAACCAAGAAAGATGAAAACATAGAAGTTGCAATGAATCAGGAAACTTGAGGTGCCTCCATGGGCATGTATCAAATCTATTATTTACTGAACTACATCAAGAAAGAAGCATGAAAACATGTATGATAAACTAAGAAAACATAACAGATAAGGGACACAATACCATTCACCAAGCCATGTAATCCTACATACAATCCTCCTCCACCATCAAATTCAAGCAAGAGATCATCCACTTCATAAGACAAGTATTTTTTCAAAGCTCATAATGATATGTATTTTCTCTATAACATAAAATTAAGCCTCTGGTTATAATTAATTCTCTTGGATTATATAGGCAAAAGAGAAAGAAACCCTCCTAGAGCATCTAGAAGGCCATTGGCCTAATACAAATATCTGATTTTGTCCTGGAGGCTTTGCAAAGCCCAAGGCACAAAATATCTTCAAAAATATATATTTAAGCTAATAATATAAATAAAATTGACTTTTAATCTCTGACATGGAGTTAAAAATAGCTAAATGCACATTTGGATGGTCATATTCAGAAAACTGCTTTTTTAGCCAAAATGCTACAAGAATGTAGCAGCAGAAAGAAGCCTGTTTTGTAGATAACATTTGAGCGGCTTATCGATTCCAAAACGAGGCTCGTGATAGCTCATTGGAAAGACCTAGATGTATAGTTTCTGGAACTAATTCATTTTTCCAAAAATGATCCCTGGAAGTCTGTCAAAAAGTGAATTGAGTCAAAAAAAACCTAAGAGGGTCTCATCTGCTGATATGTGAGGCAGAAAGGTGAATTTTGACTAATTTTTGCCTCTTTGGGGGACCAAAACACCTCCTTTTGATCTGAAAATTTGTGATTAGCTGCCCCCAAATTTAATACATCCAAAAAAATTACTTTCATGATCTGAGGATGCTCCTAGAAAACAAGGCAACGCCTAGAAAAATGTGCAATTAGGGCCAAAAAACACAAAAAACAAGATCATGTCAAAATTTGCTCAATTTTGGTGAGAAAACCCCTTATGGGTTCTTAGAAGCATGCAAGGAAGCTGAAGCCAAGATTTCAAGCCTAGATATGTCTTTTTTCCCTTTTTTCACCGGGCGCCTCCTTTGGGCAATGTTAAGCCTTTCTTGAGAAAGTTTGATTTTTCTTCGGGCAAATTGGTTCAATTTTTTGTAATGCCCGGTCATCTTCCTTTGTAAACCCAATTCTTTGTTTGCCTTCTCTAATTTATCCTCCAAATTCTTTTTGGCTCTTTCAAGCCATGATTCTTTATCATTTTCTATCTCTTGGGCAATCAATTGTGTGAGAGTATATGATCGAACAAGGGTTGCTTCTTCTTCCCTCTGTGTTTCTCCAAATATTTCCTAAGACCCATAGTCCTAGGCCTTTTTATTATTGGCTGCTCTTCTCCCTCAATATCATCAAATTCACCCATATACTCTTCAAGCCTGACTTGTGCTTTTTATGCTTCCCTTTGGTATTTGAATGCCCGAGCCTCATAAATTGCCATTTGCCCACTCATTTGTTTATTTTGCATTTGTAGAAAGTGTATGAGGTCCTTCAACCTTTCTAGATCAGCTTCTAAGTCATGGATTTGGGCTTCTCTGTTTCGCAAAACTGACTCAAGGATTCTGGCTTCATCATCTCCAACATCAATGTCTATTTGTATGATGTCAAACTCTCTTTCTTGTTCATGGCTACTCTCCTGGTGTTCCACTTTTTCTTTTCCCTTGCTTTGGATAGAATTCTTTGCTCTTTTTCTCTTTGGAAATTCAATAATACTCTTCTTAGGCAGTTTCCCTCTACTCCTTAGCGCCCTAGTGACATCACTAGTCACTGCTAGAGTGATTTTCTTCTTTGTAGATTTGGTGCTTTTAGCCTTTGGTGCTTTTGAGGAATGAATCATGGCCCCTTGCCTAGGAGATGCAGCAAGCACATGTTCTTGGCTGTGTTGAGGAGAAGAGAGAGGAGGTTTTATCACTAGCACTTGTTCAACTTGATCCTTTACACTGTTGCCTCCATCATCACTTGCTTTGCTGCCCTGTTTATTGTTTTCCTCACTATTTTGAGTTTGTTTAGGGCTGACATCTTCACCTTTGTCATTGTTTTGAACCTCTTGATATATGTTTCCTTAAAACTCATCTGTGTTGTTTAAAGTATGTTTTTTAGGGCTGTTAGCTTCATCATCATTTTCTTCTGTTGGACTATATTCACTTTCTGTCTTTGGACTGCCTTATTTACCCTTCTTAATGTCTTGAATTTATTGAGGGCTGCCTTCATTATCATCACTGTATTGAACTTCTTTTTGTGTGCTTCCTTTACCATGCTCACTGTTTTTAATTTCTTCATATGAGCTACTCCCATCATGACTATCTTCATTGTCATTTTGCATGCTACCATCATCTTCACTATTTTCCTTAGACTCTGTGTGTGGGCTGCCACCATGGCCACTACTTTGCTAGGAGGCGCTTTTTTCACTGTCCCTTTGATTTCTTTCATGAATTTGTTGAGGATTGTTGTGTTCCTCATCACTGATTTGGACATCCTCCTTGCTTTGTTGAGTGCCATTGACTTCCTTATCCTTTGGTGAGCTCTCTTCACCATCACTAGTATACTCATGGTCACTGTCCTATAGTTTGTCACTTGGTTCATGCTCACTATTTTACTGAGTATCACTATGTTCCTCATCATCACCCACTTCATGCCTACTTTCATAAGACTACTCTTTTTCACTATCAATCATGGGTGATGCTTGCTTTTGAGGGGTAGATTGTGTTAGGTCTCTGTAGTTTTCAAGATTGGAAAATACAAATGCTGCAGAGCCTACATATGAACCACTTTGGGATTCTAGGATCTAGCCCTCCTAAATACAGAGAGGGATCTCTCTATAAGTGAAAATATTGATTTATCTTTTTAAGGTTTTATTACGATGTTAGGCTAGTTATTAAGTACAAGGGTTTTTTTTTGTTTGGTTGGGTGTGATCTTTAATTGAGTGGAAAAGTCCTGAAAATGAAAGGGTTTCAAAGGGCTGAAGGTGTCAATAATCAAAACAAGGTTCAACTGATAGGATAGGTATGAAACATCACTTAATCCATTGGGATATGGAGTCATAAAATGTTTTAATTGTACAACAGTTATCAAGAGTGGTCCATGGGACAATTCATCTATATCAAAAGATCCTTTAGATTAAATGATGGAATGGAACATTAAGAGTGTTGTGAAAGTGGAAAAAACCAATAATTTCAACAAGGATTTATCAAATTTCCAAACAAGAAAAAAGCCTTTTTTAAGTAACTGTTTAAAACCAGCTAAAGGACAGGGCTAACCATAGACTTCTTTGGACAAGCTTGTATTAAAGCTAATTTATCAGACAAACAATCCAGTAATCCACATGACTACTTTCAGAAAGGATGAAAACAGATAAGAAAAAAAAAGTGTAGCTTAAGATAAAGTAAGATATCATTAAAATATTGGCCTGCTTTCAACATACTCTTAGGGAAAATTTCAAACAACCTTTGGAGAAAAAACTAGAAGACAGGGCACACCATAAAATTTCCTAGTTTAACTCTACTTAGGATGTATTGAAAAAAGCATTCAAGAACAATGTTTAAAGTTTAGACAGTAAGCCATGGGATCACCAACATTCTTGGACTGTTTGGACTGTATTAAATCATTCTTAAATACACAATTGGAGGAAAACATAAAGATAAAGCTTATCAGTGAAAGTAGGGTACTTTTAACAATAAATCCTAGCTCTATATTTGGTGTTCTTTATCAGAGAAAAAATGATCAATTTATGGAAAACATAAGAAGGAAAACAAGTATAATGAGAGGCACATCACCAATGGTATAGACCAGGATCCCATGAATCAGCCTATGTATTGATGTCAATCTAGTTACATACTTCAAGTTCAATGTTTCAGTACAACAACAACTTCTCTTCTCAGCCTAACTTCTTTGATTACAAACAGAGCTTCAACAGCCTCTGAGAACTATTTACATGCAGAAAGTTTCAAGCAGCAAGTATTACATCAAATTCCAACCACCAACAACATCTCATCTTCTTCAAAAGTATTTATAGAAGATAGAGGAGGTGGGATGAAAGAAAAGGTCTCTAGTTTAATTAATACAAGTTAATGCTTCTCTACCTTTGAGGGGTTCAATAGAGAAGTTTTTTGATATTTTCTCTGTATTAATTGGTTTTCACTAAGTATTAAGCTACTTGGCAGATTTCGTTGGCTTTAAAACTCTTTAGGCAGGCTGGAAATAACTCTGGTTGTCTTTAAAAAAATATCACTTACTAGGTAATAAATATGCCTTCATTTGATTTATTGAGGCTGCAGGTGGAACTTTTGGTAGCTGAAAGGATATTTTAGCCTCTGATGTGGTAGTGGAGGCCTTTCGGGAGATTTTCCTCTGTTTTACCTTAAAACACCTTTAATTTTCTTTCGGTCTTTGTTTAGGGTTAATTAGCCTTGATCTTCATCTTCGGGTCTTTGTCCTTTAACATTGTCTTTATCTCTTCAAACCTGAGGATTAAAACTCTGATCTTCATTCTTTGGCTTTAATCATACTTTAACCTTAATTTCTTCGCTTTGATACACTTTGTTTGTTTTGTTTATACATGTGGCTTTCTTCCATTGGAGGGTCTCTGTTAAACCCTAGATCGTGATCCAATTGATTTAAAATTGGATTTGAGAACTCGCAACTCCTTTTCTTCGTTGATTTTAAGCCACAGAATCGTCATTATGGGCCGAAAATGTCACCTGACTATGACTGTGGAAATGCATAGAGAAACCACCATTAAATCCTACAAAATACACAACAAATTGTTAAGAAAACCTGCGGATGATGGTTTAACTGCGTTCAGAGGTTTGGAGCTGTGAGAAATGGGAAAATGCAGTGATAGGAGGAAAAAACCCTGGCAAAATAGCTAACCAGGTGCAGATGGAGTTTTGGCGTAATGAAGAACAGGAGCCGTTGGATTAGAACAATCAACGGTTGAGATCGTCCGATGAAGTCGCTGGGGAGAATGGATGAAGGCAAATGAATTAGGGTCACGATATAATGAGAGTCGTTCGATCTCAAAGATTGACTGCTGAGATAAAAAACGAAAATATTCGGGAGTAAGTTAGGTGGAAAATAAAATGGGGGTGAGATTAAATTAGAACCGTTCGATCTTCAGAGATCGACGGCTAGGATCGATTCGGGAGAAACTTTGCGGGGGGCGGCGGTTTGGTATAAAACAAGGAATGGTTTTCATGCGGGCTCTCGGGAGGTATGTGGTATTCACAAAAAAATGCGATTCCATACATCGCTTGACACCTGTCCCTTTCAATACCGCTTATTTCGCACGAATGTAGCGCACTGCGAGGAGGTCCAAAAAATTACGCGAATCGCATCGAAAACCGTCAGATTGGAGGTTGCAGATCGAACGACGTGGGTTGAGCGCGATCGATGAAGAGATTTGCGAAGGATGAAGCAGTGGGACCGATGATTGCATCAGTGCTTTGTCATGTAGTGGATGGGTTAAATGAAAATTCGGGTTCATCGCGTTACATCTTGATTGTTTGATCTGATGAATGGATGATCGAGATTTAATAAGGAGGCAGAGGTTTTGAACGGGGGAAAAGTTAAGGCCTAAAGGACGGGCAGAAGAATAGGGCTCGATGGCCATTGATATGTGTAGATCGACGGTCAAGATTTTGTTAAAAACAATATTTTTCAGGAAACAAAAAATATATAAAAGGCAAGGTTTGAAGGAATTTGGTGGAGAAAACGAGGAGAAGAGAGGGCCCACCTTTTTATAAAGGGCAGAAGGGTTTTTACTTAGGAAGAGAGGTTTTATAAGAGTAGTGGGAAGGATTAAAGGGATCCATCGAATCATGAGGATCGACGTCCAAGATCTGTCGATGGGGGAGAAAGAGAAGGGCGGGGTTTGAAAATCAGAAGTATTGTGGGCCGTCAGATTTGAGAAGATCAATGGCAGAGATTGCATCACAGAATCGCGCAGGATGTGAATGGTGCGAGGGGAGGGGAGAAAGGCGATGATGCGAAATAGTGAGGACCATCCAATCAAACTTGATTGACGGTGGAAATTCAATCGAGGGTTGGGATGGTGGAGGATCACGTGATGGATGAGCGCGATGTGAAGAAGTGCGAAATATCAGATCTGGCGGAATGAACGGTTGGGATTACATCACATCAGAGAAAAGGAAAGAGGCCAAAGCACCGAGGTGTTTGAGTTTGCGATGTGCAATTAAGCGCTAGACATAGGATCGATATGAGAGATAAACGGTTAGGATTAAATCTGCGGGTTTGATGACGGAGGGCTATGGGTGGAGCGCGATGAGATCTTAGCCATCAGTTCTTGTGGATTTGACGGCTGAGATTAAATGGGGGGGCTCGGAATCGGAAGAGGAAAAGGGAAAGGATAAAGGGAATTTGCAATTGCCAATTGCGATGGAGAAATGAGGCTTGGTGCTTGGTCGTGGCTCTAGGTCACATAAGGAAGAGGGGCTGGGGCTTAAGGCCTTAATGCTGAAAAACTGGGTTTTTAGGCCAAAATGAAGGTTTTTCAGAGGATTTTGAGGGTTCCGATAAGGGAGAAAAGGGTTTTTAAACCAAATGAAAAGGGAACATAAGGTTTAAAAAGGGTTTGGAATGGTTTAGAAGTCAAATGAAGGTCTTTTGAGGGATTGTATGGAAGGAAATGAGGGTAAAAAATGGAAATATTTGTGAGTGAAAAGGGAAGTGAAATGATGGAAAATGGAGCCTTAAAAGTAGTTTTTCTCTTAGTAAACAGTAGGTAATTGAGGGCTAATAGTGAAACAATAGTGAAGATTAACTCAAAGGGTAAAGATCATCATAAGACTTCAAGAAATCACAATTTGGATATGAATTGTTTCTTGAAGGCTAAATAGATTTAGCCACCATTTGATATGAAATTTTTTTGTAGGTGGCTAACAGCGGCTCCAACTTGGGATGGCAGCTCCTTGGAGGTGTCAAGAACCACAGAAATTCATCTTTGGAATGTATATCGGTATCTTGCATTTTTTTAAACTTTTTCCTATTCTCTGATCAGCTGCTTGAAAGATGAGTAGAACATTTGATATATCAGCAGAAAAGTATTTACCAAACATCTACCTACACAGCCTACTTCCTAACATTTTTTATTCAGAAGGTGCATTTGGACTTGCAAACCTTTTCATCAACATTTTATTTTTTTGAAAAATAGGAAACTAATCTAAGTCTAATCGTATTCCTCCATGAGTTTAGATTAAGCAGTTGAACTCACAAGTTTCTCTACCTAAACTACTATCTGTCAGGACTAGAGTGTCTGACAGATCTTTATTCTCTAAATTCTAATTCAGGAAATTCAAAAGTATCCAAGCCAGGATTAAGCAGTCTGACTTTCTATTGATCTATGGCATAAAAATAATCCGCACATAGATTTTATTTTCAGAAAAGTAAAACAAAATAGTGAAGGCTTAAGATCTGAAAACTAAAACATCCTTCATTTTTCTTTAGCTCTGGTTTTGGTCTTGTTTGAGTTGTTTCCTCTTTCTTTTTGGTTCAAATTTTGAGATTTTTAGAACCATTGCTTTATCTATCCTAATATACCTTACTAATAAGCCAAGATTAAGCTGTTTGGCTGATCTAATTCACTAACCTATCAGCAGTAAATTGAAAATCTAATTAGTCATGATTAGGCTGTATGACTAACTAGAAGTGTGTTTTTAGGAGTGGCATTTGAGCTTGCACACTTTTAGACTTTGTCTCTCTTTTTGATATGGGGCTATACCTTTCTTGTTTTCATTCTGCCCTCTTTTCTTTTCTTATCATTTTTTTATTTTTATTTTTCTAACTTTGAAAGAAGAAATCAACAACTAACTAAATGCTCAAAGGCTGAGCTTTATTGCTTTCCTATCTACCCTACTCTAATCTTGGAATATTTAAATTTTAACTTACAAAATCTCTTTTCCAATACATCCAGTCAATCAGATGATTCCATGACTGGTCTTTTCTCATCTCTTTAAGCATGTAGGGCAGATAGGAGCATTCCCATGCTTTATGTTTCTTGGCAGCAGGTCTGAAAAATTTTGTTGTACTTGGTGATATACTGTTGTTTGTAACCTTTATCCCTTCTTCAGATGTCTTCAGGAAATATACATAGGGATCTTGAAATAATGCCTGGTTAGGAGTATCTGGAAGATGTGTTTCAACCAGGATTATCTCTTTTTTCTCCACTGAATCAAGGAAAATATTCTTTTGAGAAAGACAGTCTTCCTCATCTTCATTGTCATCTGAACTGGAGGACTCATCATATTTGGAAGTGTTGTCCTCTTGAAGTCCCGAGATATTCTAATTTAGTGCGCTGAACTCTGTGAAGAGGTTATTATATTCTTGAGCAGGGGTATGTTCAATTGCTTCCTCCTTTTTAAGAGAAGGCTCCTTGGTTTCAACCTGCTCAAAAATTTCTTCATTGCTTTCCTCCTCAACCTTTGAGCTAAAAGGCTGCTGACTCCCAATCACATGGAAACTGTTACCGATGGTCTGAGATGAAGTAGAGCAAATATCCAATGCAAATTTACTTACTTCCAAGCTTTCATAACTTTCTTCATCAGTATCATAGATAGTCTGCACTGGCTCATTACTTCTTTGAAGGAAGTGATATTCCTCCCATAAATCTGCTAATGATGGTCCTGCAAGATTAAATTATATTTGGGGAGCATCATCACTAGATAGATCAAAGTTAGGAAAATCATAAATGTAAGAAATACTACCAATCAGACATACTGGGTTATCAGCAGGTCCTTCTTTATTCTAATCTACAAAAGAACTTTCCAAATCTGTACAACAAAGTTCTATATGTGAATGGGCAAGATTATTTGTTTTGCAAAAAGTTTCAGAGACTAGTTGTTTATTAACAGTCCGATCTATCTCTTTTTCTGTCAAAGGGAAAGATGTCTCTATGTTCCTTTGAACATGAGTACAACATTTCTCTGTCTCTTGTGAAGACTGATTTTGAGGTTGGATGTCTTCTTGAGTCTCAGCTATAAGGGATTATGAATCATTATTTGGGTTTTTAGGGATATCTTGAGGAATTTCCTTTATTTCTTGGTTGATTTCTTCCTCAAATTATTCATCTATATTATTATAATTTTTCAATAGGATATTAAACTCATGAATGGTTGTTAAAAGATCTTCAGGATGTATTTCTTCCAAATCCTCATCGTTTTCTATAATATGTTGGGTGATGTTTTGTGATGGATCGTAATGTATTTCACCCCATGATAATGATGTAGTGTTTCCTTTTTAGTTCTCATAAAACACATATTCAAGGTCCTTTAAAGAAAACAAACTACCATATTTCAACCATTCATACCAATCCCTAGCTTTTCCTTCTAATGTTAACATGAAAATTTTCATAAGGTAGTCTTCATGCCATTCCACTTTCAACCTCCATACATGTATATGAAATTTGATGAGATGTAATAAAGGGTCATCAAAATTTTCACCTTGAAAAATAGGCAAGTTGTCATCCCAATTCACCTGAGGCATATTATGTGGAAACCCAGGGATATGATCTCTACTCATTGGGGCATATCTTCGTTGTATCCTTGGAAGCATGTTTGTAAATCAGGAAAGAGGTCACTGTGTCTATTCAACCAGTTCAGAGTCTTCTACCAGTGGAGTTATTTGGTCTTTTGGGAGTTGTGGAGTCGCCAGGTGGATAATTAAATTTTTTTTTTCCACCAACAGCATGATTGGGATTGCTCAATGCATTCCCAAATGGAGATTACAAAGACTAAAGAGGTAGTAGGCCTATTGGAGGCCAGTGGAGTCACCAAGTGGAAATTTTTAGCTCTTTTGGAGGTAAAATGTTTTATGGCCCAACACCATTTATTGACTTACATACCAATCTAAAAATGTTTTGGGTCTTCTGAGGTCTTTAAGGATGTATAAGATGTAATTTTACTCAGAAGTCCCCAACAGAGTCACTAGAATGTTAGGTCTCTGTAGTTTGCAAGATTGGAAAATACAAACGCTGCAGAGCCTACATATGAACCTGGGATTCTAGGATCTAGCCCTCCTAAATCCAGAGAGGGATCTCTCTATAAGTGCAAATATTGATTTATCTTTTTAAGGTTTTAGTATGATGTTAGGCTAGTTATTAAGTACAAGGGTTTTTGTTTTTTTGGTTGGGTGTGATCTTTAATTTAGTGGAAAAGTCCTAAAAATGAAAGGGTTTCAAAGGGGTGAAGGTGTGAATAATCAAAACAAGTTTCAGTTGATAGGATAGGCATGAAACAACACTTAATCCATTGGGATATGGAGTCATAAAAGGTTTTAATTGTAAAACAGTTATCAAGAGTGGTCCACGGGGCAAGTCATCTATATCAAAATATCCTTTAGATTAAATGATGGAATGGAAAATTAAGAGTGTTGTGAAAGTGAAAAAAGCCAATAATTTCAACAAGGATTTATCGACTTTCCAAACAAGAAAAAAGCCTTTTTAAGTAACTGTTTAAAACCAGCCAAAGGACAGGGCTAACCATAGACTTCTTTGGACAAGCTTTTATTAAAGCTAACTTATCAGACAAACAATCCAGTAATCCACATGACTACTTTTAGAAAGGATGAAAACAAATAAGAAAAACAAAGTGTAGCTTAAGATCAAGTGAGATATCATTAAAATCTGGGCCTGCTTTCAGCAGACACTTAGGGAAATTTTCAAACAACCTTCGGAGAAAAAACTAGAAGACAGGGCAAACCATAAACTTTCCTAGTTTAACTCTACTTAGCAGGTAATGAAAAAATCATTCAAGAACAATGTTTAAAGTTTAGACAGTAAGACATGGGCTCACCAAAATTCCTGGACTAATTGGACTGTATTAAATCATTCTTAAATACACAATTGGAGGAAAACATAAAGATAAAGATTATCAATGAGAGTAGGGTACTTTTAACCGTAAATCCTAGCTCTATATTTGGTGTTCTTTATCAGAGAAAAAATGAACAATTTATGGAAAACATAAGAAGGAAAAAAAGTATAATGAGAGGCACATCACCAATGGTATAGACCAGGATCCCATGAATCAACCTGTGTATTGATGTCAATCCAGTTACATACTTCAATTTCAATGTTTTAGTACAGCAACAACTTCTCTTCTCAGCCTAAATTCTTTGATTACAAACAGAGCTTCAACAGCCTCTGAGAACTATTTACATGCAGAAAGTTTCGAGCAGCAAGTATTACATCAAAGTCCAACCACCAACAACATCTCATCTTCTTCAAAAGTATTTAAAGAAGAAAGAGGAGGTGGGATGAAAGAAAAGGTCTCTAGTTCAATTAATACAAGTTAATGCTTCTCTGCCTTTGAGGGGTTTAATAGATAAGTTTTTTGATATTTTCTCTGTATTAATTGGTTTTCACTAAGTATTAAGCTACTTGGAAGATTTTTTTGACTTTAAAACTCTTTAGGTAGGCTGGTAATAACACTGGCTGTCTTTAAACAAATATCACTGACTAGGAAATAACTATGCCTTCATTTGATCTATTGAGGCTGCAAGTGGCACTTTTGGTAGCTGAAAGGATATTTTAGCCTTTGATGTGGTAGTGGAGGCCTTTCGAGAGATTTTCCTCTATTTTACCTTAAAATACCTTTAATTTTCTTTCAGTCTGTGTTTAGGCTTGATTAGCCTTGATCTTCATCTTCAGGTATTTGTACTTTAACACTGTCTTTATCTCTTTAAACCTGAGGATTAAAACTATGATCTTCATACTTTGGCTTTAATCATACTTTAACCTTAATTTCTTCGCTCTGATACACTTTGTTTGTTTTGTTTATACATGTGGCTTTCTGCCATTGGAGGGTCTCTGTTAAAGCATGGATCGTGATCCTATTGATTTAAACTTGGATTTGAGAACCTGCAGCTCCTTTTCTTCGTTGATTTTAAGCCACAGAATCGTCATTCTGGACAAAAAATGTCACCTGACTGTGACTGTGGAAATGCACAGAGAAACCACCATTAAATCCTACAAAAAACACAACAAATTGTTAAGAAAACATGCAGATGATGGTTTAACTGTCTTCAGAGGTTTGGAGCTGTGTGAAATGGGAAAATGCAACGATAGGAGGAAAAAACCCTAGCAGAAAAACTAACCAAGTGCAGATGGAGTTTTGGCATGACAACGAACATGAGTTGTTGGATTAGAACAATAGACGATTGAGATCGTCCGATGAAGTCACTGGGGAGAATGGATGAAGGAAAATGAATTGGGGTCGTGATATAATGAGAGCCATTCGATCTCAGAGACCGACGGCTAAGATAAAAAAACAAAAATATTCTGGAATAAGTTAGGTGGAAAATAAAATTAGGGTGAGATTAAATCAGAACCGTTCGATCTTCGGAGATCGACGACTAGGATCAAGTAGGGAACAACTTTGCGGGGGGCGGCGGCTTGGGAGAAAATCGGGAATGGTTTTCACGCGGGCTCTGGGGAGGTATGTGGTATTCACAAAAAAAACACGATTCCATACATCGCTTGACACTTGTCCCTTTCAATACTGCCTATTTCGCACGGAAGTAGCGCACTGCGGGGAGGTCCAAAAAATTGCGCGAAACACGTCGGCAACCGTCGGATTGGAGGCTGCAGATCGAATGGCGCAGGTTGAGCGCGATCGATGAAGAGATGTGCGAAGGATGAAGCAGTGGGATCGACGATTGTGTCAGTGCTTTGTCGCGTAATGTACGAGTTAAATGAAAAGTCGGGTTCATCGTGTTACGTCCCGATCGTTTGATCTGATGAATGGATGATCGAGATTTAATAAGGAGGAAAAGGTTTTGAACGGGGGCAAAGGTAAGGCCTGAAGGACGGGCAGAAGAATAAGGCCCGATGGCTGTTGATCTGTGTAGATCGACGGTTAGGATTTTGTTAAAAAATAAATTTTTCAGGAAACAAAAAATATATAAAAGGTAAGGTTTGAAGGAATTTGGTGGAGAAAATGTGGAGAAGAGAGGGCTCACCTTTTTATAAAGGGTGGAAGGGTTTTTACTTAGGAAGAGAGGTTTTATAAGAGCAGCAGGAAGGATTAATGGGAGCTGTCAGATCATGAGGATCAACGGCCGAGATTTTTCGATGGGGGAGAAAGAGAAGGGCGGGGTTTGAAAAGCAGAAGTATTGTGGGCTGTCGGGTTTGAGAAGATCAATGGCGGAGATTGCATCAAAAAATCGCGTAGGACGTGAATGGTGTGAGGGGAGGGAAGAAAGGCGATGATGCAAAATAGTGAGGACTGTCTGATCAAACTTGATTGATGGTGGAGATTCAATCGGAGGTCAGGATGGTGGAGGATCACGTGATGGATGAGCGCGATGTGATGAAGCACGAATCGTCGGATCTAGCAGAATGAACGACTGGGATTACATCGCATCGGAGAAGAGGAAAGAGGCCAAAGCACCGGGGTGTTTGAGTTTGTGATGTGCAATTAAGCACTGGCCCTAGGATCGATATGAGAGATCAACAGTTAGGATTAAATTGGCGAGTGTGATTACAGAGGGCTATGGGTGGAGCGCGATGAGATATTAGCCGTCGGTTCTTGTGGATTCGATGGCTGAGATTAAATCGGGGTGATCAGCATCCGAAGAGGAAAAGGGAAAGGATAAAGGGAATTTGCGATTGCTGATTGCGATGGAGCAATGAGGTTTGGTGCTCAGTCACAACTCTGGGTCACATAAGGAAGAGGGGCTGGGGCTTAAGGCCAAAATGGGCTTAAGGCCTTGATGCTGAAAAACTGGGTTCTTAGGCCAAAATGAAGGTTTTTTAGAGGATTTTGAGGGTTCTGATAAGGGAGAAAAGGGTTTTTAAACCAAATGAAAGGGGGACATAAGGTTTAAAAAGTGTTTTGGAATGGTTTAGAAGTCAAATGAAGGTCTTTTGAGGAATTTTATGGAAGGAAATGAGGGTAAAAAATGGAAATCTTTGTGAGTGAAAAGGGAAGTGAAATGATGGAAAATGGAGCCTTAAAAGCAGTTTTTCTCTTAGTAAACAGCAGGTACATGAGGGCTAATAGTGAAACAACAGTGAAGATTAAATCAAAGGGTAAAGATCATCATAAGACTTCAAGAACTCACAATTTGGACATGAATTGTTTCTTGAAGGCTAAACAGATTTAGCCACCATTTGATATGACAAATTTTTATAGGTGGCTAACAGATTGACTGGGTGAAGGGGAGACATAGTGAGTGGAGGGTGAGGAGGAAATATGAGATGGGCCATGAGATGAAGAGGTAGTAGTAAAATCTAGATGAGAAATGAAAGTCTCCTAAGAAACTCCTTTCTTTTCAAGCTGGTGAAGGATGATGATTTTGATGAGAGAATGATGGAAAAGACTTGCTTTTTGCTGAGCAGGAGGTTTCTTTTGGACGAAGGAGGATATCTTGTCTATGCTTTTGTAGAGGAAGGAAGGGATATTTAGCATCTAAGTCTGAGTGAAATGCATCATAAGTTTGACATGGTAGGAATAAACTCAAGAATATCTCCCCTCACATGTGAAATATCTCATGATGGTTTTCATGAGGGGCGCATAACTGTTCAATAGATGAGAAAAGGGGAAAATAGCCTTGCATTCATTTTGGTAAGTTGGTTTCAAGAAAGGATTGTAGTGGTATAGGTCCAAATAGGCTTGTTTGAACCATTTCTCACCAAGATAGGGAATTTTGGTGGCCCTTGATACTGACCTAGGAGTGAGAAAAAAATCAAGGCCTGCTAGGTGAACATGTTTTTCTTGCAGCCTCAGGGTGAACAGTTGTGCTAAGGGAGGGTGATTGGTGACCTCCTGGAATTTTTGGAAAAAATAAAGGCACCCTATCTCATGGAAGTTGAAAATAACTGAAGGGGAGTCATTTATTTCCTGAGTTGTAATAGGCTCAAACCTTTTTTGAAAACCACCCTTGCTGGCCTTCTTTGGAGGCATAGTTGTTTAGAATTTCCTTCACTCTCTTACCAACACAGGTCCTTCAAATGAACTAAAAAAAATAGAACTCTTCTTTCACTTAACTAGAAAATAGGTTCTTTTTAATGAAAATAAGTTTCCTTCCTAAGAACTGTGCCTTTTCTTCTTTGAAATCACCGAGTTTTGTTCTTTAACCTCTTACACAAAACAAACTCTGTAAATTGATAATACGCGCTTTTCCTCAATAACTGTCTTTTTGTCTCTTAGTAAACATGACTATTTTGAGAACAAACTATGTTTTCCCCTTCATTAGACTATGTCTTTTCTTAATAAAATTGATTCTTAACACCTCTCAAAATCAAAAGCTTAGGTGAGGAAAACAAGGAATACCTCTTGAAAATGTGTTCGCTGTTTTTGGATATAAATTCTATGTGAAAAAAATCTGATTTGTGGTGAAATGGAGGCCTTTTGAGCAGTGCTACGCTCCTGTGCACAGGCGTGTAGCACCTGCATGCTACTGTGGGTGTTGTCGGGTCGGGCGGTGGGCGCCCTCTGAACGTCGAGCCAGTAAAGATCACAGACGCATCGCGCTATCTTATAGGTGCGTCGCGTCGTGTGCAGAAGTATTTGTATAGATGCTACAGGTGCGTTACGTCTGGCTACAAGCGCGTCGCATCCTAAAAAATTTGCAAACTTCTTGCCCAGTGTTCGAAAAAAACCTTCTTCTTCTGTCTGTTTGCACAATAGAAAGTGAACTTCTTCTTTGAGAGATTTTATAGCTCTTTTTAAAACACTTTTGAACGTTTCTTTCTCTCCCTTTGGTGACCTCTTTTTTTCGCATTTGCCTTTGTATTGAAACAAAATGACTTTGTCCTTTTGAACCAACTTGTCTTTGAAACCGCTGTTTGACATGAAATAGGCCTTTTAGAAACACCATCTGGGTGCTCTATGTATACCTTAGGCTTCAACCTCTTACAATTTTTTAAGGACCTGTTTCTATTTTGTAAATGAGGAATGTTTTTAATAAAACTAACTGTGTAGCTTCTCTTCTTTATCATTTGCAAAATTTCCCTTTAAACAGAACCTTGCGTAACTTTGATTTCTTTCATGCTGACTGTTACTCTGTTTCTCTTAAATAGACCATTTAGGGGTAAAATTTGATCTTTTCCGCTTGTCAGTCTTGAATATCCTCAAACAAAATGAGTGCCCTCTACTTATTACTGAAGGAGGCACTTTCAACATAATATTCCAGGCACTTGTCCTATACTCCATGTTTCAACCCTTTTTAAAATTCTGTCTATTTATTTGAAAGAGGTTGTTTTCAACATTTGAAACTTGCTCTCATCATTTGATGGAAGGCATCTCAAAATGAAAACTCCTTGTTATCCTTGTTTACCCTTTTAAAGAGTTAGTTTATATGAAAAGTAACTCCTGGTACTTTCCCTTTACTCATCATTTGGAGGGAGTATTTTGATAAACTATAATGGGCCTGTCTAAATGAGTGATGCCTCTTTTACATAAATCACCTGTGTGAATTTCTCTTTCTATCAGTTGCAGAAGTCACTTTTAAATAGAGCTTTGTGTACCTTCTTTACCATTTATATTAGGTTGCTTTAATCAAAATTCCAGCCTTGGTTTGTCAATGAATGCACTCTTTCAAAGACACTATCTCTCAAACTACCCATTACTGACAGTTTTTCTTAAAGACAGAGTTAACACTTGATGATTTGACCCTCTGCTTATTATGAAGGAGGTCTTATGCAACTGTGGTAAGTGGGCCCTCTGCTTATTTGTGAAGGAGGCCATAAAAATGTTTTTCTGACCCTCTGCTTATTTTGAAGGAGGTCCTATTAAACATAGAAACTTCATCCATCTCAACACTCTGCCTTGTTCTGTTTGTTTGAAAAATACAAATAGAAGACAAAAGTGAATCTTTGGCACTTATCCTTGATGAAATAATTTGAATCATAATGCCTTTTTCTTTATGAGGACCTGTCAGTAATGTATATCCCTTTTTCATAAAATCACTGTGAATCTTGAGGAGTAAATAATGTGCTTTTTAAATAGTGAGAGCTCTCTGCTAGACATCTTTGAACTAACTCCTTCCCTTGACTGTGTTTTCAGGGGTAGTGAAATTTTTTGTGACAATATTTCAAAGTTTAGTTCATGATAAGGTATAAGAAGCAGTTGTCCTTCTTGTATTCTCATCCTAGTTGCCTAACTTGATTTGAAGCTCTCCTTTTCAAAGATTTTCCTTCTTTTTGAAACAGTGAAAATTGTAATGCCAGGTCACCCTTTGGATTTAAACCATGTAGATTTGTTGTTTTTTACTTACTGCTCTCCATCTGAATCTTGATGGCAAACTATTTCAGTATGAGAAACTTGTTGAGTTTGTTCCTTTGCTCTCATTTGCGCACTGATCATCACTCAATTTACACCCCTGCAGAGATGTAAAAACATATTCTTTTGAAGTTTGGAGGGCTTCTTTGGTGTTTCATGGGGATCATGCCTAATCTAATCATATTTCTTCAGACAGGGATACTCCTTCTCTTTTCCTGATTTGAACATTCCTGAGCCTTGCTAGAAACAAAACAAATCGACCTCTTTGATGGTGCGTGACCTAGGGATAGACAAGGGTTTTGCTTTGTAAAATAACAAGACATGATGGCTGACTGATATTGAAGACAGGGTTTTTGGCTCAAAACAGTCTCGCCAAGGAATTTTCCTTAAAACACCACCACCTAGACCTACAGATTTAGTCACAGCTCTTGAATGGATTCTTAGGAAAAATAGGTTATCGCATGACAAGATGATCAGGGATTGAGGGGTAGTCACTTTGTCAAATGTTGGACAATGGGTTTTATGGAAAACAAAGGATTTTGATGGTAGAGAAACAAAATTATAACAACTATAGATAGGGAGGCTTTGCTGAATTGTGATAGGGAGGGAAACTGAAGACTATTATCATCATAGGCTAAAAAGGAGGGGTAGGAAGACAAAAAATTGTTTGAGGTGTTTTCTAGATGACAAATTGACAAATTTTGATTAGCTTTTATAAAACTTAGCCAAGGAATCTAGTCATCAAAACATGCAAAAATATTGATGACTAACAGTGGCTCCATTTGGGGAGGGCAACTCCTTTTCAGGAGGTGTCCAGAATTGTAGATCTCTGGCTTGTGAATACTATTACCTCATCCATTGGCGCAAATTTCTCTTTTGCTTGATGTTATTCCTGAAAATTATGCTTTTATGAAAAATTTATAGCATGATTAGCATCAACCTCATCTCTACCTACCCAGGTATTTTTCCTAGAATTTTTTCTTCTTTGGGTGCACTTTGGACTAGCAACCCTTTGACATGATATTTTTGAAAAAAGAAAAACTATCTAATTCTACACTTATATCCCCCTGGAGTTCAAATTACACTGATGAACTCCTTCGATTTTCTACCCATGCTAGATTGACTGTCAAGATTAAGCTGTTTGACAGGATTTGATTCACTAATCTAAAACATGAAATTAAAAATTGACCAAATCAGGATTAGACGGTCTGATTTGTCATGTGTTTGTGGCATAAAAGACAAGCTACACACAAATTTTATTTTCACACAAAATGAGATTTAGAAAATTCAGGGCTAGGATACACATTTTGTTTTTCATCCCTGTTTTCCTCTTTGGTTCTGTTTTGAGCATGTGGAACCAGCATCTTTGTTTCCTAATCTACTTTCTTTGATAAGTCAAGCTTGCATATTTTGACTATCATTATTTTTCACTAACTTATCGACAATCAATTTAAAGCATCCTCAGTTATGATTAGGCTAGATAATTGAACAAGACATATTTTGAGCACTAGTAGTGGCATTTAGACTTGCGCACTTTCAGCATGACTATTTTTTGAACATGGGGCTTTTCTACTATTTTTAAAATTTCCCTCTTTTCTACTTTTCTACTGTTTTTGTATTTTCTGTTTTTACTTTTTCTTCAAAAAATCTAGGACTAAAAATACGTTCACAAGGATGAACTTATTTTTCACACCTATCTATCTATCCTAATCTAACATATACACAATATACATTCATTCAGTGAAATGTCTCTTCCAACAAAGCCAATCAAGCAGATGATTCCATGAGGGATTTTGTTTTAGCTTTTTGAGAGTGCTGAAGAAATGAAAAGGCCACTTCCACCTTACTTGTTTTCGAACAGTAGTGCCTAAAATTTTTCTCACACTTTGCAACAGACTGTTCTGGGCGGGACACACTACTCCTTCAGATTTCTCAAGGAAAACAAAAAATGGATCTTGGAAAAATACCTGATCTAGAGGATTTGATATATAAGCTTCTTTCAAGACTACTCTTTCTTCCACTTGGCTATGTTTGGGACTCTCTTGGGAAAAAAACTCTTCCCCTTGCTCATGATCACTTGAACTTTCAGACTCATCATATATTGCAGTGTAGTCTTCTTTCCAAGCTGATGTGTTCTGATTAAGTGGACTGAAAACGTGTGAAAGTCATCATGTTGATGAGCAGGGATATACTTTGGCAGTAAATCCTCTTGAGAGGATAGTGTGACAACTCTCATGTGATTATCAACCTCTATTTCTTCATCTGCAATTTGTAACTCAATGGAACTAGGTGGCTACAAATATGGAGTTAAGGAGGATTCCATGTCCAAAATGATTTCCTCAACCATTTCAGAAAAAAGGCCTCTCATAAGCAACTTGCTTAAGAATTTCATCATCCTCCTCAACATCATCATCAAAGCTGAAAGACTACTGATTTCCAATTATGTGAAAGTTATTTCTGATGCACTGAAGTGAAGTAGAGAAAAAAGTGAGAGACTCTTCACTTAATTCTAAACTCTCAAGGCTTTCCTCATCAACATCATAGGTGACCTGTATTGGTTGTTTATTGTTTTCAACCTGACGATAATGAACTTCATCCCATAAATCAATTGTTGATTTCTCTGCAAGGTTAGTTTCTATTTGGATATCATAATCATCAAAATATTGATCAAACCTTGGAGAATCATTAATATAAGTAATGTCACCAGCCATGCATATTGGACTATCAGATTGCTTCTCTTCAAATTGATTTACAAATCTATTTTTTGACTCATGGTATGCAAGATTAACAGGAGAATGATCAGAAAATTTTTGGTCATATGAAGTTTTAGAGGTTGTCTGCATGTTTACAAGTTGGTCTATATCCTCTTCAGTTTAAAAGGGAGGCATTTTCATCTCTCTTTGGATATAACTACAATAAAGAGGATAAATGTCTTTTTGGGCCTTACCTACGAGAGATGATGAATCATCACTTGTGCCTTTAGAGAGATCCTGTGGGTTCTTTTTCATTTCTTGATTGTTTTCATCTTCAACCGATTATTTGTGATGTTCAGGATAGTTAGCATGTAATTCATGAGTTGCTTCTAATAGATTTTTAGGAGGCCGATTTGCTCGTATGAACTCAAATGACTCAAAGCATAAAGGTAGAGGTCCTACAAGTTTTTATTTTTCTTCTATTTCAGATTTGAATTCATCCTCAAATCTTCTTGATGTTTGGGATAATAAGTGTGGGATTCATGAGTTGCCTCTGATAGATTCTTAGGAGGCCAATTTTCTTGTATGAACTGAAATGACTCAAAGCATAAAGGTAGAGATCCTACAGGTTTTCTTTTTTCTTCCATTTCAGATTCTGTGATTTCAAGATGGCTGATAGATTCTTTAGAGCATTCCTCTATGTTCTTATTTGCAAATTTCTCATTAGGCACATTTTGTTTGTTACTCTTGTCTTGTAATGGTTGAGTGTGTTCCTCCCAAGGAAAAAGTGCAGGTTGGTTTGAACAAGCATTGTTAACCTTAACTTTGTGTCTCTCTCTTTTCCTGTCAAGTAGATGCATCAGTTTGCTGAATATATATACTAATTTTTCCAACTTTTCCACTGTGTTCTCACTTGGATCCATATTTTTTTACCAGAAATAGTTACTGTGTCCTTTCAACCAGTCTAGAGTTCTCTACCAGTGAGGGATGTGGAGTCGCCAGGTGGAAAATTTGAACTTTGCTGTCCACCATCAGCATGATTGGAATTTCTCAATGCATTCCCAGAAGATTTTATAAGGACTCGTAGAGTAATAGGCCTACTGGAGGCTAGTGGAGTCAGGTGGATGTTTTTAGTTGTTTTGAGGGTATATGTGTATGGTCCACCACCAACACTGACAAAAAACCAATCTAGGGATGTTTTTTTTTTGGGTTTTTTCTAAGTTTCTTTATGTAGACCTAAGCTTTGTAAGAGTGTTCTATAGCTGAATCATCATTTTTCTAAGATGGTGAAATAGCTAGTTTCTACTCTTCAGACAACACTTACGTTTTCTAAGTTTAACTGAGATCTTGAGAGGTCCTAAAGGATACCTAGGATGTTTTGACTCAAAGTCCCACCATGATCGCCATTATGTCAGGGTCCCGTGATTTGGTAGATTGTCAAGCCAAATGATAGAGTAACATCAGACCAAGCTTTGGAGCCCTAGGACCTAGCCTTCCTGGACTCAGACAGGGCTCTCTCTATTATGCAAAGGATGTAAACTTGTTTTCTTCTGTATATTAGGTTTTAGGCTAGTTTTTAAGTACGTTTGTTTGTTTTCGGTTTTTGAGGGGAACTGATCAAAGGATAAATAGATCAAAATTTCTTCAGATCAACTAGGCTATGGGGTCGAAAAGGTCGAGACTATCTCAATGATGGACAAGGTATTACTACAGGGTTGATTTGGTTGAGATAAATGGATTATTGGGATGTAAGTGAAATGAGATGGACATTAAGTGTGTGAAAGACAAAGGGATTTTAAGCATAAATAGTTTAAACAGCAAGCATTCATGTGGTAGGGCGAACCATTAATCACTATAAATGAAACTTAAATTAATAAATGCAGAAAATAAACAATCCAATGATACATAGAAGTATAATACCCTCTAACTTTGGGAAAATCACCTTCAGAATTTTGGGAAAACAAATAAGATAAAAAAACAACTCAATATATGAAGAGGGAACTCCTAGACATCATATCTTGAGCTATCGGGAACTTTGAAATAAGACTACAAAGCAAGGACAAAGGGCAAGATCGAAACAAGACCTCTTTGACTTAACTTAAACAACCAATAATTCAGAGAGATATTTCAGAAATGGAGTTTTGATTAGCTATGAATAAGCAGGGCATACCGTGAATCATACTAGACAGCATACATAATAATCATTAATAAAACTGATAACAAGTTCTTCGGGTACCAAAGAGAAATTAAGAATTCTTTGACATAACCAATAAAGATGAAAACATAGAAGCTGCAATGAATCAGGAAACTTGAGGTGCGTCCATGGGCATGTCTTAAATCTATTATTTACTGACCTACAGGAAGCAAGAAGCATGAAAACATGTATGATAAATTAAGAAAACATAACAGATAAGGGGCACAATACCATTCACCAAGCCATGGAATCCTACATACAATCCTCCTCCACCATCAAAGTCAAGAAAGAGATCTGTTGGGAAAAATACTGAGAGGGGGGGGGGGGGGGGGTGAATCAGTATTTAGGACTTACTCAAACTTTTACTTTTTTATTCTCTAAAAACCCATATGCTACTTTGTTGAAGCCAACTAGCGTATACACGCGGATATCCTTCATAAAAATCACGTATATACAGAGGTCTTATTATGCCATTAATTCTTTACTTAGATCTATGCAACATTCATTCTTCTGATGATTAGATAATAGTAAGCATGTGCAGTAATAACAGAATAAACCATCACACATAAGCATCATACAAGAACACCAGGATTTAAGGTGGAAACCCAAGTCGGGAGAAAACCACCATTGCCGTTGTCTGAGTCTTCAATATTTATTATATAAAGAAAACATGTTACAACCATGTATTGGTGCAGACTCATACCAGCACGTAGGCACCCACCTACAGAAGGCTACAACCTTCTCTCATTTACCAGCCTCTCCTGGAAGGGAGCTACAACCCCCTGCTCTCGTTTACCAGCCTCTCCTTGAAGGGAGCTACAACCCCCTGCTCTCGTTTACCAGCCTCTCCTGGAAGGGAGCTACGACCCCATGCTCTCATTTACCAGCCTCACCTGGAAGGGAGCTACAACCCCTTGACTGAAGGCTACAACCCTCAGCACCACCATGGACCACGTTTCATCAATTTTCAAACTGGATCCAATAGCTTCAATATATCACAACTTGCAGGCCACTTTTCATCATATTTTCAGACTGGACCCACTCCACACATTTAAGCTCAATCATACATCAAACTGAAACTTATACCATTATCAATTCATTCGATGAATCATCAACCAATCAATCAAAAACTTGATCTTTTCTCAACATAGTCAGCAACATAATCAATATTCAGAAAACCCAGATCTGTATGAATACACCATAGACAGATAGCAGTAATACAACAGAACAGACCAAACATTTCATACCACATACTTCAGCAAACCCTAGTTTTCATACGCGCTTCCTTTCACTGATCCGACGTATATACGCGCTTTCATGTATATAAACCTGCGTATACATATGCACATATTACAGAACTAATTTCACAACCCATACGCGCTTTCTCTTAATCCAACCCGCGTATATACGCGCTTACTCTGTTACAAACTTGCGTATAGATCTTCATACATTTTAGGTCAGCACAATTCTTCAGAACAGATGCATAGCTCATATTTTACCCTTCACTTCAGAAACATGTTCGCCTCATCTCAGATCTAAACATTCCATAAACAGATCTAGAAGATACAAATACATTTCAGATCTAGAGATCCTTCTTCATCATTTTCTTCACTGGTGCATTATGAATTCAGATCTATCATTCAACTGTTACCTATTCCATACAGATATACTTCAAAGAGAAGTATTCATTAAAACCCAGACATCTTACTCCCACTTTTAAAAATGATTTTCTTCTCCTTATGTAGATTTAGCCTTTGTCAATACCATGAGCCAAAACCATACCACTTCCAATGGTATTCCTGGACGTGATCAAATAGACAATCCAGCGCTCAATATAATGGGTCAATACCATGGTATTAACCCCTGGTTTTACACATTTAGAGCGCAATTGAGCATACACGACTTGGCACGTACTTTTCCACGTGCGTATGCTACTTCTCCTAAACAAACCCGTGTGTGCTTTGTGTCACACACTTTTCATCATTGTTCTAGCCCTTGCTGATATTTCTTTCTCTGGTACTTTTGAGCTACTTGTAGAATATCAGATTTACATCATTAATAAACTCATCAAGCATCAAGAACAACTTCATTAAGTAGGTTGCCATCATCTTTATCAAGTGGGTTGCCATCAAGGACAACACTCTGCATCATATTGCCAACAATCTCCCCCTTTGGACTTGATGGCAACCACGATGGTGTTTGATCACCACAACAGGTAGATACATTAAGCATAATGATATTCCTCCCCTATTCAAACACCATGTCACTCTCCCCCTTTGACATCAAGGGCAAAGGGTGGATCAAAACTAACACCAGGTTTTTCCCCTCATGTAGAACGAAGAGCGTTGTAGAACTGATGTACACTGAAGTTACCATGCTCCCCCTGAGTTCATGCTGAATGTTCAAACATATTTTCCATTGAAGTACATGACTCTATGACCTTCCTATCACCAAGGAATCATATTTACATCAAAGATCCAATCAAGTGGATTTACATATGAGACTCAAGTACCCAACCAAGTGGGTTTACAAAATTGACTCAAGTACCCAACCAAGTGGGTTTACACACTTTGACTCAAGTCCTTACATGACTGAATATTACAATTTTACATCAAAGGTCTCAACATGACCTTTTCATCAAATTAAATATATGACTTTTTATCCCCAATACCAGAAATACCTCAATAGAGAGATCATATTTCAGAACCATCATAATGCCAACAATGCATTATACTCAGCAAGGCTAATGCTCCCCCTGAAAATGTGCATCCACGCATCCTTTCCATATGACCAAGGCTCCTCCTTAGCTTGTGCAACCTGAATGCTTTCAATAGCAAGTCATCAGCAACAATCTCTGCATGATCTTTCTGTATCTCTGAATCATAAGACTTCCATCTCATTCATGTGTGAAAGCAAGGAATACTCTTCAGCAAAAAGCAAACAGGGCTCATCCATAAACTCATCATAATAAATCATGTAGCATGTCATCATCATTTAGAACTGAGACATAAGTAGATATAATGTCAATAATGCACTCATTAATATTCATACTGATGCTCCCCTAAACCTGTGTTCCTGATCTTCAGCTGTCATACTAATTTTCTTATCATAAATGCATACGCGGTTGTCTCCACTGTAACTCGCGTGTATACGCGACTTTACTTCATTAAACCCGCATATGGAAAGTGAAATACTGAAAATTTCACTCCTTCTTCTCCCCCTGAATTTGTACCACATGTACCTGTCTTCTTCACAGGAGATGCACTGTCAGAAATAAACATAACCAGAATTACCAAATCAACCATGAGAATCATCATACATTGCTCCCCCTGTGATGATACATTACTAATCTCTATGATGTATCTCACATCATTCATGCAGTCATTATGAGAAGTAAGCTTTAGAAGCGGATGACTGCAGTAGGGTCAATATTCCCTACGTTTCTGACCGGTCCTCCTTCTTTTTCCAACTTTTCTTGAACTTTCTAATTGTGTGTTGGAAATTGTCCACTTTCTCAGATCTATTCATCCTGCATTCTTTTTCTATATGTCCATACTTGTTACAGGATTAACATCTTATGTGACCAGAAAAGTAAGCATATGGATCATAATGTGTTTTTCTATTCTTTCTTCTATTGCAATCAGTTGCTTTATGACCATACTTGTTGCATGAAAAACAATATCCCTTGAAGACACCTAAGTACCTTTCTGTGTAGAATCTGCTTGTTTGTGACTGAAACAATCTGCTCTTGCAATTGGCTGCAACATGCCCATAATTATGACATTTAAAGCATTCAACATTATTGAATGATTTTTTTTGAGTGTTCATGATTGTCGGTTGACTTCTTGTTTCTTTCAACTCTTCAGGTTTTGCATTGACATCCTTTGAATCTTTAGCACTTCCTTGTGAACTAGATTCTCCTTTAACAGTTTCATGAAAACCAAGACCAAGTTTAATAGCAGGAGACCATTGATTACTAAGAATATTGTTCAGAATCTTAGTACTATCTTGAAACCTCAAGAGTTTATCCTTTTCTTCTAATTTAGCTTTTAGAATGTTTACCTCAACTTCCAATTTTTGGCATTGCTTCTTCATACTTTCTTCAACCCTTCTTCCTTCGTCTACTTGATCATTCAATTTTAAAATTTCTTCCTTCAACGATTTTTCTTGTTCTTCACATGTTTGTAATAGCTCTTCATTCTTCTTATTTGATTTTTCCAGATCTTCTTTGCGATATATGATTTCTTCTTCAAGTCCTTCCTTTTCAAATGATAGGGGTTCTTCATTCTTCTTATTTGATTTTTCCAGATCTTCTTTGAGAGAGATGATTTGTGCTTCAAGTCTTTCACTTCGATTGGTTGTATAAACATACAACTTTTGATACTTGTCTATCTGTCCATTCAGTATTTCCTTCTATTCATTCATTCTAGAGATCATATCTTTGTAGATAGATTCTCTCTTATGAAATTGATTCCAATCATTGCTTTCATCATTGATCTTGAGATTTTCTTCTAGACTTATACTGTTACTTTCACTATCTTCACCATTGCATGCACAAGAAGGTGAATCACAAGAACAACAATCAATACCTGTTTCATCTTCTTCATTTTCTGCTGCACATGTTTTCTGAGGTATCTCCTTTTGAGTCGCCTTCTTCTTTTGCTTCCTTGCCATGAGCACTTGTAGATCTTGGTCAGAATCTTCTTCATCCCCATCATTATCTTCATTTGTATAATAAATCTTTCTCTTTTCAAATTGTTTCCCTTTATTATGATTTTCTTCATAAGGACATTTAGCAGCATAATGACCAACTCTCCCACAAGTAAAACACTTGAAGGGTAGCTTACCTTTGAATCTTCCAGTACCTGGTTGGAGTCTCCTTATAAAATTTGCTTCTTCTTCTTCTGATATATAACTTGATTCCTTGACAACTTCCTTTTCTTTTCCTTTTGCACACGCCTTAAAAGCAACTTCTTTGATTTGAGAGGGACCTCCTTGTCTCATTTCATAAGCAGTCAGAATACCATGTTGTTGAACAATAGTAAGAGTTTGCAGATCTTGCCTTTCTTCAATAGCTGACACTTTTGACTCAAATTTTGAAGTTAAAGATCTTAAGACTTTTTCCACCATAGTAGTATTGGTTATGGTTTCACCCAAACTTCTCATACGATTTACAATATCATCTAGATGTAAAAAGAAACTCGCAATACTCTCATCACTATGCATCCTTAAATTTTCATATTCAATTCTGAGAGTTTGGAGTTTTGCACTTTTTACCTTTGTATCTCCTTCATAGCTCAGAATGATTTTGTCCCATATTTCTTTTGCTGAATTTAGCTGCATCACTTTAGAAAATCCTGGTTCAGACATGATTCCTAATAAGACATTGACGACTTTGGCATTGATTTCATATTTCTTCCTTTCTGCTGCATCAGTAGGAATACTTGCTGAATGCTAATAACCTCCTTCCACGATTGCCCATACTTTTGTACCAAGACTTTGCAGATATGCTTTTGTTCGTATCTTCCAAAATAACAGATTATTTCCATTGAATAGAGGTGGCCTTATAGACATTATCCCTTCATGACTTCCCATTTCGATGGATCTCCTTTAAGCGATCAAGCTTCTGTAGAAGGACCTGCTCTGATACCAATTGTTGGGAAAAATACTGAGAGGGGGGGGGGGGGTGGGGTGAATCAGTATTTAGGACTTACTCAAAATTTTACTTTTTCATTCTCTAAAAACCCATACGCTACTTTGTTGAAGCCAACTAGCGTATACACACGGATATCCTTCATAAAACTTGCGTATATACAAAGATCTTACTATGCCATTAATTCTTTACTTAGATCTATGCAACATTCATTCTTCTGATGATTAGATAATAGTAAGCATGTGCAGTAATAACATAATAAACCATCACACATAAGCATCACACAAGAACACCAAGATTTAATGTGGAAACCCAAGTCGGGAGAAAACCACCGTTGTCGTCATCTCAGTCTTCAATATTTATTATATAAAGAAAACATGTTACAACCGTGTACTGGAATAGACTCATACCAACACGCAGGCACCCACCTGCAGAAGGCTACAACCTTCTCTCATTTACCAGCCTCTCCTAGAAGGGAGCTACAACCCCCTGCTCTCGTTTACCAGCCTCTCCTAGAAGGGAGCTACGACCCCCTGCTCTCGTTTACACCGGCCCTCTCTGGAAGGAGGCTACAACCCCTGCTCTCGTTTACCAGCCTCTCCTGGAAGAGCTACTACCCCCTAAGCGAAGGCTACAACCCTCGGCACACCACCATGGACCACCTTTCATCAATTTTCAAGCTGGGTCCAACAACTTCCATACAACACATCTTGTAGGCCACTTTTCATCATATTTTCAGACTGGACCCACTCCACACATTTAAGCTCAATCATACATCAAACTGAAACTTATACCCTTATCAATTCATTCAATGAATCATCAACCAATCAATCAAAAACTTGATCTTTTCTCAACATAGTCAACAACATAATCAATATTCAGAAAACCCAGATCTGTATGAATACATCATAGACAGATAGTAGTAAGACAGCAAAACAGATCAGAAATTTTATACCACATACTTCAGCAAACCCTAGTTTTCATACGCGCTTTCCTTTCACTTATCTGGCATATATACGCGCTTTCATGTATATAAACCCGCGTATACATATGCACATATTACAGAACTAATTTCACAACCCATACGCACTTTCTCTTAATCCAACCCGCGTATATACGTGCTTACTCTGTTACAAACTTGCGTATAGATCTTCAGATATTTTAGGTCAGCACAATTCTTCAGAATAGATGCATAGCTCAAATTTTACCCTTCACTTCAGAAACATGTTCGCCTCATCTCAGATCTAAACATTCCATAAATAGATCTAGAAGATACACATACATTTCAGATCTAGAGATCCTTCTTCATCATTTTCTTCACTGGTGCATTATGAATTCAGATCTATCATTCAACTGTTACCCATTCCATACAGATATAATTCAAGGAGAAGTATTCATTAAAAGCCAGACATCTTACTCCCACTTTGCACAATGATTTTCTTCTCCTTATATAGATTTAGCCTTTGTCAATACCATGAGCCAAAACCATACCACTTCCGATGGTATTCCTGGACGGGATCAAATAGACAATCCAGCACTCAATACAATGGGTCCATACCATGGTATTAACCCCTAGTTTTACACATTTAGAGCGCAATTGAGCATATGCGACTTGTCATGTACTTTTCCGCGTGCAAACGCTACTTCTCCTAAACAAACCCGTGTATGATTTGTGTCACACACTTTTCATCATTGTTCTGGCCCTTACTGATATTTCTTTCTCTGGTACTTCTGAGATACTTGTAGAATATCAGATTTACATCATTAATAAACTCATCAAGCATCAAGAACAACTTCATTAAGTAGGTTGCCATCATCTTTATCAAGTGGGTTGCCATCAAGGACAACACTCTGCATCATATTGCCAACAAGATCATCCACTTCATAAGACAAGTATTTCTTCAAAGCTCATAATGCTATGTATTTTCTCTATAACATCAAGTTTAGCCTCTGGTTACAATGGATTCTCTTGGATTATATAGGCCAAAGAGAAAGAAAATCTCCTAGAGCATCTAGAAGGCCATTGGCCTAGTACAAATATCTGATTTTTTCCTTGAGGCTTTGCAAAGCCCAAGGCACAAAATATCTTCAAAAATATCTATTTAAGCTAATAATAGAAATAAAACTAACTTTTAATCTCTGACATGGAGTTAAAAATAGCTGAATGCACATTTGAATGGTCATATTCATAAAACTGCTTTTTTAGCCAAAATGCTACAGGAATGTAGCAACAGAAAGAAGCCTGTTTTGCAGATAAATTTTGAGGGACTTCTCGATGTCGAAAAGAGGCTCGTGATAGCTCGTTGGAAAGCCCTGGATGTCTAGTTTTTGTTACTACCTCATTTTTCCCAAAATGATCCATAGAATTCTTTCAAAAATTGAACTGAGTGAAAAAACCCAGGAGGGTATCATCTGCTAATATGTGAGGCAGAAAGGTGAATTTTGACTAATTTTTGCCTCTTTGGGGGACCAAAACACCTCCTTTTTATTTGAAAATTTGTGAGTAGCTGCCCCAAAATTTAATACATCCAAAAAATGACTTTCGTGAGCTGAGGATGCTCCTAGAAAACATGGCAGAGCCTAGAGAAATGTGCAATTAGGGCCAAAAAACACAAAAAACGAGATCATGTCAAAATTTGCTCAATTTTGGTGAGAAAACCCCTTATGGGTTCTTAGAAGCATGCAAGAAAGCTGAAGCCAAGATTTCAAGCCTATATATGTATTTTTCCCCTTTTTTCACCGGGTGCCTCCTTTGGGCAGTTTTGAGCCTTTCTTGAGCAAGTTTGAGTTTTCTTCGGGCAAATTGGTTCAATTTCTTGTAATGCCCGGTCATATTCCTTTGTAAACCCAATTCTTTGTTTTCCTTCTCTAATTTATCCTCAAAATGCTTGTTGGCTCTTTCAAGCCATGATTTTTTATCATTTTATATCTCTTGGGCAAGCAATTGTGTGAGAGGATATGATCGAACAAGGGTTGCTTCTTCTTCCCTCTGTTTCTCCAAAGCTTTCCTAAGACCATAGTCCTAGGCCTTTTTCTTACTGGCTACTCTTCTTCCTCAATATCATCAAATTCGCCCATATACTCTTCAAGCCTGACTTGTGCTTTTTATGCTTCCCTTTGGTATTTGAATGCCCGGGCCTCATAAATTGCCATTTGCCCATTTGTTTGTTTATTTTTCATTTATAGAAAGTGTATGAGGTCCTTTGATATTTCTAGATCAGATTCTAAGTCATGGATTTGGGCTTCTCTATTTTGCAAAAGTGACTCAAGGATTCTAGCTTCATCATCTCCAATATCACTGTCTATTTGTATGATGTCAAACTCTCTTTCTTGTTCATGGCTACTCTCCTACTATTCAAATTTTTCTTTTCCCATGCTTTGGATAGACTTCTTTTCTCTTTTTCTCTTTGGCAATTCAATAATACTCTTCTTAGGCAGTTTCCCTCTACTCCTTAGCACCCTAGTGACATTACTAGTCACTGCTGGAGTGATTTTCTTCTTTACAGATTTGGTGTTTTTAGCCTTTGGTTCTTTTGAGGAATGAATCATGGCCCCTTGCCTAGGAGAGGTAGCAAGCACATGTTCTTGGTTGTGTTGAGGAGAAGAGAGAGGAGGTTTTATCACTAGCACTTGTTAAAATTTATCCTTTACACTGCTGCCTCCATCATCACTTGCTTTGCTACCCTTTTTACTATTTTCCTCACTGTTTTGAGTTTGTTTAGGGCTGCCATCTTCACCTTTGTCACTGTTTTGAACCTCTTCATATATGTTGCCTTCAACCTCATCTGTGCTATTTAGAGTATGTTTTTTAGGGCTGTTAGCTTCATTATCCTTTTTTGTTGCTTGACTATCTTCACTGTCTGTTTGTGGACTGCCTTGTTTACCCTCCTTACTATCTTGAGTTTGTTGAGGGATGCCTTCATTATCATCACTGTATTGAGCTTATTTTTGTGTGCTGCATTTACCATGCTCACTGTTTTTAATTTCTTCATATGAGCTACTCCCATCATGACTGTCTTCATTTTCATTTTGCATGCTGCCATCATCTTCACTGTTTTCCTTAGACTCTATGTGTGGGCTGCCACCATGGCCACTACTTTGCTGGGAGGCGCTTTTTTCACTGTCCCTTTGATTTATTTCATGAATTTGTTGAGGATTTTTGTGTTCCTCATCACTAATTTGAACATCCTTCCTACTTTGTTGAGTGCCACCGACTTCCTTATCCTTTGGTGAGCTCTCTTCGCCATCACTAGTATACTCATGGTCACTGTCATGTGGTTTGTCACTTGGTTAATGCTCACTATTTTGCTGAGTATCACTATGTTCCTCATCATCACCCACTTCATGCCTGCTTTCATAAGACTGCTCTTTTTCACTATCAATCATGGGTGATTCTTGCTTTTGAGGGGTAGATTGACTAGGTGAAGGGGAGACATAGTGAGTGGAGGGTGAGGAGGACATATGAGATCGGCCATGAGATGAAGAGGTGGTAGTAAAATCTGGATGAGAAATTAAAGTCTCCCAAGAAACTCCTTTCTTTTCAAGTTGGTGAAGGATGATTATTTTAATGAGAGAATGATGGAAAATACTTTCTTTTTGCTGAGCAGGAGGTTTCTTTTGGACCAAGGAGGACATCTTGTCTATGCTTTTGCAAAGGAAGAAAGGGAGATTCAACTTCTAAGTCCGAGTGAAATGCATAAGAATTCTGACATGATAGGAATAAACTCGAGAATATCTCCCCTCACATGTGAAATATCTCATGATGGTTTTCATGAGGGGCGCATAACTATTCAATAGATGAGAAAAGGGGAAAATAGCCTTGCATTCATTTTGGTAAGCTAGTTTCAAGAAAGGCTTGTAGTGGTCTAGGTCCAAATAGGATTGTTTGAACCATTTCTCACCAAGATAGGGAATTTTGGTGGCCCTTGATACTGACCTAGGAGTGAGAACAAAATCAAGGCCTGCTAAATGAACATGTTTTCCTTGCAGCCTCGGGGTGAACAGTTGTGTTAAGGGAGGGTGATTGGTGACCTCTTGGACTTTTTGTCAAAAATCAAGGCACCCTACCTCATGGAAGTTGAAAAGAACCGAAGGGGAGTCATTTATTTCCTGATATGTAATAGGCTCAAACCTTTTGTGAAAACCACCCTTGCTGACCTTCTTTGGAGGCATAGTTTTTTAGACTTTCCTTCACTTTCTTACCAACATAGGTCCTTCAAATGAACTAAAAAAAATATAACTCTTCTTTCACTTAACTAGCAAACAGGTTCTTTTTAATGAAAATAAGTTTCCTTCCTAAGAACTGTGCCTTTTCTTCTTTGAAATCACTGAGTTTTGTTCTTTAACCTCTTACACCAAAAAAACTCTGTAAACTGATAATAGGCGTTTTTCCTCAATCAATTTCTTTTTGTCTCTTAGTAAACATGACAATTTTGAGAACAAACTATGTTTTCCCCTTCATTAGATTGTGTCTTTTCTTAATAAAATTGATTCTTAACACCTCTAAAAATCAAAAGCTTAGGTGAGGAAAACAAGGAATACCTCTTGAAAATGTGTTGGCTATTTTTGGATATAAAATCTGTGCAAAAAATCTGATTTGTGGTGAAATGGAGGCCTTTTGTGCGGTGCCACACTCCTGTGCACAGGCGCGTAGCACCTGCACGCCGCTGTGAGTGTTGTCAGGTTGGACGTTGGGTGCCCTCTGAACGCCGGGCGGGAGAAGATCACAAGCACATCACACTATCTTACAGGTGCGTCGCGTCGTGTGCAGAAGTCTTTGTAGAGACGCTACAGGCGCGTCGCGTCTGGCTACAGGCACGTCGCGCCCTAAAAAAATTTCAAACTTCTTGCCCAAGGTTCGAAAAAAACGTTCTTCCTCTATTTGTTTGCATAATAGAAAGTGAAATTCTTCTTTCAGAGCTTTTATAGCTCTTTTTAAAATTATTTTGAATGTTTCTTTCTCTCCCTTTGGTGACCTCTTATTTTTGCCTTTGCCTTTGTATTGAAACAAAATGACTTTGTCCTTTTGAACCAAATTGTATTTGAAACCTCTGTTTGACACGAAATAGGCCTTTTAGAAACACCATCTGGGCGCTCTATATATACCTTAGGATTCAACCTCTTACAATTTTTTAAGGACCTGTCTCTGTTTTGTAAATGAGGAATGTTTTTAATCAGACTAACTATGTAACTTCTCTTCTTTATCATTTGCAAAATTTCCCTTTAAACAGAACCTTGCCTAACTTTGATTGCTTTCATGCTGACTGTTACTCTATTTATCTTAAATAGCCCATTTAGGATTAAAATGTGATATTTTCCACTTTTCACTCTTGAATATCCTCAAACAAACTGAGTGCCCTCTACTTATTACTGAAGGAAGCACTTTTAACATAATATTCTGGGCGCTTGTCCTATACTCCATGTTTCAACCCTTTTTAAAGTTCTGTCTATTTATTTGAAAGAGGTTGTGTTCAACATTTGAAACTTGCTCTCATCATTTGATGGAAGGCATCTCAAAATTCAAACTCCTTGTTATCCTTGTTTACCCTTTTAAAGAGTTAGTTTATATGAAAAGTAACTCCTGGTTCTTTCCTTTTACTCATCATTTGGAGGGAGTATTTTGATAAAATATAATGGGCCTGTCTAAATGAGAGATGCCTCTTTTACATAAATCACCTGCGTGAATTTCTCTTTCTATCAGTTGTAGAACTCACTTTTAAATAGAGCTTTGTGTACCTTCTTTACCATTTAGATGAGGTTGCTTTAATCAAAATGCCAACCTTGGTTTGTCAGTGAATGCACTCTTTCAAACACACTATCTCTCAAACTTCCCATTAAATAAATTTTTTCTTAAAGACAGAGTTAACACTTGATGATTTGACCCTCTTATTATTATGAACGAGGTCTTATGAAACTGTGGTAAGTGGGTCCTCTGCTTATTTGTGAACTAGGCCATAAAAATGTGTTTTTGACCCTCTGTTCATTTTGAAGGAGGTCCTATTAAACATAGAAACTTAATCCATCTCAACACTTTGACTTGTTCTGTTTGTTTGAAAAATACAAATAGAAGAAAAAAGCGAATCTTTGGAATTTGTCCTTGATGAAATCCTTTGAATCATAATGCCCTTTGCTTTATGAGGACCTGTCAGTAATGTATATCCCTTTTGCATAAAATCACTGTGAATCTTCAAGAGTAAATAATGTGCTTTGTAAATAGTGAGTGCTCTCTGCTAGACATCTTTGAACTAACTCCTTCCCTTGACTGTGTTTTCAGGGGTAGTGAAATTGTTTGTGACAGTCTTTCAATGTTTAGTTCATGATAAGGTATAAGAAGCAGTTGTCCTTCTTATACTCTCATCCTGGTTGCCTAACTTGCTTTGAAGCTCTCCTTGTCAAAGATTGTCCTTTTTGAAACAAAGAAAATTGTAATTCCAGGTCACCCTTTGGATTTAAACCATGTAGATTTGTTGTTTTTTACTTACTACTCTCCATTTGAATCTTGATGGCAAACTATTTCAGTATGAGAAACTTGTTGAGTTTGTTCCTTTACTCTCATTTTCACACTGATCATCACTCAATTTACACCTCTGCAGACATGTAAAAACATATTCTTTTGAATTTTGGAAGGATTCTTTGGTGTTTCATGGGGATCATGCCTGATCTAATCATATTTCTTCAGACAAGGAAACTCCTTCTCTTTTCCTGATTTGAACATTTTTGAGCCTTGCTAGAAACAAAGCAAATCGACCTCCTTGATGGTGCATGTTATAGCATCATTTCTCACCTTCATATGATTCATGATTGCTTTTATGGCTTTGGGCACCCATTCCTATAGACTTGGACAAATTCACTTAAAAACAGTGTAAAAATCCCCATACGCGGTTATGCCCAGACTTTTCCGCGTGTATACGCGAGTCCACATGCACTTTTCCGCGTATGCCATTAAAATCATGAAAAAATATATAAAAATTCCCTATTTTCGGGCTGGGTTGATGGTTACTCTGGTAGTTCAACCACCCCAGCACGTGGCCAACTGTTTCCAACTGTTGAAACTACTTTGAGGGAGTATAAAAGCCCCTCATGTGCATGGCCTAAGGGAGAGAGAGAAATTATTGATATTATACTCTGTTGGTATTCCCTATCCAAGTCTGATTCCCCGTGCCTCCTGCCCTTTCCCAGTTCATTACAGGAAACCCTTGTTTCCTCGAGATGCTCATCTCCCTATATGTCATCTCGTATGCACCAGTTTGGAAGGAATCTTAGCGAGGCAAGGGCGGGACGGATCCGAACGACGGTCTGCTCGAAGACCGTGGAAGGATTCAGATGATCTCTCCACTCGTTATTTTTTTACATGCTATTTATAATACAGAAGTACCATCTTGTTCCCGAAATATACGTGTTAGTGTCCGCTTGCATATATGAGAATATTGTTATTTAAGAATTAATGATGGTTTATCTAATGTTTCTCATGGATTTCACTAACATTTAGAGTAGATATATGCTGTACAACTAGTTCTTCGTGCTTGTTTCTTCTTGTCTTTCAGGTTAAGAAGGAAGGACAGTTGCTGGGGGTTTGGACCCTGCGGGATCTACTTCAACCGTAGGACCTACGGGTAACTTCCTCGATCTACTCTATTTAGTTTTTCATGAACATGTATGGTTGTGTGAGTCCTTCTTAAGTAGCATGCCCCTGCTCTGTGGAGGTTGTAACCCAACGAACCTCTAAGGTGATTTTCCCCGAAACAGGGATCATGCCTGATCTAATCATATTTCATCAGACAGGGAAACTCCTTCTCTTTTCTTGATTTGAACATTCCTGAGCCTTGCTAGAAACAAATAAAATCGACCTCTTTGATGGTGAATGACCTAGGGATAGACAAGGGTTTTGATTTGGAAAATAATAAGACATGATGGCTGACTGATATTGAAGATAGGGTTTTTGGATCAAAATAGTCTTGCTAAGGAGTTTTCCTTAAAAACCACCACCTAGACCTACATATTTAGTCACATCTCTTGAATGGCTACTTAGGAAAAACAGGTTATCACATGACAAGATGATCAGGGATTGAGGGGTAGTCACTTTTTCAAATGTTGGACAGTGGGTTGTATGGAAAACAAAGGATTTTGATGGTATAGGAACAAAATTATAACAACTATAGATAGGGAGGCTTTGCTGAATTGTGATAGGGAGGGAAAATGAAGACTATTCTCATCATAGGATGAAAAGGAGGGGTAGGAAGACAAAAATTTGTTTGAGGTGTTTTTTGGATGAAAAAATGAAAAATTGTGATTAGCTTCTAGAAAACTCATCCAAAGAATCTAGTCATCAAACATGCAAAAATATTGATGACTAATAGGAGGATTATCTTCTTGTAGCATATGGACCATTCTTCTTCATAGCATGCCAAAACACTATGGAGGACTCACTCATGGATCCATGTACCATCTTACTTCCAGAATATGGTACGAAGTTTGTTTTTACATTCATTTATTTGTATACTCTTACCATTACTATGTAGTGCATTGCTCCATAGGAGGGCAAGCTTTTCATATTGCTCCATGATCTAAGTTGGGCCAATCTATATGATGGAGGAAACCATCTTTTATGTGACCTTGGGAAAATATTTTACCATCACATGTATGATTAGTTGTTGCACTCAAAAATTTACCATATGATGACATACATGATTAAATCTGTAACAAGAAACATTTTGCCTTGTAATTTTCTGAAGCAGCAGTTTGCAAAATTGCGCTATCACTATTGGGAAGACTGTTGGTACCTTCTTGCACCACATGAAACCTTCAGTATTTTCTTCATTTTGTTGTTGATCATGATTTCCCTTACTGATATGGATATGATTTGTATTGAAAGCATGATTGGGAGGTTGACACATGAGTTGGATGTGTCCTTAAGGGGAAAGAATTCTCACATTTTCTGCACTACATGTTCTAATAGGAGCATGGGAGGAGATATGGCCACCACAACCACCTATTTATTTTCTTGTGAGGTGGGCCATGAATTTTATAGCCATCCATTGTACAACCATGGGAAAGTATTTGATCATGTATTTTTGACATATTCAGCCATTTACTATCCATTAGTAGATGTGATTATTCTTGTATGTTACTTGCCATGCTATTTTCTGAAGTTGCAGAGGATGACACTGCATTGTATCCTCTTCAGATATTATTTGTATCATGCATAATCATGTAAAACTTGCAGCAAACTTCTCACTAGGATACTCTGTGATGACCATGTCCTAATCATCATGGATGGATTGTTTTGGGCCAAATTTTTCTTCAGTGTTGGAGGAGAAATTTTTGGAGGATTTTTCTTCACTTTTCCATTTGAGGGAAATAATTTTGTAGCCCAGGATCAGCACACACTCTACACTTATCATAAGTGTAGATAAGGAAAGCTTGGGGTAGGCTATGAAGCTTACCATGTTTAGATTTTCAACCCACCTTCTTTTCTGGAGCTTGAGGTGGAAGGAGATTTTCAGGAGTTGCCATATTGGGCGGTGACTCATTTTGTTTGGATGATTGCTTGGGGATGGAGGATCCACATGGGGAAGATGTCCCTCATCACATTTCAGACTCCATTCTTTGAGTGGAGACTTTCCAGTTCTATCCTTGCAGTTGCTTGAGGACAAGCAACATTTGGGAGGGGAGGACTGTAATATTCCAAATTTTTCCTTCAATAAATTGGAATATTAAATTTTGCTATTTTCACTTAGGAGTTGAACAATTGGGTGAGAAGGCCCATTCATAATAAAAACATAGATAAATTCCCTCTAGTATGAAAGGGGGATCATCCTTGGAACTATATTTCACACCCTCATGTGTGAAAGGAGACATTTGCAAACAGGCTAGGTCAAGTTTGACCAAGTCAAACATCGCAGAGATATGAGGTGGAAAGCATCTTGTGGGACAATGAAGAGAAAGAGGAGGGAATATTCCTTGAAGGAGGAAACCCTAAAGAGTGGGACCCATGAAGAGGGAGCTCTCATGTGTTTAAAAGGAGGACAAGGAAGCCATTGTTTCACATGCATATGATTATTGATTTTGTATCTGTTTAGACTATTTGCAGTCTCGGGTGTTTAGTTGAGTTGTTGTGCTCCTTAGCACAAGGATTTAATATTTAGGAATCCTTCTCCTTTCTTGAGAAGCCTCTTGAAGGATTTGTACTGATTTTCCTCACATCCAGGCTTGAGGCCAAACATCCTCCTCCAGGATAGCGTTATCTCTGCAGCAGAATAATGTTGTGTTGCAGGGTGTTGCAGTGAGGGATCACAACATCTATTCCATCACTTGTTTTTCATAGGGAAGGTCCTTCTTTCCTCTAGGAGATTAGTTTGGAAGCCATTGGAACTTATTGAAGATATTGGCATTGGGAAAACTCATTCCCTTTCCCCTATAGTGCAGTTTTCTTCAGTAACTGCGTTATTTTCATAGAGCATTTGTTGTGGGGTTTTGCAGTGTTGATTGGAGGGTGAGATATTCAGTGATAGGATAAGCCTTTCACCTGAAGGATCCATTGGAGGAGATATTGATATCAGATGCAACATCTTTAGTATTCTCCATCTAGTTCCATTTTCCGAGTTGCAGTTGCTACACTGCAACTTCAACATTTTTTCCATTTTGTATATTTCAGCCAATCCTTCTCAGGATTGTTGTATTATTGTTTCCAGGGGTTGAGAGCTTGCTCCCCCTTATTTATTGAGCCATATATTATCATATCTTTCTGCTATTATGTAACATGGAGCAGTGCCTCTTGTAAACTGCATCCTCTTAGCCTGCAAAAATACATGTGTAGAAATGTTCTTCTATTTCTTGTACATATCCCTCTTGAGGCTGCATTGCTTTGCTTGAGTGACTCTTTCCTCAAGGATTTGTATATAAATGCTACTATAATAAATATTTTTTGGCTATCTACATATTTATGTGCCTAGGCTTAATAAAATAATGTTGTTTTTCCATCTCTTGCTCAAGAATTGTTGCAGTCCCTTCATCGGGAATTTTCTGAATACAACTAGGTGTGGGAGACCTGTTTAACCCACCTAGAGGGATTTATTTTGAGCCACCTCTCGTATTTCAGTCTTAGATGAATTTATCTAAGGGATCTAGGTATTTTTTTCAAATCCTGTAGTATCCATTCCTGAAAAATGCATTTTCCAGTCATGCCTTGCTAGTAGTTCCCAATTGGTGATATTACATAGTGATTTGTTTATGATAATACACTTTTTCTCCGATTGAATAGCCTTGAATTTCCATTGCAATCCCTAATCCGTGCTCTTATTTCATTTTTCATTGGTAGCCCATATTTCATTGCACAATCCTCCTATTTCCTAGCACAAATCCTAGCTCCTATTTTTTAGCGCAATTCCTCTATTTCCTTGTGCATAGTTTAAATGAACATGCCCTTGATCTTATAAAAAAGGTACTAAATTCTTATCAGAGATATCTCCATTGGGGTAGAAGTAAGCCTAATATGATTATCCAATTTAGTAAGGAACTCAACTTTCACTTTTGGCATGATGCCAATAGTTTATAAATGAGAAATGAAGATCGACGACCTCCCAAGTGAGCTAAGATAGGATGCAAGACAATTGAGAAAATTGTCTTGAATATTAGCTCAATTGGGAGGTCGTACATCTTCCTTTCTCATTATCAACTGTTGCTATCATGCCATAAGAAAAATGTGTGTTCCTTCTTAAAACGGATGATCATTTTAGGGTTACTTCTGCCCCCAAAAAAAATTCTAGGAGGAGTGTCGCAATTCTGACGATTGTTTCCATCGCAAATTTGATGGTTGTTTCTATCAAAATTCTGACAGTATGACCCAAAACTCAATAATAATAGTGTTAGACTAGTGACGGATATGGTGGCACTACCACCGGTTTTTTCCATCACTGATATGGCCCAACCATCACAACAATGTTATGCCAGTTGTCAGAATAGTGGCGGCTTTCGTGGCACTTCCGGCAGTTGTTTCTGTTGCAATTTCGATGGCATAACCCAAACATCGCTAAGACTAGTGTCGAACTAGCGATGGAAAATGTGGCACTACCGATAGTTTTTTCCATTACTAATATGACCCAATCGTCGCAACAATGTTATTCCAGTTGTCGGAATAGCGATGACTGTCATGGAACATCCGACAGTTGTTTCCGTTGCTGGAAAGCTAATAGAGCCAAACGTGTGATGATAGGATGTCGGTATTGCAACACATTTTGGGAAGGCATTGATGTCATAATACTGACGTCTCCACATGATGTCAGAATAGCGAAAATAAACAACACAATTGTAATACTGACTAAATGAAGACATGTGTCGTGTCTAGTGTCACTCTACCGAAAATTATTAGAAGTGTCAGAAGTGCGAGGGGATAGGAAAAAAAGTTTTTCCCAACCTCAAAGTGTCTCTATTGGGATGCCTATGTGTCTCAATAGTGACATTTTGGCTGTCTTAAATTGGGCCAAATATGCTAGTGATATGTGTGTGTGTGTGTGTGTGTGTGTGAAAACTAGTTCAAAACAATCCTAAAAACCCTATTAATCAACGACATACATACATACATACATATATGAATATATAAACATAAAAATAAAGCAATCATGTTCCTTTCAAACAAAGACATACATATTTTCATATATACATATATAGACATTATCATAATCATGATCACACATAATTACCAGATATCATAAGGTCAAGGTTAAGAGAACTCCCTTTATTGGTGCACAACATGCAAACCATTGAGAACAACAGTTCCAAACTTATCCAAGGAATATGTTACATTAAACCCATTTACTTTACCTTTCCTACTACCTTTCTAATGACTTTCTTTCCACCATCCATTTAACCCAATGGACCCAAGGAGTCCAACCGATTGACATATTATTTCCTTGAATTTCCCTTATACATGCACCAAGCTTCATCTGGGTCTTATATTACCTATTTGAATTCATTTATCTCTCCCCCAGCTCCACTGAATTTCCTCTTTGTAATGTCCCTTTTTCAGAAATGTTACAAGTCTATTCCAGAGATAGACTGTGGGGGAATTTTCCGGATATGTCACCTCTAAAGAGAGGGTGAGATCTAGAGGCTACCTGGCCCTTCACAGAATCTGTCTATAGCTATGTGAGACTTCCTATTATGAAAAACTACTCTATTGATAATACCTCAAGATAGAGCTACAGTAAAAAGCAAATGCACCAAATGGAAATAGCTATGAATCCATGAATATATAAAATGCTGGAGAATCTAATGGCCATCACATTAATACATAGCAGAAAATAAGAATATAATTCCTTGAGGGAATGATCACTCAAGATAGGCACTAGAAGCCTCAAGAAATCTGTACATGTAAATATTAGAATACATTGCTGCATAAGAAAGCCCTAGGCCATGACTGCGCAGTTTTAGAGAGGAACTGCTGCACAAAAAATAAAATACAATGATATAGAAATAATAGGCTCAAGTAAGAAGGGGGAGCATGATCTCAACCCCTGAAAATACAATACATCAATCCTTTAAAAGGATTGGCTGAAATCTATATAAAAATTGGCATTTTGCAGAAATGCCGAAGTAGCTGGGTAGCTGCAGCTACTCGAGAACTAGAAATACATGGAGAAGGCTGAAATGTCTGAAACAACTGAAGAATCCTCCTCCAATAGAAATCTGAAGTGAAAGGCTGATCCTTTCACCCAAGACTCCTCCTCCAAATGGATGTCAATCCCTCACAGCAAATACTCACTCAGAAAAACACCGTCTAAGAGAGGGACTACACTGTCAATGATGGAATGTGGTTGGCCTGATGCCAAAGATGATGGGATATACTCATAAACCTCCTTTTCTTACCTCCCAATGGATATAACCTCTCTCCACTGAAAAACTAGCTCCGGATGGTGTGTGGAAACCTCCCCAGCAACACCCAGCAACACTACACAATCTTTGCTGCAGAAACTGCGCTGATGAAGATGACTGAAGCTATGGCCTGAATGCATGAATATGGGAGATGGAGTGAAATCCTTCATGAGGTACTCAAGAAGGATATGAAATCCTCAACAGGACTCCCTCGTGCCTGAGGGCACTGCAGCTTTGTTGAACAGCAAGAGGCAGCAACAAGTCTTCAAGACTCAAATGTAAAATGATCAAAGATAATCTCAATGGGCTGCCTTGCCTCTCTTTTAAACACAATTAAGCCTCCATATTTATTCCTCGAGAATTTTCCTCCCTCATGGAATATTCCTCCACTAAAACTGCGTTTTCCCACTTAGTATTCTCCAACTCATGCCAATGCAGTTTGACTTGGTCAATTTGGCCTTGTCCATTTTCACTTTAACCCCTTTCACACATGAGGGTGTGAAATCCAGCTCCATGATGATCCCTTTTCACATTTTAAGGGATTTTATTCCTTTTTATTACATGAATGGGTCACTTTACCCATTTTTATTCAACAAAATAAAAATGTGCAACTATAATGTCCATTTTAGCTTGAGGCTAAAAATTGGGACATTACAGTCCTCCCCTCCCACATGTTGCTTGTCCTCAAGCAACTGCATAGAGAGAAAAAATTTTCTCCCCCTTCTTCTCTTGCGGCCTTCTTATCTATGGTCCCACCACTACTCAAATATGCTACAAAAAATCTGCCTCCAATGCTCTCTCCCAAGTATACAAACTGAAGATGATGCTCCTCATGGAAAGATAGAAGGTGTAGTGGAATCCTTCCTACTGTGATAAGGCCTCCATAAGGTAGGAGTGGTGATATTCATGGGAAAATTTATCTCCCAATGATGATCTCCTCATCCATGCAATCATCCAAATAAAAATCTGACCCTTGATTTCTGCAATGAGTTGGGGCTGAATGGAGAGTGTACTAATGCTCCATAAGATGGTCCTCTCTCCATTTGAATTGTGCATGGAGCTGCCTCTGTCTTTGGGATGAAAATTATGGCCTCCAAGAATAGCCCAAGCTACCCCATCAAGAAAATCATCCATGAGTTTCCTCCTCGGATCCTCCAAGTGCTTCCTCCCACAAGAAGAGACAAGTAATAATGTGGCAATCATGGTTTGCCCATGGTATCTCCTGCAAGATGAACATATACAATGGAGAGAATCATGTTCCCATTGGGCTGAACATACAATACTCTCCAAATAATGTTACTCATGAGTGTACAGCACCTGTAATACAATGGAGCAATATGCAATGAAAAACAAGTTGTCATAGGACAACCAGAGAGTGGTTCATAGTTCCACTCATCAAACTGCGCAGTGCCTCCTTGGCCTACCTCAAATTCATCATTAACAAGTGCTGAACTAGCCACTTGTTTTCTGCCACCACATCTCCTCATAATATGAAACATGAAAATACAAATTGGTGCCAATGGTGCACACCAAGAAGCATGTGGCTTCCCCCACAACCATCACAAAAACAGCCAAAATCAAGGCTATCGGTAGCTGCAAGTACATCATAACAAATTCAAGAAGGAATGATCCTCCTTGATCAATATGCTACTCATATAAATTAAAGAGGTACACAATGTAAAATTATACCTTCTCTACCATGTACTCGAGACCTTGATCTGAAATGGCTCATCATGAATGCTCCCTCTCTTCTCCAATGAGTAAGGGAATGGTTGTGCCAACCTCTCTGAAATAAACCAGGCTATGCATCTGTCCATATGCTGATGAATATCATGATGAATGCCCTCCAAAGTGAACTCCTATAGCAAGGCAAAGTATGCATCCAAGTGCATAGCTAGGAAGTTCTCATGTGCTACATGCTAAAATTTCTCCTGGAGACTAGAAACTCTAGTCAAGAGGATCCTGCCATAAAAATAGATGACCATTTTATCAACCATGAATCTGCCCTCATCCTCCTGTTCATCAAGAATCATGCATGCACCAATATCCTAGGACCACTCAACTAAAAGCTGAGTCCTCCATCCTGGATCAATCCTCCACATAGACAACGCTGGTAATCTGCAATAAAGTGCTTCATCACGCTGCTGCCTGCTACCTTGACATCCCCTCATGCCAAATTCATCCTCCAAGTTGCTTCCATGCCATCATGCAGCTACTCATACTCAAATAGAAATGGTGCTCTCTGAAAATGAGCCTCCCATGAGAGACTATCACCTCCAAAGAATCTCCCGATCCTGGGAAAGTAAGCATGAGTGGCCTCCCTCTACTTCAATGCATGAAAGAGCTCTTCCTAAAAGGAAGTATCATCTCCCTCACCAAATCTATGGAGCATTCAACCTACATCATGAAGATGCAATCCTCTATCCTTGCAGCAACATCTGCCAGCGCAGTATGACTGATGAGAGTGGGTGATGCTGAAAATGAGAGAGTGTCTCCCTCTTCCTTGAGTATACCCCAAACTCTTTGTGCTATACATAACTCTCCCAAGGTTTCCACCCTTTTTAAATCTAGGTGTGAGGCCCCAAATGTGGAGCATCCAACCTCCTCTGCTGATCTAGTGGTCTCCTTGGTGCAATGTCTCCATGCAGTGAGACACCATCATCAAGAGATGACTGAATGTATGAATGGAGAAAACCCTCTATGCTTCCACTGTGAAATCCAATCATCATATTAGGTGAATCAACCTCATAAAATAGACAGGGTGTGTGCTCCTCATCACATGATGCTGATCATCCTCCCTATCTCCTCTTCCATCACCATAGCTCTGCACCCTACCAATGGCACAGATGTATCATGAGTTGTGCCTTGATCTCTACATGGGAGATCTTGGGGAATTTCTTGCAATGACACAAGAATCCCTCTATGTGGAGCAAGTGCTCCTCTTTCCTCTGCATGAGGCACTGAATCAACTCTAGATATTCCAGCGCAATTGCCCTACTTCTCATCAACATGTAGGGGAAAATTCTCCAAAATTTGATCTCCTTTTGAAAAAGAGACCTCCATGCTCTCTCGTGCAAGAATATGAGATGGATAACTTGCCTCCAAGAAGGTGTGATGCAAGATTTAAGCCTTCTCATCAATGTTCTGAAGTGGACTGAGTTTATGTTTCCTCCTTTCTACATGCAAGATCTTGGTTTGCATGTGTTTCAGATTTCCTCCCACCAAACCTTTCCATCATTGCTTTAATGAATCTGAAATAGGAAGAAGTATTCTTTTAAATAACATGACTCAAATATCCACCATGCATAGGTCTTACCTCAAAAAGTGCAGTGCTACAAATCTAATAGCATCTCCTTTGGAAACTTTGTGCTGCTGCAACATGGTCTTCAGCTCTTCTACCCATGCTTTGGCTGAACATGTAGGTGAAACTATGAAAGTAGATAGAAAAAATATATCTTTCTGCTGGCTCTCCTTCGCCTTGGACTTGCAAAAATCCATCAAGTGAGATGATCTCTGAATGCCAGAGTTTGAGACTCATACTGCCTTTGAAAATATTCAAGAGTTTTCCTCTTGATCACCTCTCCTTCTTTTCCCATCTCTTCCATGACAAGCTGCACATGTGTCTGCGCTGTGCATCAAAGGATGTGACTGCATTCTCACCTTCCTCATCAGAAACCTTAGAGTTTGTTTCTGTTTCGAACCCTTGTGGAGATTCTTCAAATCTCTCCCTTTTCTTTTTCTTGGGGCTCCCATGAAAGCCCTAGATGGATTTAGGGAGAAGCTTGGCTAGCTCATATCCTTTTTATTTCTTATTCTCCACAAAGTGGAGTCTTCCTCATCTTCTTAAATGACATCTTGGTGAAGTTCCACAGGTTGAGCCAAGATTATGCTCTGATACCACTGTAATGTCCCTTTTTCAGAAATGTCACAAGTCTATTCCAGAGATAGACTGTGGGGGCATTTTCTGGATATGTCACCTCTAAAGAGAGGGTGAGATCCAGAGGCTACCTGGCCCTTCATAGACTCTGTCTATAGCTATGTGATATTTCCTATTAGGAAAAACTACTCTATTGAGAATACTTCAAGATAGAGCTACAACAATAAGCAAACACACCAAATGGAAATAGCTATGAATCCATGAATATATAAAATGCCGGAGAATCTAATGGCCATCACATTAATACATAGCAGCAACTAAGAATACAATTCCTTGAGGTAATGATCACTCAATATAGGCTCTAGAAGCCTCAAGAAATCTGTACATGTAAATATGAGAATACATTGCTGCATAAGAAAGCCCTAGGCCATGAATGCGTGGTTTTATAGAGGAACTGCTGCATAAAGAATAAAATACAATGATATAGAAATAATAGGCTCAAATAAGAATGGGGAGCATGATATCAACCCCTGAGAATACAATACATCAATCCTTTAAAAGGATTGGCTGAAATCTATACAAAAATTGGCATTTTGTAGAAATGTCGGAGTAGCTGGGTAGTTGCAGCTACTGAAGAACTGGAAATACATGGAGAAGGCTGAAATGTCTACAACAGCTGAAGAATCCTCATCCAATATAAATCTGAAGTGAAAGGTGGATCCTTTCACCCAAGACTCCTTCAAATGGATGTCAATCCCTCACAGCAAATACTCACTCAGAAAAACGTTGTCTAAGAGAGGGATTGCGCTGTCAATGATGGAATGTGGTTGGCCTAATGCCAAAGATGACGGGATCTACTCATAAACCTCATTTTCTGACCTCCCAATGGATAGAATCTCTCTCCACTAAAAAAATAACTCTGAATGGTGTGTCGAAACCTCCCCAGCAACACCCAGCAACACTACACAATCTCTGTTGTAAAAACTGCGCTGATGAAGATGACTGAAGCTATGGCCTGAATGCCTGAATATGGGAGATGGAGTGAAATCCTTCATGAGCTAATCAAGAAGGAGAGGAAATCCTCAACAAGACTCCCTCGTGCCCGAGGGCACTGCAGCTCTGCTGAACAGCAAGAGGCAGCAACAAGTCTTCAAGACTCAAATGTAAAATGATTAAAGATAATCTCAATGGGCTGCCTTGCCTCTCTTTCAAACACAACAAAGCCTCCATATTTCTTCCTCTAGAATTTTCCTCCCTCATGGAATATTCCTCCACTAAAATTGCGTTGTCCCACTTAGTATTCTCCAACTCATGCCAACACAGTTTGACTTGGTCAATTTGGCCTTGTCCATTTGCACTTTAACCCCTTTCACACATGAGGGTGTCAAATCCAGCTCCATGATGATCCCTTCTCACATTGTAATGAATTTTATTCCTTTTTATTACATGAATGGGTCACTTTACCCATTTTTATTCAACAAAATAAAAATGTGCAACTATAATGTCCATTTTAGCTTGAGGCTAAAAATTGGGACATTACACTCTTTCCCAAACTAATTCCTAAAACCCTCAAAACATAAAGGCAAGGACACAAAACAAGAAAGAAGAAGACCATGAAACCTAGTATAAATATGACACCACAAACAAAGTGGTATTGCCACACACTAGACACAAATAAAGTCGCAATCAAGTACAAAAAATCACAAAAGACAAAAATAGAAAGGCCAGCAAAAAACACCATGACTCAATCCCCATGGTGTCCCAATACTTTAATCTATTTCTCTCATATAACAAACCCTTTTATTCAATTTTATTAACAAATACTTTTCCTTTAAACTCCAAGCTATATATACACAAAAATGATTAAAATAAAGGTTTGAAATTTAAAATATAATTCTTAAAACTAAAAAACAATCACCTCACATATATTGTAAATTTACTACATTCAAGCAGTTATGTAGTGGTCCAACCAAGAGATAATTTCCCATACCAATACCCAAGCTAGTCTAAAAAGCCAAATGTCAAATGTAACCAGTCAGAATTAAAAAAATAGATGAGAAATTTAGGATGAGATGGATAGGACCATTCCAGATTCCGTCATTATTAAATCTAGTGTAGTAGATATATATAAGTTAAAAGGTTAGCTAATGAAGGGGTTTTTGAATAGGAGTCATTTGAAACCATAGTATGGCCTAGAAGGGGTGTGGTGAATTTTTTCAAACAATATCAGTGTGTACTATAGTATAAATAAACTATGTAGAAGGTCAGTTTCCTTTTGAAGTTGCATTTAGTAGGGTAAAATTAATTTCATTTTGAAGCTTAATTAAGTAAATAAGTTAGTAGTAAAAACATATTGAAGGTTAATTAAGTAAATACATTAGTAGTAAAAAAAGTGAGAATACAAGTATGTGTTGGGTATTGTTTTATGTGATGGGTGGACACAAGATTGGTTAAGTCAACAACAATTGACTGAGATTAGTATTAAAGAAAGTTGCAAGATAAAATCTAGTTGGTCATTACGATCCAAATGAGTACCCTTATGAAAGTCTAAACCATGGTGCTACCACAGTAAGCACACTCAGGAAATACACAATTATTAGCTTAGAATGAACCCCCTTTCTCTTTAGGTCATATCCTTGAAGACATAGGGTGTGTCACTATCTATGGAAGAAAATTCTCAAAATAGATTGTTATAATGCAAAGTACAATTTACTGCAAGAAACACACACCTCAATATATAATTAGATAGACCATTTATTTATAAGTGAGTAAATACCTTAAGGATATTCAACAAGAAACTAGGGCATAAACCACCATCTCATCACTTGTGATTGATAATGACTATTTAAATTGGAAAGGGAAAAGAGGCAATAATTTACATTTATTTATGAAAATAAAGGAAAATGGGAGAAAAGAAAGGCAAAGACACACAAATTTGCATGAAAGGGAAATTATAGGAAAAATGAAGGAAACTGAAGAAAATAGAGGCATCAATGATAAAAAGGCACCAAAGAACTAGTTCAAATATTTTGGTGAGTTTGAGCTTTCATGAGTTCAGTTTTTGGAGCTCTAGTTCATTCTCTCATTCTATCATACTCTTGTGCACTTAGAGTATTCTTGGAGCATGATTGGAGCACTCTAGTATTCACTTGGATTGGAGAAAGAAGGAAAATGAAAGAAAGGGAGCCCAAGAGAATAGTTGGATCAAACACTACAAATAGATTTCTTTGAAAGTGATAGGTTGCATGTCTGGTTTCCTTGTTGATTTTTGGATGCATGGTATATGCAAGTGATTCATTGGTTATCTGTTTCCATTGTCATGGAGATTTTCCTGGATTGACATTGGTTTCATCCTTACCTTTCCATTTCCTTGATAGAAATGGTGTTGTGTGTTTCCCACATGTTTTTCTAATTGGTGCTCAGGTTCCCTATCATTGTGGGTTGGAACAAACACTTTGAAAGCCATGGAACAACTTGGTTTGAGTTACTAATTCTTGGAACTGTTGGTTGGGAAAAAAACTCTAGAGCCCTTGGTGGGTTGAGTTTATTAGCTCCCAGAACTGTGGTTGGAACAAACACTCTAGATCCATGGAAGTTTTTAGGTTGAGTTATTAGTTCCTAGATCCCTGGAAGGTTGTCAGTTGAGTTACTAGTTCCTGGATCCCTGGAAGGTTGTGGGTTGAGGTACTAGTTCTTGGATATCTAGACATATTGGGTAGAGACTGATCTAGTTGATATTAGCGACTTCTGTACCGTAAAGGTGGAATCACTGTGGTTGAGGGTTGAGGTGGTTTTTCCTATGGAAGCCCTGGTTGGTTTTGTATTGGTTTATTCCATGAGATACCAAATTTATGCTTTGAATATGACGCAAAGTTGATTATCTAAAATATATATTTGGTTCAACCCAATCTATGGTTGAGTGGTACATGGAAGTCCCTAACTTGCCCTAAATTTTCATATGTTAATAAGAGTTATTTTCTTACTGTGATTTATGAGCACTTGTACTGGTTATCATGTTGACATTATGGCTGATTTTCCATGGTTTCAATATTGGTTATTTACTGGTTATATCTTGGTTATATGACGTATTCTATCTACAAAAATTTTCATGTTTTGATAAGTTATTGAATGGTTAATGAATGCATGGACTAACAAGTGTTATTGTAGCTAGCTAGAGAGGGCTTAGAGCCTTCTTGGTGATTCTTAGGTGAATGCCATGAATTTACAATTAGATATGCATTCATGGCCTATAACTTACATGTTTTCCATATGTTTTGTAATGCACACTCGCCCCTTGCATCTACCCACTTTCTCCGGCTTATCTGGGGTAACATGAGGTGAGGGGAATTTATGAAGAAACTAAACCTCCTAGGTGACCTTAATGAAATGGATTAGAAAAACAACCTTATTGGCTTCCTTCAAGTGCGATATGACCTTCCAGGGGTAACCCAACCCCTCTAGGTGTCCATCCCTTGAGACACCATGAAATTTCCTTGAGTTTTACCCCCACTCACTCCTTTTACAAGGCCTCACTGTGGTTGAAACCACCCAGTCACATGCATAAGCATGCATCAATGCGATTGTGGAATAAATTTATTGGTGTTGTGCCAGTGACTCTGAATTTTAAGGCTAGATTATAGGGTTGGGGCTAGAACTCTTCCCAGAAATACTTATAACTTTCAGAAATCATCAATTACACGAGGACTACGCTTATAAGCCAAAAATAAGACCAGGACTATGCATCACCATCCCCATCTGAGACTGATATTCTGTTAAACACTTGGAAACAATGCAATATACAATTCAAGAATACAAGACTAAAATAATGGACTGAAAATTCATAGGAAAATTATCAAGAAGGGCCACCACCCTCTTCCTTGGTTTTCTTAACATAAATTAGTTCTTGAATCCATTATTATTTTAGTTAGAAGTAATATCATGAAATGAACCATGAGTGGAACAAGTCACATAAGCATTCTTATAACCATCATGTAACCACAAAAATAAGAATAAGATAACAACCATTAAAGCCACATAAATACAAGTACAAAGAAAGAGAACTTAAATTTCATTAAACATAAGCAGATCTAACCAGGTTCGGGACTTCCATGTACCACCCAACCATAGACATGGTTGAACCAAATATTTCTTTCAGCTAGTCACCCCCATGCCATATTCCGAACATGAATGTGGGATCTCATGGGTAAACCAATCCAAAAAAAACCAAGGGAATCCAGGGGATAAAACACTTCTACCCTCACCATACTATGATCCCACCTAAACTGACACTGAGATCACAAAACCAAACCGAGCTTGGAATGCCTCTAGATCTCATCACCATCCTAGAGGAATTTTTCGTCTCCTTATATATATTCTTTAAAGCAATCCACACCATATCACTAGGCCCTATCAAGACACCACCCTTAGGCTCTGCCATGTATCCCACCAAAATTGGTCAAGGGATTCCTAGGCCTTTGGGAATGTTCCTGAGACCACCTCCACCCTGGATTCTGAAACCATACAACAATTACCAATCTCAAAACTAAGAACAATCCCATAAGACCATGTCTATCCGAAAAAGGCAAGGCAAGGCTGAAAACCACTGTCAAAACTCGACAAAACTATATCATCGACAAAAAAAGAACCAAATACCAACATGCACATACCATGCTTGTCAAAACAAACTAGGAAATCATACACGAAATTTATTACCTGCAAGTATTCATGTTGATTCTGATCTTCCTTGCTTGATATGTTTTTCCTTTCCTTTCCATGTTCGTTCCTTGCTTTCTTTTCCTTCCTTTCCTTGTTTGATCTCCTTCTCCTCTCTAAGATTAATTATGAAAATGAATTGACAAAAAGATGACAAAATATTTCCATCTAATCCTTAGAAGCCTTTTTATTAATGAGGCCTCTATTTTCTTCATTTTCCATTATTTTCCTTCATTTTCCTACTCACATGTAACCTGTGACCTTTCACCTTCCTTTTCTCCTAATTTCCTTTATTTTTAGAAATAAATGTGCCAAATTTTTTTTTTTCCTTTTCAAAGCCATAAGCCATTTCCTTTGCAAATTTCTCCTTAGCCATAAACACATCCAGTGATGCCCATTAGGATATATTTTCACAAAATTCAACTTGGAATATGTGTCCCTTAACCATAGTCTTATTTTTTCCTTTATTATCTTTCATTACACCCTTTGCATGTATCACACTACTTAAGTGCACCCTTGGGAATTCGTGTAGAAATTTGCTGCATGATATTCAAAGTGCCATGGTGTAGATGGACCAATATTCTATTCCATAACTCATTGATGTCTTGTCTCTTCACCTCCTCTACTTTTGTGCTCAAGGAAACACATTCTTCTACATCCAATTTGTATAGGTTCTTTACCTGAACCCCGATCTTCTTCACCTGTCTCGTGGCTATGTGATGAAGGAAAACCATTCCTTTGCTAAATATTACATTGTAGCCATGGTCTTCTAACATAGTAACTGAAACTAAATTATTATTCAAACATAGAACATACTTGACATATTTTAATGTGGCACGAGTCCTCGAATCCCTCTGAAAGGTAACAATACCTATGCTAGTTGCACTATACCTCCCATCATATCCCATGTCAATGTGCATATGGAGATCCTTCTCCTCCAACTCGTTGAAGAACTCTTTGTTTCTGGTCATATCAAGGCACTACGCAGAACCCATCACTGATGACACCATGCATGTCATGAGGGTGAAATCCAAATCGAATTTTTAAGCAAGAGCTTCACCTGTTGCTTCCCCTAAGGGCTTCTTGTCAGCCTTTTTGTGCATATACTTATGGTGCACAGAGGTTTTTCCCATGGTTTTACAGTTTCAATTAAGGAACTGTAATTGGGTTGGAAGTTCATATATGCCACAAAATATATGTTGTATTGTAATACTGCACACACACACACATATAAATGATGAAAAAAAAACTTGTTTTTTTTCCTATGTTTGGGTTTTCACGATAAAATCTCTATGTAAATTTGTGCGCTTTCCATTGTCTCTTTTCTGTTTTATTAAAAACATATTTGCAACTATTAATTGTACAAGGTTAAAACATACAAGCCTCCCTCAGATACTAACAAGGAATCCAACAAGGTAGAGAACACGAAGACTACTCTCCTTCATACATAGGTATTCAATGTGTTATCTTCTAGCCACAACGCTAAGGCTTGTGGTATTTCATAGTGTGGCCACACGAGGCCAAAAAAAATAAATGAATCCCTTCACTCAACTAGTACTCCGTAGATACTTTCATTTTTTAGTGTTTTTTGTGCATAACTTCAACAAATTTATTTTTGTGCATAGATCCAACAATATTTCTCAACAATCCAAGTAACATTCTAACTCATGTTAAAGGCTTCAACGCTAAATTCCTTCAAAAATCAGGTAGTCCAAAGTTCCACATGAGTTGCTACTATTCAAAAGGATTATCTCTCCCTTATACTCAACATTTTAGTCTTAGGATCCATGTGTGTTTTTGGTTCACTCTAATGGTTACTTAGGTTCATGCATACATGATCACATTCCACTATCCTCAACCTTCCGTTGTCGTTCTCCACTCACATACTCACACTCTCTTCCTCTCCTCATGTTCACTACTAAAATTCATTTCCTACCATCCACTTACTCTAACCCCATGCATTCTAATCAATGTGAGAACATGGATTCCTTCATTGGGTTGCTGTTAAAGAGTGCAACTAAGGGCTAATTCCCCTTCCTAGAAGATTGTTATATATATATATATATATATATATATATATATATATATATATATATATATATATATATATATATATATATATATATATATATATATAACAATCACAAGTAATGGATAAATAACTAATAATTAGTGTTGAAGAGTCATGTCTCCAAGGACATGACTGTTCATGAATGGGTACCTACCTAGGTATATAATTGGGACCATTAGTTGTAATCAAATCAAATCATATGTTCTTGTAGGTATTGTTGATTTTTTATCTACAATTACTATAAATGATGATAATAAATTGAAGTAATTGTTGCAAGCATATAAAAATTAAAAAAATTAAAAAAATTAAAAAAACTTACAATACCCATAAAATAATTTAGTTAAATCAAATAAAAGTTCGAAAACAAATAAATACTTCCAAAAAAATAAATTTCCATTTTCTCATAGATTTTACCAAAAGATTCTAGCTTTTCCCACTAAACACATATATCATTCAAAATATTTCTATTTATTTCTCTCATATACCAAACCCTTTTATTCAATTATACACAAAGATAATTAATTTGACAGAACAGTAAAAAAGTAGAAAGGTTTGAAATTTAAAATATAATTCTTAAAACTAAAATCACCTACTAAAAACAAAAATCACTTCACATATATTGGAAATTTACTACATTCAAGTGGTTATGTAGTTGTCCAACCAAGAGATCATTTCCCATACCAATAACCAAGCTAGTCTAAACAACCAAATGGCAAACTTAACCAATGAGAATTAAAAAAATAGATGAGAAACTTAGGATGAGATGGATAGGACCATTCCAGATTCTGTTATTATTAAATCTAGTGTAGTGGATAGCTAAGTTAAAAGGTTAGCTAACGAAGGGATTGGTGATTAGGAGTCATTTGAAACCATAGTATTGCCTAATGAAGGGGTTGGTGAATAGGAGTCATTCGAAACCATAATATTGCCGAGAAGGGGTGTGGTGAGTGTTTTCACACAATATCAGTGTGTACTATAGTATAAATAAACTATGTAGAAGGTTAGTTTACTTCTAAAGTTGCATTTAGTAGAGTAAAATTAATTTCATTTTGAAGCTTAATTAAATAAGTAAGTTAGTAGGGAAAACATGTTGAAGGTTAATTAAATAAATATATTACTAGTAAAAAAAGTGAGAATACAAGTATGTGTTGGGTATTGTTTTATGTGATGAGTGGACACAAGATGGCTTAAGTCAACAACAATTGTCTCACATTAGCATTAAAGTAAGTTACAAGATAAAATATAGTTGGTCATTAAGACCCAAATTAGTGCCCTTATGAAAGTCCTAACCATGGTGCTACCAGGGTAAGCACACTTAGGAAATGCACAATTATTAGCTTAGTAGGAACTCCCTTTCTCTATAGGCCATATGCTTGAAGACAGAGGGTGTGTCCCTATCTATGGAAGAAATTTCTCAAAATAGATTGTTATAATGAAAAGTACAATTTAATCCAAGAAACACACACCTTAATATAAGTTCCTTATAAGTGAGTGAATAACTTAAGGACATTCAACAAGAAACTAGGGCATAAACCACTGCGGTATAATAAGGGTTAGGAGTAAGCATCATATTTGAAATAAAAGAAAGTTATAGTGTAAAATACAATGAACACTTAGATATCCCTAAATAAACAAGGATAAGTTACCTTTTGATACCTAAGAGTAAAATATTATTGCATAAACCAAGTATATGAGATATCCTTGAGTTTCCATTTGAAAAGATGATGATGAAATACGAACCAACTTGTTTTTGTCTACATATTCTTGATCTAATTTATGATGAAAAAAAGCAGAAAATGCATATATGGAGGGAGGAAAAGCAACCTAAGAGTGCCAAAAATTTCTTACACTACAAGGAAAATACCCTCTAGAGGAGGTTATAAAGGAGATTTTAGTGTTATAAAATTGGCCAAATTTGTCAAAAAAGCATTTGCTACAACATCCATTTATGGTTATAGAGGTTTAGGCGGAGCTTTTAACGGAAATTCAACACAATAAAAAAAATGGGTGGCCAGAGGTTATTACGGATGTTTTTCATTGGTGCGCTAATCTAGATTTAACGCACTGGTACGTACATGTAGAAGGCACCCCGGGGCGGTCGAAGGAGAATGCACCAGAACGTTAAGGTGTAAAATCGCACTGGAAATAGTGTTAGTGATACAACACATGGGGCCATTCTAATTGGTCTTGGGATTTGTGCAGTGCCCATAGGTCGTATCAACGCACCGATGCGTAGACATATAGAAACACACCGCTGCACAGTATCACACAAATGCACCAAGATTCATAATTGGTATCGGTATTCGTGTGGTGCACATAGGTCATACAAATGCACCAGTGCGTGTAGACACATAAACGCCCCAGTGCATAGTATTATACAAATGCACCGAGATTTATGATTGGTATCGGTATTTGTGCAGTGCCCATAGGTCTTACAAATGCACCGGTGCATATAGTCACATAAACGCCCCAGTGTGTAGTATCACACAAACACACCGAGATTTATAATTGGTATCGGTATTCGTGTGGTGTACATAGGTCGTACAATGACACCAGTGCGTATAGACACATAAACGCACCGGTGCACCATATCACATAAACGCCTCGATATTTTTAATTGGTTTTGGTATTTGTGGAGTGCCCATAGGTCGTAGAAACACACCAGTGCTCTTAAGAATACAAACGCACCGGTGTACAATAACTGACACACACTGGTTTTCATTTTGTATTTTTTAGAAATATTGACCTATGACAGTGCAATTATTGTGATTGTTTTAAATTCATTATTCATAAAAAGTCGATACATCTTATAACAATATTCATATTAATTAAATTTTTATTAGTGCATTTGGGAACGACAATGGAAAATGTAATAGAATAAATTAAAACATATTTTATTTTATATATATATATATATATATATATATATAGAGAGAGAGAGAGAGAGAGAGAGAGAGATGAATAAGACATTATTTTTCATACAAAATGGGGCAGTTATTAGTATCCCTTTTTCTTTCAATTGGGACAATATTTCCATTACATTAAATAAAATGTCTCGTTTCACAGACATATTTAAAAAAATACAATGCCTTGCTTTGATATCCAAACATAGTGATCATCATTCTTCGCTTGAACTGTTGTAACTGCTAGAGCTACTTCCATGACTTGGATTATTTTTAGGAGTGTTTTGTTCACGGTGTTGATTGTTTTCTTCTTCTTCACCTTCCATCTACAAACACAAAAATAAACTGTAATGAGTGTATATACATTGGTGAGAATAATGAAAATTGCAATATTAAATAATATACATCAATGTAAATTGAAAAGAAATGACGTACCATTGCAATAATTGACTCATAAACTATACACATTCTTTCAAAACCATGTAACATGCCATCTTTCAAGATTTGATCTATTGGCACAGTTCCTTACTTTGTTTGCTGCAAGTTTTATACCCCATAACAAATCATATATTTAATATAAAAGTTTTTTTTTCTATTAATTATAGACGGAGCTAAGTAAAACAAGATCGATAGATGCTTACAAATTCCACAATTAAGTTTTGATATGCTAACATATACTCACAACCCATATTTAACCCAATTTCAATCAATTCCTCTGATGGTTCTTCTTTGTATGTTGCACCTGTTTGAAGACATTCAATGATGTTTTTATAAAACAACTTAAAAATACAAAAATGAAATCTAGTTAAGTTGTTATAAGGAAGTAACAATTACTCACAAACTTAGATATCAACCCTTTTCTTCCTTGTCGTCTTGTTTTATGTGCTGAATGTGTTCCATTTTCTTTTCTTTTCTACAAGAAAATACTTGAAAATTAATACTTAATGCTAAATTGTTTATTTATTGTACCTAACGATCGAAAAATTCAATGATTACATATTACATTTGAAGCACATTGTTGTTGAGATGGCTCCTCTTGCGATGCAATTTTGTCCATTTCTTTGACCATCTCCTTGTACACCTTTTTGGAATTCCTACTGACATATTTCTAATATCAGCTCGTTCATCTTTTGAGATTTTCATAATATTCATGAAAATGTAGCATGAAAATAAATTATTTAATTTTTATATTGATATATGAAAATTAAATATAAAAAAAGTGATATTTATAAATAATTCTAGACAAACATTCAAAGGAATATTACTTTTTCATTCCTTATTTTTGTTGTTGTACGTTTTTCTATTAAAAGTCTGACATGTCTCATTGACCAATTCTCTGGAAACTCTTCCTGTAGTTTAGATAAAATTTGGTTCTTGGAATCATTGGATTGGTTTTTATATTGTAAGTGGAAAGAATGTCTATACTTTCATTCCACTAGATCCCTCAAACTTTTGTAAAATATTTTCCCCCTTTCGTTAACCTCCAACGCCACTCGAGATGATCTAAGGAGCAACTCATTTTCATTTGCAAGTTCTATTTTTTTTTCTTTTCTTAGAACAACATTCATTTTCTAAGTTGTTGGTACCTGTAGAACATAATTTAAAGAGATTGAATTAATAGACTGTTTGATACATGTTATCTAATAATTTCAATTATATTATTAATGAAAATTAAAAAAATAAACTCATTTTGGATAGATAGTATTTTTTCATTCACCTAATTCATCCTTTTGAAAATTTTCAAGCTTTTACGCTCTTCTGGTCCTAGATCAGAAATAATCTTATCGAGCTTCATCATTTTGTGGCTCTACATGATACACAACAATACATATTAGTTAAACTTACATAAAGTTCAAAAATAATATTTTTTGTAAATAATTTGCAAAGAACTTTCCTTTTTTGCTTTTCTTGATGTGTTATCAGTATTTTTTTTACTTGATCTCTTGTCAATCATTTTCTTATCAATCTCAAACCTGTACCATATCATTCATTAATATATTTATAAATAAATTGTCAACTTTTCAAGTAAAAAAAAAAATAATCTCAAGAAACCGATGTGCCATTCATGGTGTACGCACCGACGCCGGTGCATGGGTGTCCTAGAAATGCACTGCACAAACAGTATAATAGACCGTATGGTGCTTTATGTCAATAAGGAGAACTAATGTGTTACATGTTAACCACCCCACCTATTAACCATGATAAAATAATAAAAATTGTCCAGTGTTAGTTTTTGTAGCATATGGCGCACCGATAAAAAAAAAAATTGTTCTTAATTTTTTATCACATTACTTTCGCAGTGCGCTTGTACAATACAGAGCATCGGTGTGCTAGGTTATGCCGGGTGCACCGAAAAAAAAAATCTGTTTTTGTAAATTCACGCAAGGGCCAACATAGATTTTGATTTGAATATGCAAATCGTCTCATCGGTTAGATGTCTTAGGTCTATATTTAGCAATACAAACCCTATAAATCTAAATTGAAAAGCCTTAATTCTGAAATCACAGAAAGAGGGAGAAGAAAGGGTAGAAATAGAAAGAATGTAGGGTTTGTACATTTTGAATGTGTTTTTTTTTTTTTGCGAAACAGAACATTCGCAGTGCACCATAATGAAATAGTGCACCGACTGCATATTTTAAAAATGGCGCACTGAGAAAAAATATTTTGTTTTTTTTTTTAATTTTTTATCACAGTACTTTCACGGTGCGCTTGGATAATAGAGTGCACTGATGCGCTCTAGTACACAGGGCGCACCGATAATATTTTTTTTTTTATGCAAGGGCCGACATGAATTGGGATCCGACTATGCAAGTCGTCCCATGGGTTGGATGTTTTAGGCTTATTTTTATCAATGCAAACCCTATAAATATAAATTGAAAAGCCCTAATTCTGAAATCACAGAAAGAGGGAGAAGAAAGGGTAGAAACAAAAAGAATGTAGGGTTTGTTTCTAAAATGGATTTTTTTTTTGGAAAAAGAGCATGTTCGCGGTGCGCCATAATGAAATAATGCACCGGTGCCATATATTACATACGGTGCACTAATAAAAAAATATTTTTTTTATTTTTTATTTTTTATCACGGTACTTTCACGGTGTGCTGGTATAAGAGAGTGCACCGGTGCGCTGGTATAACAGAGCACATCGGTGCGTTATGTTTGCAGGGCACACTGAGGAAAAAAAATCTGTTTTTTTTAAATCCAAGCAAGGGCTGATATGGATTGGGATCCAACTATGCATGTCGTCCCGTGGGTTGGATGTCTTATGACTATAGAAACCCTATAAATCTAAATTGAAAAGCACTAATTCTGAAATTACGGAAAGAGGGAGAAGAAAGGGCAGAAACAAAAAGAATCTAGGGTTTTTGTTTCTAAAAATGGAATTTATTTATTTTTATTTTTTTTGAAAACTGCAAAAAAAAGTAAAAAAACAATAAACTTTGATTTTTTTCTTTTACTGCATAAAAAAAACTGCAGAAAAAGTAAAAAAAACAATAAAATTTGATTTTTTTTCTTTTACTGCATAAAAAAAACTGCAGAAAAAAGTTAAAAAAATAATAATAAACTTTACTCACATCGTTTGAAATTCTATGCTACAGGGTTTGAATCACTAGATGTTTGGAATTCTGATTGTCTGAATACTTCTATTCGAACGTATTTCCCTTCTCCATAGTGCTCTCATGCTCTGTTTGCTCCAGGTATGTATCCTGCAAATCTCTGGTTGATTTTTTTTGCAAAAATAGTGAAATAATGAAAAGTGTTTAGTATTTAAAGAAATGTTTTATGAAATTAGATTTTCGAAAATATTTTTCCGCCAATTTTTCAATTTACCACCTTTTTTCACTTAAAGAAAATAGGGTTGTGATTTTTTTATTTGCAGTTATTCGTCACCGGTGCGGTCCTTAATCGAACTGCACCAGTGCGTCTGGGTATAAAATAGCACCGGTGCTCATTACCAAAAATGCACCGGTGCGGTGATCTGTACATTACGCACCGAAATTACATTTAGGTGTGTGCACCAAAATTTATTGTTGTTTTGCTCAAATGCAGGGAGAAAATATCATAATTATATGGAATGGAAAATTCTTCAAAATCTAGCTCATTCCATAATATTTCTCAAAGTCCATCACGAAGTTCTCCCTATCCATCTCGAGACGGAATATTTACTTCAGATTTTATTTATATTTTCACTATATAATTGAATTTATGATTTTTATCCATGTAGCCAATCATGCACATCTTAATTAAATTTATAATGTATACAAATTTGTAGGTTCATGCAGATTCAACATCGATTTCAGATGCATGAAATATTCAAACTGCTCCAAAAATTCAGAATTTCTTCTCAGGAGCTGCATACCGCAAGGCGCATTTGGTAGATGAAAATGGACAGCTGCTTCACCCTGCCAATTGTAACAATATTGCATCTTCTAGCCACAATCCCAGGACAATGATGGGAATTATAACTATAATTGTTTGGTATATATATTGATTAATATGTAATTATTTCAACGTCAAACCAATTTATAATCATGCAATATTGTCAACATGGTTACTAATTGATATCATATATTTTTTACTAATCATGTTCAAAGATATATATATATATATATATATATATATTAATTATTAGGATTCTAGTGATGATAAACGACCTACTTACCATCTTCCGTTGCACCCCATGACAATGTCAAATCGAGAGAAGACTGAATTAAGAGAAAAAATCGGAGAGGAACGATACCAAGAATGGTTGAATCAACCACCGATTCAATTCCCACTATGTCCACATTCACCAATTAGGAATGATTACAACAATAGTAGTTCTTCACAAGCTGGCAATGGAGGCAATCAAATAGAGGTTGGTATGGATGATTACTTACGGGATACGACTACCATGGAGACAATGTTCTTAGGTGCATTCCAAAACGATGATCAACTAGGGGATGATGCTCATATCGCTGACACCTTTTTTGAAAGCCTTAAATTTGCTTCCACCACCCCTCTCTTTGGACCTAGTGATCAGTCAAAGTCTACCTAGTTGGGGACAATGATGTTACTGTACAAATTGAAAGCAAATTTTGGTTTTTCGAATGCATGTTTCTAGGAACTTTTGAGGTAAGTTACCATAAATTACTCCCTTATATAAATTTGAAATATAATAAGTACATTGTAATAAAAATTACAATTGGTAAATTTTATGAACGTTAGTAATTATATTGACATTAATGTATATTTATTAATATAGTTTTCCATGATCACCAACTACGGGTTATTCAAAGATAAGGTTCTTTCGAGTGATAATGTCTTTCCTGGTAGATGTGAAGAGGCAAAGAAATTGTTGAAAATGTTGGGTGTTGAGTACATATCATATCATGCATGTCCAAATGATTGTATTCTATATAGAGGAGAATATGAAAACAAAGAGATGTGTCCGAAATGTGGGCATGACAGGTATGATAAATAAAAAAAAGAAGGGTAAATCACGTACTGGTCCTCCTTTTAAGATATTGAGGCACATGGCTATAATCCCAAGGATTCAAAGGCTCTTTCCTTGCAAATAATGAGCTATGTTGCAGGGATGGCATGCCTCACACAGAAGTGAGTTGGGAGTTATGCGAATCCAAATTGATTCAATAGCCATGAAGCATATAGAGGATACATGGCCCGAAAAATTCAAGGATGAAGTACAAAGTCTACCACTCAACATAGACATGGATGGCGTCAACCCATATTCCCTCCAGAACACCAACTATTCTGTTTGGCCTGTAGTAGTGATCAATAACAATATCCCCCCATGCTTGTCCGTGAAGAATTAACATCTTATGTTGGCTCTCATAGTCCCTGGTAGAAGACAAGTGAAGAATATGGATGTCTACTTACAACCACTAGTATATGAATTGAAGGAATGATGGGATGGGATAAATGTATATGATGTATCAAGACCCATCACAGCAGAGAGGAGTTTTACATTGTATAGCATATGTGCTTACACGACACATGATTATCCAGGCTTAGGAGTTTTCTATGGTAAATTACATGTTTAATTTATTTATTTGTTTATATACATAACATTATTCTTTCACATATTAGTTATTTAATTCATTGTAATATTTGTTATGATCTTTGTGATATTATTTAACGTGCCATGCATATTAATTAATGTATACAAATATAATCTCGCATGTCTTGTAACAAAAGGGTATTTTGGATGTAAATGTTATGGACCTTCTCTGAAATCTAGATGGTCCGAGGACCTATGAAAGCTAGTGTATGATTGCTCCAGGGTATTCCTACCAGAAGAACACCCTTACAGAAGAGCAACATTTGCTTTGAATGGTAAATGAGAGAGAACCCAAAGGCCTCCAGTAATGACACCAGTTGAATGGCTTAGAGCATATAGAGAGAGAAGGAGAAGGAGTTCATAGAAATGTTTGATTCAAATGGGGAGCCTATGTTCGATGATCTAGATTTCTTCGACACCTATGTTGATAAATTGCCCATTGGGATGAAAAGGAAATCTATCTTTTATGACCTCCCATATTGGGAGCATCTTAAGATTACCCACTTATTAGATCCCATGCATATATTTAAAAAAAATTCATCTTCTTTATGGAGGCACAGATCATTGAAACAAAGTGGCACCTTGGCTGTTAGGAAAGATATTATTACTTCAAAAACTAAAAATAAACATTGGCCAAGACGATTAGAAAGTACGAGATTAGAGGCAGGTGTTGGTCCCTCTAATTCATGGTTTTTCAAAGAAGGTGATGTCCCATGGATTTTTAAAAAAGATGATATTTCTTTGGCAAAGGAAGTTATAATGGGTGTGAGGGTGCCAACTTCCTACAGGTCTTAACTACGACGTTGCTTCACCGTTGATGACCATTTGTCGAGGTTGAAATAAATTGACCATTTGAATCTTCTAAGAGTACGTATAATGTCAAAATCATGATTTTATTATTTTTTATATTACTAAATTTTATCCCATGTGGGGATCATAAAACATAACTAGTTTTGTATATTATTGAACATGTTTATAACTTTGCAGTGTTATTATCCTTTGTTCATGCATGGGAGTGTGAAACATGAATTCCCTCAAGACCTAGGGCATGCCATATCTAAATTATTTGCATTTGTACGTTGGATCACATCAAAAGAGATTCATATGGCTAAAATTCCACGGTGGTGTCAAGAGATAGTTGAGATTGTTAGTATGTTTGAGAAGGAACTGTTGACGAGTTTCATGGACTTACAGGTTCATCTTCTAATCCACCTAATAGATTAGGTTGAATTAGTTGGGGTGGTTTCTTGTCGTTGGATGTTCTTCTTAGAGAGGTACATGAAGAAATTGAAAGGTTTTGTTCGACAAAGGGAAAAAGTCGAGGGGTCTATGGCAGAGGGGTACATATCGTATGAATCTTTCTATTATGCCAGTGAGTACATCAAGTAGATCGACAACAGAACAGGTGCAGTGATTTGGGACGATGAAAGGGATGAAGACAAAAGAGAAGGGGAGTTTCTCCAAACGAGTGGAAAAAAACGCTTGATAAAGAGTAAGTGACTTATAATTTTTCAAATTTACAAAATTAATTAATATTCATGTTGAACTTCGATATAATGTATATTTTTATCTCTAAGTACTATATAATGTTGGTTTGATTTCATCAATGAATGCAGAAATTGAAGCAATCAATAAATTCGTTCTTTACAATTTTGAAGCGACACAACAGTGGGTCACATTGTACGAACAAAAGAGGATGAAAAGGGATAGTGACAGGAAAGAATTCATACGGTTGAATTGTAGAAGTGTGCCTTATCTCAATCATTTAAAAGAAAATATGCCAAAATATGCCCCAATAGTTGGGTTGCTGACCAAGTCAGAGAGAAATACGGTGCTACCAGTCGTTACCCATGTGCTGAAGAGGATGCGCTAAACATAGGGATTTGGTGCAACAACTCGGTAATAATATTTTTAATTTATATGTAAATTTGAAACTTCTATTAAGACATCTACATTTCATATTTTAACTGTTGGTTTATTATAAGACACATGACACTATGATCTTTTAACTTTTTTATAATAAGTGCATTTGTTCCCATCTATGTGGGCATATGGACACCATTTTCGCACAGAAAATTTTGATGCTGGAAACATCACACAAGACTGTGGAGTGGAAGTCAAGTTTGATCAATCTAGTCAATCTAGCCATCGTGATCAAAACCTAGTACGAGGTACGTTAGGTTACGTCAGAAAGATACAAGAGATCATTGAAGTAGATTTCTCTTCTTTCCAATGTGTTATTTTTAGATGCAAGTGGTGGGACACATTTGATCAGAATAATGTAAAGGAAGATCGCGATAGTAGGCTGATGTGTATTAACTCTAGAAAGATGTGGGATGAAGCTAAGGAGCCCGATGTTTTCACTAAACACTGCAACCAGGTGTTTTTTTACCCAGATGTGTTGGATAGGGATTGGTGGTTCGTATTGACACATGACCCTAGATCAAAACATATTTTTGAGAACAATAGTGTTATCATGCCATGCGAGTTGGAAGATAATGAGGGTGCTCATGAGAACCGATAGTGATATGGTACATGTGTTATTTCATCAATATTTATACTTTTTAAGATGGGTTTTTCGAAACATTATAATCTGTATTTTGAATTAATTGGTAATTTGCATTGTGTTAATGTTAAAATCAATAATGCACTTGATATTTTGCAACTATGTTGATCTCAAAAACAATGGCATACTGTATAAATTAGTTCTTTTTTTTTGTATCTAAGATCATAATAAAATAATGATAATTCTAAAGTACATGAATTTATTTGCATTATTTTCTAAACTTTATTATGTTACAATAAATCATATTATTCTAGATTTATTATTTTACAATTATTTAAAATCTACAAATTTAAAAATTTAAAAATTTTAATAAATTCATTTCACATTAATACAATTAAAATTTTACAAATATTCTACATACAATTACAATTAAAATTAGAATTAGAATTACAATTTTTCAATTTCACATATAATTACAATTACAATTTTAGAATTTTACATACAATTACAATTTTACAGTTACAATCAATTCATAGTAATACAATTAAAATTTTACTAATATTTTACATACAATTAGAATTAGAATTAGAATTAGAATTACAATTACAATTTTAGAATTTTACATATATAAAATTACAATTTTACAAATTAAAAAATTACAATTACAATTACCATTTTACAAATTTACATATATACCATTACAATTACAATTTTAGAATTTTACACACAATTATAATTACAAATATTACAATTTTACAATATCATGATCATTTAGTATTAAATTAATTAATAAAAATCACATCCATGATAACCATCGTCAAACATCATATTTGACTAAAAAACACATTCAAAATTGCTAACATCATCATGATCATGATGATCTAACAAAAAGCAATTAACATCATCACAACACATACATCAAATATACATCTCATGTCAAATAACTCATGCTATCAAATACACATCTATCTGCAAGCTGCATATTAAATGAACATATCTAACATGACCTAACAATATACACATCATGATGATCACCAACATGTAAATTAAGTACAATTGCAACATGAACATAAAATACATGGACCATATATATATATATATATATACACACACACACACACACACACACATATATATATATATATATATATATATATATATATATATATATATATATATATATATATATATATATATAACTGAATAATGTTAAAAATATACAACTGTAATATAAATGTCATGGATCAGCTGGTGGTAGTACAAGATCAATATCAGTACTAGTGGAGGCTTGCTTAGTCAATGGTGCAGCGTCGACGGTCGATGGTCCAGCCTGCTCATGATCATGAGTACTGATGGATGCTATAGGCTGCTGACTAGACGTGGCCAATGGTCCAGCCTCATCTCCATGATGACTGCTACTGGATTCTAGTGGAGGCTTATGCTCATCTGGCGCAGCGTGAGGTGAACGATCATGAGATGATGAGTCGCTGCTCGTGGATTTTCCATTACGTGCTGTGTCTCAACCATGCCTATAACGTTCAACAGTCCTCGTCAATTGCATAACAGCTTTCGTAAGTCCTACGACATGTTGCATCAGGATGTACATGTCACGCGACATGCCTCTCCACATCTGTAATAGCCTATCATCAACCTCTATATCTCTGTAATGAGCGGTCCTAATGCCCGCCTCAACAATCAATGCACTGAGTTGGTCACCCAACTCCATCTGGTATCTAGCATCAAGTCGACTATGCTTAGCACTGGCCTCTTGATGATCCTCAGCATTTAGCATGCCCTGATCATCATCAGGATCGACACCTGGATCATCTGGTGGTGCCGGCATCTCCTCGCCATCAAAAGAGCCAATTTTTGCAAAATATATACAAGTACACAACAATAATTAGATAATTTCATTACAAAATTTAATTAAAAAAAGTTAAAGAACATTTTAGAATAAATTTAAATATATAAAACAGTAATATTACCTCTATCATCTGGCGGCTCATCAACTCTGAAGAGGATTTTGGCACACCCTCAACAATCCAAACCCGCGTAAGGACAAGGGACCATAACAAATGGATGCTCATTAACACTAGCTAGCAACTCTAGTGCATCTTGAGATATCCTCGCTAGAAATAGAGTCTCGTCCCTCTTGGGCATAATCTTCCCCCACATGTGCATACGTGCCTCGAAATTCATCGTACGAGGCTGCTGAAGAAAAGTAGGCCTCATATATGGAAACCTCTCAAAAAATAAACAAAAAATCTCTGAATCAAAAGGGAAGTTCACCCTCCTCTGTGCATGAGCACAACATCTATCTAAGGCTGTACAAAACTGCTGCAAAAAAATGGCAGACCACCTAACAAGTCGTGGCTTCTGTACTAAAGAATCAACATAATATATAAGTGAGAAAATAATGTGTTGCCTGTCACTGGTGTTGTGTGAAATGGTCGAAATGATAGGTGAGAGATACTGCACCTCCTCCCTATCAAATGCACCATTACGTAACTAACCTCCAGCGACCCGAAACTCTACAAGAGATAGTACATTTTCTCCAATGTATCTCTGGGAGTAGACTAACTGACTCCCTGCTACACAGCCAACCAGAACCTCTGCGAATGAGGGAAAATCCAACCCTCTCCTCGATAGCCCTGTAATGAAATATATATCCTCCTCAGTGGGTGTGTACCACTGGTGTTACACAACATTTTGTCACCGTCCCTACAATCCCTTGCCCTGCATATTGGAGGGTCATTCCTGTGGCCTGTGAGCAGAGTCATACTTTGCAAACACCTTCTTTGCATCCTTCTACATAAGGACATCATTTCTCCTGTTGAACATTTCCTCAAAAAAGCACACAAAACCTATGTTTTGGCCTTGGCGCGAGTTGCCATTTCACCCCTCGCACCAATGTGGTAGATTTTCACTAGAGCCTGCGCCACCTGGCACTCTATTTCAGTGTGGTGCCAGCGCTAGTTGTTTTAAGAATTTTTTTTTTTAAATAGAGGTGGAAGTTTCCTTCTAACCACCTCAGGGATGAGTCACTGGAAGTGGTTATGTTGATCAGCCACAAATCTCCCTGTTTAGGTAGTGGTTTCCACCTCCCATGGAACACTCCTTGAAGATAGGTCTCCCTTCCATAATTATAGGGATCCTAACCTTTCCCTCTCCCTCTATAAAAATAGGCCTACTCCCTTTATGAAAGCTATCTGAACATATAGCCAAAGAGCTGAACATGGAGAAGAATACTATAGCTGAGTAATTTCCATTGAGAAGGTAGAACCAAGGAGAACTCTGTAGAGAGAGCCCCATCCAAATTCATGACAAGCCTTTGTGAGACACGCTCCACTTGAACCCTGTTGGAGGAGACCGCAATGTTGAAGCTTGGTTGTACTCTTCCTTTCATTTATTAATATACTTGACTATGGTGTTGGTTCCATCATTGTGTTATGTTGTTTATCTAATGCAATTGATTTAGTCCTCTTCGACTGACTAATAGTTATGAATGTGAATTAGTATGTTGTACATTGTCATTGTTTCTTGTGTGTGTGTAGGTGTCCGAGCGTGAAAGCGAGCAGTCCGTGATCTGTCAAACTAGGAGCGAGAGGTAGCCACTCTTTTCCAACGACAACAACAACGTAGGACCTTCGGTAAGTCATCTATCGAATCTTTGTCCATTCGTTAACTAGGAATCAATATTATAGCTTGTCTTGTTTGTGGCTAGACCCACTCTAGGGCTAGTGGGATTGCCTCTATCCGCAGAGGGGATTTACCTCACTAACAAATTGGTGACTCTGCTGGGGATCAGTGCGAGTTTGTCTTTCATCCATTAGGTCATCTTCTTAGTCTTTGCTTGCTTATTTTTCCTTTTCTAATTATTTTGCTAAGTCTAAGATCCTTATTCAGCCTCAGAGGATAAGATCTGACCTCTGTCTTTCATTTTTTTTCCTTTTTCCTGAGTTAACTGGATTGGCGTGCTTTCTGGTCAGACAGTCATGCCGAATTGCGCTTGTTGCTAGTTTTGCACCCGCACCATCCCCTGTTTGGCGCTAATTATAGCCAAACAGGCGCGCCGACCCCTATAGGTTTTATGGTTTGGTCTTTTTTCAAGATTGTTGGTCAGTGCTTGCACTTCTGGGTGATTTTTTGATATGTTTTGAGTGCTTTGGGATTGTTTTGATTGTGATCAGCTTCTTTCCTTCAGTTGTTTGTTCGTTTCCTATCAGCATCATAGCCTTAGGGTTTCTAAGTTCTTTAGTATGCTGAGCCTCCTGTAGGAGTTTGGGTCTTTTGTTTCGCAGTCAACTTCATTCCTTGTTTGGTTGCATTCAGCTCCCTTGATCCGTTCGAGTGATTGCATTGGTTGAATGATTCTTGCCTCTTTTGTTCAATTTTGCTTCTTGTCACTCCAAGCATAGATCACACTGCTTGTATGGGTCTGTTTGGAAATCTTTCTCTAATTTAAGAGATTGTAGCATTGGTTTGAGTTTTGTTATATTTGTTTTGGGTTGATTGCAACTACTTCCCTTCAACTCTCGCATTAACGTCCTCGAAGTAGTGTGTTTGTTTGTTTTTCATGTCATTTAGTGCAGTGTTTGCTCTATTACATTGAAAAATAAAAAAAAATTGTGCTTGCATTCCTGTTTGCATTGTGAAATTGAAAGTCTTTCGCATATCTAGCATTGGACGATTATAGTAAAGATTTCTCATTTCCATTAGCTTGCATCGAATACTGTTGTGGATGCTTCTGCATGTTCTTATCGTTTTCTATCGCTTGAAAACTCCTAACTTTCTCGTAGATAGCTTTTCATCAAACGAAATGGTATCTCTTGGCATGTAGCTTGAATTTAGGGATTTCTGGGATCCAACACTCGGTAGGACCTTGGAATTGAAACGTAAATACAAGATCAACTTAAAATTTACTCAATTAACCTAAGGCAACATTGAAACCTAACGAAACATTAAGTGGTCTAAGTTAGAGACGTGTTATGACGTCTTTAAACCTAGCAGCTGTCGCTCGCCATCTGGGTTTAGAAAGCACTAGTACGGACTTGCACTCTCCGTACCGTTGAGTATATAAAGGGAGAACCCTCTAGGTTGAAATCCTTCTATCCATAGGAAGCCGAGTCTTCCGCCTTGTAACCGTGATACACCAAACACAGCATTCGGAGAGACTACCTGCACGTACGTCAAGTCCTTGGTCAATTATTCTTTCATTTAATTACCAAGGTGTATATGGCAGTTCATGGAAACCTGGTACACCCTTTTACCTAGACTACCTAAGCAGTCATTTTTGATCTTTACTGACTCCATAAATTTGAAAAGATCATCGAGCACTTGTCCTTTCACGTTCTCTTAAAACTGAAAGAGACTAGAATCATCTTTTGATTGTTTCTTGACTCTTAAAACATGAAACAATGAATTTTTGGTTTCACTGTGGTAAAATAAACTACCTACGATTACACTCCCATTAAAGTTTGATTACTTGGCTTGTCTTTTTTTGCCTTGGTTTTGGTCCAACTGTCTTCATTTTCGATCTTTTTCCCTTTTTTGGTGTGCTACAGTCACAGTGGCAGAACCATTAGTTTCGTCTATTGGTAGTCATTTCTCGGACGATTCATCTGAAACTTCTCAAACCTCTAGGTCTGTCGAGCTTCAACAACCTATTCTCCCATCAGAGTACCCCTTTGGAGAACCAGTTGATTTCACTTGGCCTCTTTCAAATGCTTGGTTTGGGTTTGGGGTTGGGGAGAATTTTCCCCCTCTTACATCGGGATCACCATTTTTGGCTGCTATCATACCTCCTAGTCCCCGTAGTCTTTTACAAGATCTCACAGTGGATTTAGACATGGACTCATCTATTCCTATTGGCAGTGAGGGGATTCTTGTTTCTAATGAAGAATACCAACTTTTTCTGGAAGACATCCATCAAGAGCTTGCTCAATCTTCACCATCGGTGTCACTTCCAGTCGGATATAGATCTTTGGGTCAGATTATGGCCGGTATTGCCTCCATGTTAGCATCCACTCCATCAAGGGGGCCAATCCTTCCATCATTAGGGATGTCTCCAATGACGCCTATCTCGTTGATACCTTTTTTTACATCCATCCAAACTAGACCTACTGTCTGCGTGGTTGCATCAACATCAGTTTTCACCACTCAGTCGTCAGGACCTTCGCCTTTGGTAGAGACTTCGGTTGCCATGGAAATCCTTGATGGCCTTTCTTTTGAGGAGTATCGGCTGGATGTTCAGCGGTAGAGCTCCCAGACTTATCAGTCCCCTCAGAATTTTGGTCATCCTTATCTTTCTCATTATGACGCAGTCAGTAAATTGATTTATTCACTTCCGTTTCATTATGATGAGCACGAAAATCCTATCTATTTGTCTGCTCCTGAAGCTTATCAGTTCCTTTCTGGTTTTAGACCTACCTTGCCTGTGCAACCTTCTAACCAACAAGGACAACCTTTTCAAGGACAACCTTCGGTTCAGCAAGGGTACGCTTATGACCCACAAGGACAACCATTTCAGGACAACCTTCGGTACAACAAGGGTTTGCGTACGACCCACAAGGGCAACCCTTTCAGGGGCAATCTTCGGTCTAGAAAGGATTATTTTACAACCCACAAAGGCAGCCTTACAATCCTGAAGGTCAACCTTTATAATCTCAGCCTGTGATCCAATTAGGGTAACCTCAAGGAATTTTTGGGCAACCGGTATATCAACCAGGATCTTCATACGGTCCTGGGGGGAAAATCTATCCATCTCAAGGGCAACATTTTGTGCAACCGCAACAGCCATATCTTCCAATTAGTCCCAATATTGCACATCCAGGACCATCCGTGCTCCTGGTCAACCTGGTCGTCAAGCACAACCTGGCCCACCGTAGCCGTCAGGCCAACCTACTCCACAGGGGAAACCTAGTGGCCCTCATCGGTCAGGTCAGCCTACTTAGCCGGGACAACCTACACAGACAGTTCACCCTGCTCAGCCACGACTCTACTCTATGCTGCAGTCAGGTCAACCACTATGCCCGATCTATCCAGCTTAGCAGGGCCCTACTTATCAGCAGCCCGTTCGACCCCAAGGCGGTTATTACCCTTAAGGTCAATATCGAACAGTATACAATGCACCTCAAGGTTATACTTATTACCGTCAACCGCCAGGCCATACTTATATTCCACAAAAAAATCCTTATGTTGCTCAATTGGGACCCTCATATACTCAGAATCAGTATCCTGGTCTTCAACCTCCGTATCCTAGTCCTCAGCCGCAAAATCAGCCGAACTATCTGGCTTATACCCCTTATGGTCCGAATCCTTCGGGACAAAATAAATGGGGGCAGAGTTACACTCAACCAGGATGGAATATGGGTACGGGTCCTTATCGAGGACCTGCTATGCCTTTTAACCCTCAATTACCCTTTCTCGCCACATTGGAATTACCGGATGTGTCCAAATTGACAAATGATCCAATCCTTCATAATTCGTATTAGCCTTCGGTTCCAACGAAGGTTCCTGGTGATTGCCCCAAGTTTGAGGGTAAGTCTGGAGAAGACCCCCAAGCACACATTATGACATACCATTTATGGTGTTCTTCCAATTCTTGCGTGGATGACTATATTCGACTCCGTCTTTTCCAGCAGACTCTCACCGGAGCTACTACTAAATGGTACATCAAGCTGCCTCGTGGTATCTTTCAAGATTTCAACACTCTCTCTATGGCGTTCCTTACTCATTTCCAGTTTCTGGTTCGTTATCAAGCCGGGACACATCTCCTAACATCCTTGAAACAGGACCGGGCTACCCATATCTCGAACCACATTCATGAATGGAGACGGTATCGTCGCCTGATCAAATTCAAAATTCCTGATCATCTTCTTACTCATTGGTTCACTACCTATTTTGTCAATCAGATTGCAAAAGACATAGCCAAGGGGGCATGTGTAACCGAGGAACAAGCCATTGCTCGTGCCCAGTACCTTGATTTATTGTACTCTCAATCGGACATATTTTATGATATCGTGATTGATGCTCCACGACCTGGGACTTCTAAAGTGTCGGCTACCCCATCCAATGACAACATTATTGGTTTCGTGTCTCAGACTTCACGCAAGTCTTCTTCTTCCAATGCTAGGAACCCAAAACCAAATTCTTCAAATGGTTCTGCTCCTCAGCCTACCCAGGATTCTGGTAAAGCCTCGGAGGTCAACACCGTTTAGGCCAATCTTGCAGACAAGACATCCAAGGGGAGAAATAAGGGCAAAGGCAAGGCCAAAGCTGATACCCGAAAACCAGAATCGTCTAAACCTCATGCTAATGATGGTTCACAGCGCAAGCTGAAGTATCCATGTCTGATTTGTGATGAGAAACAGTACACTGAGGATTGTCTTAGACGAGCCGAAGTTAGTCAGTTGCTCAAAGGCGCTAAATTAACTCTGGCGGTCCTCAAAGAACCTTTTCCATCTCAGCAAACACAAATGGTCAAGCAACCTATGCCATCTGCACCATTTGGCTCTCAAGTATTCATGATGAACAGTTCTGCAACCGTTTCCATCGCTACTCGGTCGGAATATTATACTGGATCACGCCAAGCAGCTAGGAAAGAGATCACTGGTGGTCCTCCTCCCCCACCTACCTTTGGTCCTCATGAGATTGAAAGGCCCAATGCTGATCCCGTTGTACGGCCACCTTCTAAAGGTGTTCTCTGGAAATCTTCTTATAATCCTAACGCCCGTGCTACTCAACATTACAACATTGTTGAGGATTTAGCACAGGTGGCATCTGCGATGTCTGTGTTAGAAGAAATTCAGATTTTTCCATCTCAACGAAAAGCATTATTATCTACGATCAGCGGGATTGATCCTGCTAATTCTAGCTTTCTCACTTTCGACTTAGAGAATTTCGTCCCCCGAATTCTGCACCAGATTGCGCTTGTCATGCAAGTCAGCATTAACAGTATCAACTTCCATAGAGCCATTGTGGAAGAAGGTGCATCCACTTGTGTCATGTCATCTGCTTGTTGGAAGGCTATTGGCTCTCCAGCCCTAACTTCGTCACCCAATGCCCTTGAGGGATTTGATGGAAGGGAAGTGAAACCCCTGGGTGTTCTTGCTAGCTTTCCGATCACGTTGCAAGGAAATACGGTCAATGTTGAAGTAGAAGTAGTCGATGCTAAACTCAATTACAATATTCTACTCGGCTGCAGTTGGACTCATGCTATGCTGTGCGTTCCGTCCACCCTCTTCTGTCTTCTAAAGTTTCCACATGAGGGAAAAATCATTATTGTCGACCAGTTGTTGTTATTTACCTTGTCTTCTAAGAACAACGTTCCATACATGGATCGGATTCCTTCTCCCTCTGACAGTGTAGGACCGGGTCTTTTTACAGACCCCGCCCTCATGGGTATCTTTCCCCTTCCTCCACCAAATACCGTTCAAGTTAATATGATATCTAGGTCGGATGACCCATGGATCTTCCCTTTACCTGAACAGCTTGATTCATTTGGGGATTCGATGCCACTTACTCTAATTGAAATCAATTATTGTGAGCTTGTAGCTGCATCAGATTCTCCCCCTTCTGAAGGTGCTCCTTTGAGCATGTCTCTCGACATTTATTCTCAATCCCCCTGGCTCGACGATGTAGATTTGCCTGATCCTTTGAAAGAAGTGTTTCCATCCGACAAGGCTATCATGGAAACCATGTCTCTCAAAGACCTACCGTGGAGCGATGGGAATCATCATTCCTCATTTATGCCTGGCCTCGGGGCAATGTCTAGCTATCTTGAGCATTTTGCGTCTCAAGTTCCTTCTCCACGACTTCAAATGCCTATCTTGACTCACGAATTCTTCACTAAAGGTAACTTAGGTAACATCACCCAGACAATGCCTATTGACATTTCCGTGAAATCGAGGATTGTTGAGAACATCCATGTCGGAGTCACTTGCTTTTCCAATGAAGTACAAGTGTATACTAGCCTCTTTCGCGAATTCTATGATGTTTTCTCCTGGTCTTATGAAGAGATTCCTGGAATTGATCCCAGTATTGTGGTGCGCGAGATTCCCACCTACCCAAGTGCGAGCCCTGTTCTCCAGCGTCTTCATCCAATGCATCCTCGGAAATTTGCCACCATAAATTTGAAGTTTAAAAACTTCTCAAAGCAGGTTTCATTTATTCGATTCCTCTGACAGAGTGGGTTTCTAACATTGTTCCTATGGATAAGAAGCAGGGAGAAATTCGCGTCTATGTTGAATATTGTGATATTAATCAGGCCTATCCTAAGGATAACTATCCCAACCCTTTCATCCATCAGATCATTGATGATTGTGTGGGGAGTGAGATTATTTTCCCTTATGGACGGATTTTTTGGCTATAATCAGATCAAAATTCTCCCGTCTGATCAACACAAGACCGCTTTTATCTCTCCTTGGGAACGTTCACATATAAGAAACTCCCTTTTGGCTTGAAGAATGATGGGGCTACGTTCCAACGCGCGATGTCTTATGCCTTTCATGATATTCATCATATTTTTCAACCATACCTGGATGACCTTCCGGCTCATTCAGCTGTGTGAAAAGACCACCCGGACCATCTTTTCCAAATATTTCTTCGTTGTAGACACTACAACCTCTAGCTCAATCCGAATAAATACGTCTTGTGCATCGATTCCAGTAGAATTTTAGGGTTTATCGTATCCAAAGATGGAATTTTCCTTGATCCGCTTAAGGTTGAGGCTATTGTTAATCTCCCCTCTCCATCCTTGTTACACCAACTCCAAAGTCTCCAAGGGAAAGTCAATTTCTTACGTCGTTTTATCCCGAACTATGTCGACGTAGCCAAAGGGTTCATATGAATTTTAAAGTAGGATGTCCCTTTCTGTTGGGATGAGATTGCTCAGCAATATTTTATATGCTTAAGACGTTGCTTGTCAATGCTCCTCTATTACGTCCTCCAAATTATCATTGTGATTTCACCCTCTATCTAGATGTTGCCTTCAGTACGATTGCCATGGTTTTGGTTCAAGATGATGATGACGGTAACAAACATGTTATTTATTACTTGTCTCGAACCTTCTTGACCTTGAAACACATTATGCACATGTCGAGAAGTTAGCGCTGGCTGCAGTCCAAGCCATCCAACATTTTCATCATTATATCCTTTTACACATGGTAACCGTGATTTTTTATTGTAAACCCATGACCTATATTTTTTCTCAACAGTTTCTAGGGGGAAAATATTTGAAGTGGATCATTATCCTCCAAGATTTTTATTTGGAATTTACTACCTCCAAATCAAAGAAATCACTCATTTTCACTGATTTGATTTGTTCTCTCCTCGCCGACTATGGTCCTTCTTATTCCGAGGATCATATTCTGGATGAAACTCTTTTCTTGATTAGCACCCTTAATCCATGGTACGTTGATATCATCGTGTATCTCCAGACTTCTACTTTTAGGTCTGAGTTAACGAAATATGCCCGATGCCGCATTCGGCATCAGTCGCAACCTTATCGTATTATCGGAGATACCCTCTATCGTGTTGGAGTCGATTTCGTACTTTGCCGATGTCTGACCCTTGAGGAAGCTGAGAAAGTTTTAAATGACTGCCACAGTGGCACCTGTGGTGGTCATATGTCTGGTACCGCACAGAAGATCCTTCGCGCTGGCTATTTCTGGCCGTTTATTTTTAAAGACTTCATTGTCGCAATACGTAAATGTCATGCGTGCCAGGTATATCAACGCAAGATGCATGTGCCACCTGTTCCTTTACACCTTGTCATCACTGTTGGTCCTTTTTCCAAATGGGGAATCGATTTTATGACGTGTAACCCTCACTCGGCCGGGGGGCATGCCTATATTATCATCGCCCTCGATTATTTTACAAAATGGGTCGAAGCAATGCCTACACTACCTACGGATGTAAGACAACATCGCAATTCATATTCAATCATGTTATTACTTGGTTTGGTGTTCCTCAAGCCATATTTACCAATCATGGTTCTCATTTTCAAGACTATATGATGGTGAAGCTGACGTCTAAGTTGGGTCTGCGTCATGACAGCTCAACGCCTTATTACCCTCAAGCTAATGGCCAAGTTGAAGTCGTAAACAAAGTTTTTGTTACAATGCTTCAACGAACAATTGGGATCGATAAATCAATTTGGCATCTCATGTTGTTTTCAAATCTATGGGCTTACCAAACGTAGATTAAGAGTGCAACCGGATTCACCCCATTTCAGTTGGTGTACGGTTTGGAAGCTACTCTTCCAGTTGAATGTGAAATCCCTTCACTCAAATTAGCTGTGGAATTACTTCCTAATACCTCACTTGAGGAAAAAAATATCCTCTACTAGAGATATTAGATGAAACTCGTCGCTTAGCTGCTTTGGTCATCAAAGCACAAAAGAAGCGCATCAAAGCTCACTGTGACCAAACAGTTTCCCCTCATTCTTTTATCGAAGGTGACCTCGTTCTTTTGTACGACTAAGCTCATGATAAGCTGGGGGCAGGTAAATTCCAACCCATGTGGCATGGGCCCTACATCGTCAAATGTGTGTTACAGAATGGGGCTTATGAGCTTATTAATTATGAAGGTTGTCCCTTAGCACAGCCTAGAAATGGGTTGTACCTAAAAAATTATTAAGCCTGAGTCATTTATGCATGATATGTGTACATAGGTGATTTTTTCATTTTTGTGCATGATTTGGTTTGATGTGCTTTGTAATATTTTTCTGCTTATTGGGTCTTGCTTGTTATGCAGATGTCTATTGCCGCTTATGTTGGTTTCGCGGATGGTGCTTCCCACAGTATCAGGAACTTGTCTTCGGCAGCCTGGGTAATTTATGATCCTGTTGGTGAGTTGATTAACCTACAAGGTATTTGTCTAGGACCAAATACAAACAATGTCACTGAATATAGTTCTATTTTGGAACTATTAACTGAGGCAATTAACCTCAGCATATGTGCATTGCTTGTAAATCTAGATTCACGGCTTGTTGTTCTTCAACCTAATGGTCATTATTTGTTTCAAAACCCATGCATTTTGAGATTTTATTTGCATATTCATTTGCTTGAAATACATTTTGATTTCATCACATATCAACATATACCAAGACAAATTAATACATTAACTGATGCAATAGCTAATATTGTGCTAGATAGACGTTTGCACAATTTATAAAACATCATCATATGTAAATAGACCCATGTAGAAAATAGATGTATATATATCGATTTTTTGCAACGTGTGCATCATAAAAACCCAGAAATATATATTTCTATTTCAGTTACATCCCGAGACAACATTTCGCTCAAAATGTGCGGAAATAAAAGCCTAAGTGCCTAATCAGCGTGTTGCTCATGATAGCATGTCACTGGCCATACCAACCACCTCAGCAAGCAGTGGATACGACTAGGCACCCCTACGATATGCCTCTGATTTTGTACTATCTCCTCCTCGCTCCCCTCACCATGAGGATCGAAATCATGAGGAGTTCGCCTCGCTATCGGCAACATACCTACAAGTCTCTCTGGGCCAACATCTGCATACATATAAGATTAATTTTCAGAACATGCATATATACCAAAAATTCATAAACTCATGAAAATAAAAAATGAGTCTCACCTAAATCTTCCTCCCAATCCTCTCCCTCTGGGAGTGGGAGGTCTGGATCACTGGTGAAGTCTGTACTAGAATAGGGCCAGTCCTCCACAACAATCAGCTGTCAGTGGAGCCAATTGAAGAATTTTGGCCTCCAAGACATCTGTTGGCCGCCCCCTGCTCTGGGCATAAGCGCAATCCATCGGGCCATCCGTGGTTCTCTAGGTGGTGGCATCGGGACAATGACATCCTGGCACTGGAATATCAATAGTCGTTCCAAGAAGAATGATACCAAGATTGATCCATACCCAAACTGCTTCAGTTTGGTCTTCTTGCACTTGGTTAGTTGCCACTTCATATTAATAGTCACAGCCTCTGCCCAATTGTAGAGAGTCGGGGTCAGGCAGTATACGGCAAGAAGTAGTTTTGTTTTAATGGCCTCATGCAGTTCTTGCGATCCTGCAGCCCGCGTGATAGTGTGTAGCACTACTTTTAGTGCCAGATCTGGGATAGTTAGGATGTCAACCTTTCCAGTCCCTGATCCTTTTCGTGCCCCCCTACACACCCTGTCGATCGCCATCCCCATGCTCTCCATGGTAGGACGGGTACCGATCATGATAGGGACTGCACCCTTGTGCGACAATCCTGTGATAAAATAAACATTGGAAACTTCAATTTCGAGTTCCTGATCTCGAAGCATGAATTTTTCTTGGTCTTCATCCTAGATTCTTATCAAATACTGAAGCAATTCCGGCTGAGCCCGGAGGCATGGAGTTAGGAAGAATTTATTTAGCCCACAATCCATGCATCGGTCATTCTCCATGGCAAGTTCATCTTCCTCACTGTGTTCCCTCTCTTTCCACTCAATCACCATTCTTTCTTCTTGGTACCTACACACATTGTTCATATGAGCATTTTTAGTCTACTTGGGCATCGAAATTTGCAAAAACATGACTGCATTAATGCGAATTTTTAGGTTGTGCGGTTGGCGTGACTATTTTTCCAACAGTCACACCAATGGGTGCGCCCTCTGTGTAAAAAGTGGGCAATTGGCGCGGTTCCGTGCCCACAACCCACACAAACTGTGATGCCCTAGTTTTTGATAAATCCCTTCCTAGGAAATCAAAATGGCATGTGCAGGGAATGAAATTTAGCTTAAAAGATGGGAAATGGTGTCGGATCTTACCTAAGACTGACGAAATCAATATGGGTTCACCAGATCACTCGCAATCGTCGCCGCAAGATCGCAAAGCACAATGGGTCACTATTGCTCCACAAAGAGGTAAAGGTGAAAAGTAAATTATTTTTACCACTTATGGCATTTTATAACTTTTCAAGATCTTAAATTAGGATTTAAAACATATTTGTCGATCAACTTATCATATTATTTTCAAGAAATGGGTTTTACACGTGTCTCTTGTGTAGCAACAGGTTTTCACATGGTTATGACAAAGTAACAAGTTATATTTTATACTTTTTCGGACTCGGTAAAAAGACGAAAAAGTCACTACTAGAGTCATCTTTCAACTCTTTTCTGACTCTCTAAAACTGAAAAGATTGTCGAGACACTTGTCGTTTTGAACTTGTCAAATGGTTGTGAAACGATATCTACTCAGTATACATTTACCCCTTTTTCAGGTTGGGATAGATTACTTACGAAAAAGGAATACCTTAGCCTATCGTGACTAAGAGTTTCTCTCAGACACAGTTTTCTACCTTTTTGGATCTGAGAGACTATTTATGAAAAAGGCCTTGCTGGAGTTTTCTTTTCTGCTTTCTTTTCAAACTCTATAAACATGAAAATATGTCGAGTTCTCCCTTTTTCAGACTCGTTACAAACTGATGACATTGGACTCCATCGTTATGACGTTACCCGAGTTCCTCCTTCCTAGGGCTCGTAAAATGTACTAGGATGGATTTGTCCGAAGGTGTTACACTGAAAATCATTATCACTCATAATTCCTCCTTTTCAAGTCTAACATATTATTTCCTCATGTCAAGCCTTGAAAATCAAAGAAAAGTTCCTAAAAATCTCCTTAACTTCGGTGTCGCACTTTCTCTATATCTTGCCTGCGGTCCCGCACCTAATGTTCATGTATTCTGTGTACCTGAATGCACTTTCTCTGTGTTATAAGTGCGGACCCCTGTAAATATTAAAAAGACACAAGTAAACTCAAAAAATCTCATTTTCAGTAAATTCTAGAAGCTTCTAGAAAAGATCTTGCGGTGGCAGAACCGCTCTTGTGAGGTTCATGTATCCCTTACCTTATGGAGCTAACCCCTTGATGTGAGGAGCTTATCCCTTTGAAGGAGGATTCTATCCCTTCATAGTTGGAACTGAAAACCTCCTCTTTTCTACTATAAAAAGAGGCATTGGGTAGCCTCAAAGGGAGTTCAAGCTTTAGAAATATTTGAAGTTAAGTGCTGTTGGGATTCAGACTCATTTAACTGAGATTTTTGGGAGGAGAGATCACATACCTCTATCTGTCTCGGTTGGAGGACTGCAGAGCTTATCAGAGTAGAGGAGATTCCTGCTTCGGACCCCGAGAAGGCCTGTTCAACATCAAGGCTAAGGTTGTAATGTTTTCCTTCTTTTAAAGTTAATACAAATGAATTCATTTTTCTCAATAAGCTGTTAGTTAACTGTTTATGTCATAGATTCCTTGATCACTATGATAAGCATGATTTATGATGTTTACTATATAAGCGCTATTTAATGTTTGTTTTTTTGTGACTGCAGGTTTATAAGGATAACTCCTTCAAGTGCACGAGGGACAACAACGACTTCAAACAAGCGCTGGACCTACGGTAAGTCTTTTACACCTCTATAGTGCTTTTTGTAAATCATATATGCTTAGAGAAAGATTAGTTCGTTTGGCTGTTTGTTGCTAGATTACCTTTTTGGTACTAGGGAGATCAGTCTTGTCAGCAAGATTGATTAATCCATACAACAAATTGGTGACTCCACTAGGGAAAAACTTGTTGTTTTTGGTTCTCTTTTATTTTGATTTGAGGAAAAGTTTTTCCTGGTTTTTTATTGATAGATATCTACTTGGATAGCTTAGGTTTTCTTTGTTTTTGAAAATCTTGAAATATTTTATGTTTTTCTTTAACTTTTTTAGGGACCGCACTTTGTGGTTTTGCACAGTGTGGGCAGTTTCTCACTTTCCATGAGTAAACAGTGCGGGACCGCACCTGTTACTTCTGGAAGCCTGCGGACCCTGTTAAAATTTTGAAAAACTCCAGATTTATTTTTTCAATTTATCTTTATTTTTGGTTTAGATTTTTTAGTATTTGCCCAGATTGACGTTGTTTCTGTCAAAAGCCTTTTGTGAATGAATTCCAATGGTATTTGTGTTTTGATGATTTTCTAGAAATTTCGCGTTTTGGATTGCTTTTCATTTGGTCTTTGTAGTGATTCGAAGCATTGGCAGTTTGAAATACCTCATATTACATTGGTCTATTTTTTCCTTTTTGCTGAGTCTGACCTGATTGTGAAGTCCATCCTTTATTGAGAAATAGATCTACTTGTTTCTTTGCAAATCTTCGAAAAAACTTTGTTATAGGTTTTGAATTTCATTTTTATAAAAACATATCTAAGTGTTTTTTATTTTTTTGTTATTTTGGAAAAATAGATCCTTAGTTTACTGAAAAAATAAGTAAAAAATTCTTCAAAAAATATTAAAGCTTTTATTCAATTAGATTTTTAAATTTTGTAGATCTCGGAATTAGTTTTATAGTTTTGAGTGCTTTTAAAATTTGTAGATTTCTTTTGAAGGAAAATTGTTTTGTAGTTTTCAAGTTTTTGAAAGTGAAAGGATTTTGTTGTGAGCTTTGATAATCTATCTCATTTTGAGTTATTGTTGAAAAGACAAAAATATTTTATTTTGGTTATTCTTTATGTCTGAAGGAAGAATTGCATTCTCGAACTCTTTCTTTGGCTAGAATTTCATTGAAAGAAAACGAATTGATTATCATTTTTAGGTGCATTTTTAGTGTTTTTGGAAGTCGAGTCTTCACACCATCAAAGTTTCATTTCAGTACCTATTGACTTAATAAAAAACTCATAAAAGTAATGCTTAATTAAAATTCATCTAGTAATCTTCTTATTTTCTAGCGCTTTTATCACCAACATATCTTAGGCTAGTATCTTGGAGTAGGGAGTAATTAACTCTCCAAGATAGTAAAAACAAACAAGTAGATAAATCTTGCGGTAGGAAATAAATCCAATTATAATTGGTACAATCTGGGAAGCTTCTCTTAAATAATTCAATCACGAGATCATGTCTGAACCTTTGAGACAATCAATTCTGTATCATTGGGGAAGATAGAAGATTTTGCGCGCATTACAAACGGTAAACCTCGAATTAACCATTGTCGAGGAGTCTGGGGTCACTTGTCGATAAACCTCAGATTAACCATGTCGAGGAGCCTTCAAGGGGATTGAGCTTTGTTACTCTTCCCTTGCGCGTGGGATCGGATCGTAGAATGTTCCCCCAGTTGTATTTGTTATTGTTGGTAAACTTAGTGTCCAAAACTTAAGATTATTTCCTAAGGTGACGGTGAAGGAAAGATCTCACTGTACCTGGAACAGACGTCGACTAGACTCACTTGGACTCTCTGGGGGGTTCTCTTCACATGAGATGGTTTTGTGAAGAAAATTGTGCCAGTCTGTTTCATTAAGCAGGTTGTCGGGGTAACTATTCCAACTGCCCTTTCTGTATTAAAATTCTACTAAGTTGGATTTCATCACCAACTAGTGTTTTTAGTACAGGAATTTTACTGTTTCTGTGTGGTTTGAACTCTTAGATTTTTAAGCGTGTGATTCATCTGTTTTTTTATTTAGAGACTTTAGGTGTTTTTATTGAAATTTTATTTTTTTACGTGTGATTAGTTAATATTTAATCGTGGCAGAATTGCCGAGACAATTTCAAAGACTTCAAGGGAAACCCCCTGAATATACACCAGGTCAGCTTCAAGGGTTGCGTGCTCTAGTATCATCTAGTAGCAATAGAATTAGATCAACAGAAATTGGAACTTCATCTATAGTTGTTCATCCTGATCATCAAACACTTATAACAGAACATATTTCTGAACCAATTTTAGTTTCAGAAGTTACTGGTAGTATTTCTCCTTCTAGTGAACTTGCTGACGAACCTGAAATTTCTGAACCTGAAACTGAACCTTCTGTTTTGGAAAAATCCTCAGGATTTATTACACCAACTTCTAGCGATCCTGGTTCACCTAGGGTAAGAAATATTATCATTGAATATCTTCCATCTAGCCTCATTTCTATTGAAGAACTTACTAGTCCAGACGAAGAGTTATCTCTTCTCAAATCCCCTCAGTCTTTAAATCTTAGGGAGCGTGAATCTATTTTCTACAGCCCTATTCGAACCGACGCTTGGTATCTATATTTGACAAACTTTTTAGAGAATCCGAGTCTTTCTTTTTCTCCACCTCAAATTCCATTTCATCCTACACCCAGAGGTTACTATTTGTCATCTATTATGGCAGGAGAGTCATCCATGTTTTCCCAGACACCGGAAGAATTTTTACACAGTGGTCCTTCTGTTCCTTCGGGATATCAGGGTTTGTCTGGTACTTTCTCTGGAGTAGCTCCTCAACCAATTGAACATGTATTATCATCTGGTCTAAGTGGAATTAAAACTGAAACATCGAACGCAGAGAAAATCTTTATGATGTTTGGTAATATTCCGAATCCTCAACCTCAAGGCAGTCAGTTACCGCCCGGAGGAAAATTTCAGGGAAATCAGTTACTTCTTGGGGGGAAACCTCAGGGTACTCAATTATCGCCTGGGGGGCAACCTTCAGGTAGTCAGTTACCACCTGGGGGGAAACCTCAAGGTAGATTTTTCCCAAGAAAAACTATGGAATCATATTATTTTGAAGGACAACCTCAAGGATAGTACATACCTCAAGGTTATCAACCTCAAGGATAGTACATACCTCAAGGTTATCAACCTCAAGGACAGTACATGCCCCAGGGTCAACCCCAAACTCAATATGCTCCTCAGGGTCCTTATCAACCCCAGCTTCAGTACGCGCCTCGCGGTTATCAACCTCAAGGTCAGTACCTAATTCAAGGTTTCCAATAGCCTTCTGGTCAATCATTTGTTCAAGGAACCGGAAATTTACCACTTACTTATCAACCCTACGTTCAACCAGGCTATGTTCCTCACGTTCAACCTTCTACGGGACAATACCCTGGAATGAATATGGTGTGGGATCCATCCCAATATCAACAGCCTATGCAGCCTAATGTGCAGTTTCCTTCTCAACCTGGAGAGCCTTTGGTTTCTGGTCCAACCTAGCAACCCGTCCAGTCTACTATTCAAACTCCTGCACCTAGTTCTGTTCAGTAGTCTGGGCCTAGTACACCTCAAACTCTGCCTCAAACTACTACAACTGCGGCAACGTCTGTTCAACCTATAACACCTATTTCTGGAGTATCTGTAGCTCTGACTTATTCTATCCTTGCATTCGTGCAAATCCCTCAAGTCTCTGTACCTTAGTCAGGACCTTCAGTTTAGACTTTGGTCCAGATGCCTGCGAGACAAGCTGGTACAAGTACAGTGGTCACAAGTCAACCACAATTCACATATCAATCATACTAGGGATAGCCTTAATTCAGTCCCATTTCACAAAATCCAAATTATCAGTATCAACCGTACCCTGGCTATACTTATCAACAGCCTCAACAACCCAGTTTGGTCTGGTTCATCCTGTTTACCCGGGAGGTTACAAAATTCCTAATGCAACTCTGATTCCCAGTTATCCTGGGTATCCTCCTCCTGGAACTGCTTTGTATACTCAAGGTTTTCGCGACCCTAACCATCAGTTACCATTTATTGCAACTTTGGATTTACTTGATTTGACGCGCCTTACGAATGATCCAATTTTCTATTATCCGTACGGGCCACCAATGCCGCATAAGTTTCCCAGTGATATACCCAAATTCGAAGGTAAGCCAGGAGAGGATCCATCAAATCACGTGATGACTTATCACCTTTGGTGTGCATCTAATTCAATAATTGATGATTCAATTCGCTTACGTCTTTTCCAAAGAGCTCTTATTGGTCTTGCCACCAAATGGTACATTGAGTTACCATGAGGCTCTTTTAATAATTTCAGTCAGTTAGCAACTTCCTTCTTGACTCATTTTCAGTTGCTTGTCAGATACTAAAATGGCACGAAACTATTAACTTCACTAAAGAAATCCACGTCCACATATATTTCTGATCATATTCATGAATGGCGACGTAGAAGACGTTTGGTGAAAGTTTACATTTCGGATCAAATTTTTGCGGAATGGTTTGTTAAATCATTGTTACCCAAATCACTGAAGACATAGCTAAGGCTGGTGTTGTTATTGAGGAGCAATTAATTTCTCAAGCTCAGTACCTTGACCTCGTTTATACGCAGTCAGGTACTTTACATGAAAAAATCCCCGATCTTCCAAAACAAGGTCAAATAGCTGCAGCTCCTTCAGGGTCTCATGCCGCTGATGGTATGATTGGTACAGTGAATACTAAAAGCAAGAATAAATCTTCAAAGAATTATTCTCCTATTATAACTTTACCTGATTCCCTGAAAGGAGAATCTTCCCCCGAAATTTCTGCCAACATTCATGTCGTAGAGACATCTACGAGCAAATCTAAATCCGGTGGTAAAAAGAAAGGGAAGGATAAAAACAAAAAGAATTCAAAAGAGAAAACTGATAAAAATGAATCCAATGACAAAAAACGCAAACCTCGCTATCCTTGTTACATTTGTGACGAGGATCATTTTACTAAGGAATGCCCACATCGAGCAGAGGTTGCAAAATTCATTAAAGGTTCACAACAACCTGCTGTCTTGAAGGATCCTTTTCCAACTCAAGATAGTAAGATGGTCGGTTCTACCTCGAATGCCTCAGAAGAGCCTATTCTAATGATGTCTCATGTATGGATTGTGACGCGATCGCAAGATTATGGTAGTAAGAATCCTGTTGATGGTAAAGAAGCAGAATCTTCTAATGCAAACACATCAACTACACCTCCTCCTATTTCTAGTCCGCTACAGATCGAGAAACCAAATCCAGACTTAATAATCAAACCGCTTGCTAAGGGTGTTCTTCGTAAAATAGCTTTCAGTCCACATGCAAGAGCTGCTCAGACTTACAACATTGTTGAAGACTTAGCTATTTCCCCTTCAGCAATGTCGGCTTTGGAAGTGCTGCAGTCATGCCCAGCACAGTGTAAATTACTTTTGTCTTCCATAGGAGCTATCGATATTCAATATTCGAACCTAATAATATTCAATTTAGAGAATAGTACACCTCGCCTACCTCACCAAATGGCTTTCCAAATTCCAGTGTTAGTCAAAAACAGACCGATCTTTCAGACTGTGATTGATGAGGGAGCTTCAACGTGTATTATGTTGATCCAATGTTGGAAATCACTTGGTTATCCTACACTCAATCAGTCTATGACAATTCTAAAGGCTTTTGATGGCCGAGGTTTCCACCCTTTTGGTTTTTTGCAAGATTTACCCATAGGGGTCGAAGGTAAAACCGTAAATCTAGATGTGGAGGTGGTTGATGCCCCTCTAGATTACAACCTTCTTCTAGGTCGCAGTTGGTCTTATGCTATGACTGTTGTTGTTTCTTCGGTCTTTCGGCTCATAAAATTTCCACATCAAGGAAGGATCGTTACAATAGATCAGTTAACTTATTTTTCTTCCGATCCAGCCTCTACAGAAACAATCCAGCACGTTGGTAAATCATCTATCCCTCACAAGGATATTGGAGTAGGTTTGATTAAAGATTCTAGTTTACTCAGAAATTTTTCCTTTCCTCCTCCTAACGTATCGCCTTCTATCGCAACTATTCATATGATTTCGTCAGATACTGTTATGTTTGATGATTCTTGGATCGTACCTTCCGACTCTGAGTTAGATTCATTTGATGGCATGATGCCTTTGAGTCCATTTGAAATTGCATATCAGGCTGTATAGTCACTTTCCGACCCTTCTTCAACCGAAACTGATCCAATGAATGGGATCCAAGAGGAATAACTTTCTATATCTAGTTCAGCCACAATGACATTTCATGATCTTGTTCATACTGATGAGCAGATTCGTGAACTTTTGTCTGTTGAATATTTACCATGGGAAGATCTACATCATCGATCTTCATTTTTACCTGAGCTGGATCATTTTGAAGATGATTTCGCTTCTATTTTTACTGCTAAATATGTCAAAGAACCGCAGAATCCATTACAAAATCCTGATTCTGAGGTAAATTTGGAAAATATCTCTCGAATGATTCCAATTGACATTTCGGTAAAGCCAGGAATAATTGAAAACATTCATATAGGTGCTTGTTGTACAGAAGATGAAATTCAAATTTATAAAGCCATATTTCAAGAATTCCGTGATGTGTTTGCCTGGTCCTATTAATAAATGCCAGGAATTGATCCGTCAATTGTCGTACATGAAATCAAGAGTTACTCGAATGCCAAACTTGTTCATCAACATTTACGTCAAATACATCCTAGAAAAGCTGCTACTATCAAAGGCAAAGTTGAAAAATTACTTCGCGCAAGTTTTATTTATCCAATTCCTTTAACGGATTAGGTATCGAATATTGTTCCTGTTACTAAAAAACAAGGAACGATACGAGTGTGTATCGATTATAGGGATATTAATCGAGATTCTCCTAAAGACAATTATCCAACCCCCTATATCGATCAAATAATTGATCATTGTGCCGGTAGTGAAATGTTTTCCTTTATGGATGGTTTTTCGGGTTACAATCAAATAAACATACTCCCTACTGATCAACCAAAAACAACTTTCATTTGTCCATGGGGGACATTTGCTTATCGAAAACTACCTTTTGGATTAAAGAACGCTAGAGCAACTTTTCAAAGGGCTATGTCTTACACATTTCATGACATTAAGCACATTGTGCAGCCTTATCTCGATGATTTACCTGCTCATTCATCACGTAGGGCCGACCATCTCACTCATTTACGAGCTATCTTTATGAGATGTAGGCATTATCGAATTAGGTTGAATCCACACAAATGTGTTTTCTGTGTAGAATCGGGTCGCTTGCTGGGATTTGTTGTTTCAAAAGCAGGGATTCGCGTTGATCCGTCGAAGGTCGAAGCTATTGTCAATTTACCTCCTCCTTCGACTCTACGCCAACTCCAAAGTTTGCAGGGGAAAGTAAATTTTTTACGTCGGTTCATTCCTAACTATGCTGTGCTAACAAAGGGTTTTACCCGGTTGCTGAAACAGAACATTCCATTCTTTTGGGATGAGATTGCTGATCAATATTTTGATGCACTTAAACACGCGTTGACCCATGCACCGTTATTGCATCCTCCCAACTACAACCAGGACTACATTTTGTACCTCGCCGCCTCTCATTCCACAATTGGGATGGTTTTAGTTTAGGAAGACGAATCTAAAACTGAACATGTGATTTACTATCTTAGTCGAAATATGCATCCGATTGAGATCAAATACACACATGTGGAGAATTTGGCCTTGGCAGTTGTTCAAGCTGTTCAAAGATTTAGACACTACATCTTATTACGCAAAACCACAGTAATTTCTGACTGTAACCCTATGATGTAAATTTTAACCAAACAATTGCTAGGGGGAAAGTATTCCAAATGGATAGTTATCCTACAGGAATTTGACTTGGAATTTGAAAAATCCAAGGCAAAGAAATCTTTGGCTTTTGCCGAATTGATGTGTGATTTCCCCTCTACTGATACTAAAACTGTGGCAGAGGAGCCCATTGTGGATGAATCCTTGTTTCTTATCAGTACTATTGATCCATGGTATGGGGATATTATAATTTATCTCCAAACCCAATATTTTCGGCCTGAAATCTCAAGATCTCAGCGACGGAAAATACGTTTCCAATCCCAGCAATACAATATTATTGGTGATACACTCTATCATCGTGGAGCGGATTCTGTTTTCCGACGCTGTCTTACTCATGAAGAAGCTAAGAAGGTTTTAAATGAATGCCATTCTGGAGCATGTGGCGGTCATATGTCTGGGTATGCCACAGCCCAAAAGATATTGTGCGCTGGTTATTTCTGGCTGTCGTTATTCAAAGATTGTATCTATGTAGTCTGGAAATGCCACAATTGTCAACTCTTTGATCGTAAGATGCATGCGCCACCTGCTCCTCTTCACCCTATAATTGTTGTTAGTCCTTTCGCAAAATGGGGTATTGACTTAATTACATGTAACCCTCACTCGGCTGGGGGACATGCATATATTATCTTAGCGGTAGATTATTTTACTAAGTGGGCTGAGGCGATGCCTAAATTTTCAGTTGACGGCAAGACTTCTGCAAATTTCGTATTAAATCACATAATTGCTAGGTTTGGTGTTCCTGAGGCCATTATTACAGATTATGGAAATCATTTTTGAATTATTATGATGACTGAACTGACAGATCAACTTGGCCTATGCCACGATAGTTCCACTCCGTATTATCCACAGGCTAATGATCTGGTTGATCAGACAAATTATTGGTATTCATAATTCAAATTGGCATTCCATGTTATTTTCAGCACTTTGGGCATATCGAACCTCGGTAAAAACATCAACTGGTTTCACTCCCTTTCAACTGGTTTACGGTTTGGAAGTTGTGTTGCCGATTGAGTGTGAAATTCCGTCTTTGAAATTAGCCATAGAATTACTTCCAGCTACGTCTGAAGAGGAAAATCATTTTTTGTACTTGGCTCAGCTAGATGAGAATCGACGAAGTGCTGCAATAGCAAACGAGGCTCATGTTAAACGAATAAAATATCAGTATGATAGAAGTATTTCCCCTCAAAATTTTTCAGAAGGAGACCTAGTCTTAGTTTATGATCAAGCCAATGATAAGCTAGGAGCTGGAAAATTCGTGCCTATGTGGCATGTTCCTTTCATTGTTAAGCAAAAAATGGCAAAAGGGGCCTATGAGCTGATAGATTTTGATGGTGTCCCTTTAGATAAACCTAGAAATGGGCTTTATCTAAAGAGATATTATGCTTAAACGTGGTGTGGAGATTTAATTAGATTAGATTTATTTATAGCTGGTGTGTTTTAGATTACAAAAGTGTGCCTAGTTTAGAAGTGTGTTTTGCCACCATTCCTGCTTATCTGAGTTTTACTCTTGATATTGCAGATGTCGACGTCTCTTCAAACCTACATTGGTTTTGCTGATGGTTCTTGTCGTAGTACATGGAACATTTCTTCTGTAGCTTGGGTTATTTATTCACCCTCTGACAAGTTAGTATCCATGCATGGGGTAAGCCTTGGTCAAATAACGAATAACATTGCAGAGTATAGTGCAGTGATTGAGTTACTATCTGAATCCATATCTTTTGGAATTCGGATTTTGATTTTTAGTTTGGATTCTGAACTTGTTGTATTACAGCTCAACAAGGTTTATGCCATTAGAAATCCAATGTTATTATGGTTATTTTTAAGAATTCGTCTCTTGGAACATGAATTTGATTACATTTAATATCAACATATTCCAAGACATTTAAATACATTAGCAGATGCAGTTGCTTCTAGTATGATAAATCGACATTTGCAATAATCAAAACAGTAAATTAAACAACATTCATAACATGTACACAGATAGTCGGTAAATAGTGATATATCATAATATAGAAGTGTTTTCAAAAAATATATACATCGTCTTCGATCATAGGTTGAAAACACCTTATGATCGGCAAAAATGGTAATACAAAAGGTCAAAAGTATGAGTCTACATGATCATCCCATCACTGATGGTGACCATGATAAGAGACCACTGCCCGAGCCACCCTACATAGGAACCTCCTAAAAGGTCCTGGAACACCAATCACGTATCTCTGTAATCTGAGTGGAATTTCATCTATGTCTGTCTCTGGAATGTCTAGAGTCAGGCGCTCTAGGTGATGCTCTAAATCAAATAGGATCTCTACTGATTGGCCTGCTGGGGTTGGTGCGGTTGTAGCTGGTTGTCTTCTTTCATAAGGCTAGAGATGGGTTGGTTGCCGTGGGCCCACATCTGTATTTAAAACTTTTGGTTATTAATTTTTAGACGATTAAAAAACAAAAAAAAATTAGAACTTAGAAATTGTTGAAAATGATTTTACCTGATTCATCCCACTGTTCCCCTGCTGGGAGAGTCATCTCTCGGTCGCCACGGAAATATATCCCGGTGTATGGAAAATCCTCTATAACAAAAATTTGGCGCTCCAGCCAACGAAAATATGAAGGAGGAAATCAAACAATCTCGACGCCCTCAATACCATGACAGACCATCAATGAAACCCAACGAACCATCCTAGGTTCTCAAGGTCGACCTGCATCAACAGGAATGTTCTGCGGAGCTAACATGGGGATCCTCTCTAGAGAAAATGTGACTACAATGGATCCATATCCAAAGTTATTTATTTTTCCATTCTTCGCTCTAGTTAGTTGGCCTTTTACATTGGCCAACACAACTTCGCACTAGTTGAAAATGGTGCCTCGAAAATAGTCTACAACAATGTGCATCTGGGAACCGGTAGCCACATGCAGCGTTGCACTCCCACACAGCCTGGTAACAGTAAATTAAATAACTTTTAGCTCGGGACGGATGATAGTTTTTATGTCAATCCATTTGTCCCTAGGGTCTGCCTGATCATTACAGAACTCTTGTCGAAGACTAGTGACAGTCTGGCCACCTGGCCTAGTCCCAAACAGAGAAATTTGTTCTCCCCTTTTGGACAAACCAGTCAGAAAATAAATATCCTCCAGCTCAATTTCAATCCAGTGGCTGCCAATAATGAAACACTGGTCCTATACATTCCACCTGTTCACCAGCCATGTTAGGAGGTCTACCTGTGCCCTCATGCCCTGAATGCCCCAGAATTTATACAAACCGCATGCTCTTAATGCTTGCATTAAGGGAAAATAGAGCATTGCGGTGTCATATATGTATTCATGCTCACGTTATATCCAAATTAGCATCTTGTTTATCCTACAACGCATAAAAAGATATATTAGAACAATCTAATTTGAAAAATTTTGGGTGGCAATTGAGAAATTTAACTTTGAAATCTAGTTGCGCAGGGTACGCACTTTGTTTTCATACATAGTGCGTAGGAATGCACGCGTGCTGTGTGACAAGTGCAGACCCACCACCTTTTTCTACATAGAAAAAAGTCGGGGTCCGCAGGGCCCGTGTGTTATGCCTGCGAACCCCCGCGAGCGACTTTTTAAACATATTTTTCTCTTTAAAATGAAATCTAAAGCCTAAAAATGAAATGCAAATGGATGAAATACAAGATTAGAAGGTCATGGATTACCTGGAGCTGACGGTTCTCGATTTCGTCGGATGGATCTTCCAGAATCTTCACAGGAAATTTTTTACCCAAAAGCTTTTACTTTTCACTCTGAACTCGAACGGTAAAAATGAAGTTAGAAAAGCCCTTTTTATAAGTTTTTTCGAATAAATGAGTTTCTAATTTGTTTATTTTTCACTTTAAAAAGGTTATTTTTGAAAGAATTTTTATTTATCTTAAACAAGTATGTGTAATGTTTCAAGTTTTTGTGCAGAAATTGGATTTTTCAGGAGAATTGATCGTTTTTCAACAAAGTGTATACTTTTATCACTTTTTTGGACTCTTTCAAAAATTTACAAAAAAGCGAAAACTGGGAGTCCTCTTTTAAGCCCTTTTCAGACTCTCTAAACATGAAAATATTGTTGAGCACTTGATTATTCAAACTCGATAAAGTAAATGAATGATCGTCCTTTCAGTATAAGTTTACCCCTTTTACAGACTGAAATGGACTATTTACGAAAAAGGTATACGTTGACTAATTACGTTCAATAGAGTTCTCTCCCGCATTATTTTATCCTTTTTCAGGCTTGAGAGACTAAATTTACGAAAAAGTACACCCACGGAGTTTTCTTAAAGTTTTTCTTCTGACTCCCTAAAATTGAAAAACACCGAGTTTCTCCTATATTGGACTCGTTAAAATTTAACAGTAAAGGACCTGTTCAATTCTAAAACAGGAACGAACCACTCCTTCTTAGGGTTTGAATCTTAAACTAAGTTGGACTCATCCGAAGGATGAGATTATAAACAAGCAAATGTTATCCTCCTCAAGCTTGTAAAAAATAAAGAGGTACTTGCCAGAAATGGTGGGGGAAAAGAGAGAAAAATGGACTTGTTTGTTGTATTTTGATTTTTTGAAAATCTAGTTAACCACTCTTGAACACGACACTTTTTGTTCACCTGGGTTGGGAAATATTTTACCTAACAGTTAATCAAACCATTGAAAGTATTCAGCTGGTTTCTGGGTATTAGCTTTGGGTTAATTTTCACCAAACCATCTGCAGTGTCATTATGTGTTCAAGAGGACAATTCAAATAAACCATTCATCTGCAAAATATCAGTCATTCATTTTGACCATCACTGAGTCAGTCCTTGCCAATACATTTTCAAAACTTGATCTATGATTTAGTGTTGTGGGCTTCCCTACGATGGATCACTTTCTATCGACGACGACTCATTATATAGGAAGTTGATCTAGAAATCGTCAGTACCTTGAAATTTGCATGCCTCAATGGTAGGTTTCTCGCCTTCGACAATAGGTTACATCATTGACCTTCGATCGAACGATTCCGTGATGTGTTTGACTTCAGCTCATTCATTCACATTTCATGGATTGTACTAAGTAATTTGAGAACCATTAACATTACTGATGGTTACTCTCAGACTTGTTAACAGTTTACATCATTGACTGGCAATCAAGTGGTTTATACCATGTTCGACTTCGACACATTCATTCACATGGATAGAATCGTACTAGTTTGAGATACGGAAATCAAGACCCTGGATCTAGTTTCTACCATCCAGGCTGCGAGGAATTTTGTTATCATTTATACAGTGGACTATTCATAAACAGATGGTTGCGTCCATATTGTGTCTACACATGTCTATACTGTGATGTATTCGAAGTCATTCCTGTATCAGAACAGTTTGAATCAGTTTCTAGTTAGTTTTGATCTAAGTATAGGAATGCCTACCTCAGTGATGATATATATATTTTGCATTGAATTTTTTTTACAGGTTCTGACTGGGGTGTCCACAGGATGATCCTTGAAATGATAAAGTACTGCACTCTTCATATATGACAGACTTCAGCTTCATCTATTCCAGACTTTGCACTTTAGGGGGAAATCTGTTACACTGAAAATTGTCATCCTGACATTTTGCTATGTGTATGAGCTCATTATCACTCATACTTCCTCCTTTTCAAGTCTAACATATTAGTTCCTCATGTCAAGCCTTTAACATCAAATAAAAGTTCCTAAAAATCTCCTTAAATTTGGTGTCACACTTTCTCTATATCTTGCCTGTGGTCCCGCACCTAATGTTCATGTCTTCTGCGTACCTGAATGCACTTTCTCTGTGTTATAAGTGCGGACCCCTGTAAAGATTAAAAAGGCACAAGTAAACTCAAAAAAGCTCATTTTCGGTAAATTCTAGAAGCTTCTAGAAAATATCTTGCGGTGGCGGAACCGCTTTTGTGAGGTTCATGTATCCCTTACCTTATGGAGCTAACCCCTTAATGTGAGGAGCTTATCCCTTTGAAGGAGGATTCTATCCCTTCATAGTTGGAACTGAAAACCTCCTCTTTTCCACTATAAAAAGAGGCATTGGGTAGCCTCAAAGGGAGTTCAAGCTTTAGAAATATTTGAAGTTAAGTGTTGTTGGGATTCAGACTCATTTAACTGAAATTTTTGGGAGGAGAGATCACATACCTCTATCTGTCTCGGTTGGAGGAGTGCAGAGCTTATCAGAGTAGAGGAGATTCCTACTTCGGACCCCCGGAAGGCCTGTTCAACATCAAGGCTAAGGTTGTAAGGTTTTCCTTCTTTTAAAGTTAATACAAATGAATTCATTTTTCTCAATAAGCTATTAGTTAACTATTTATTTCATAGATTCCTTGATCACTATGATAAGCATGATTTATGATGTTTACTATACAGGTGCTATTTAATGTTTTCTTGTTTGTGACTGCAGTTTTATAAGGATAACTCCTTCAAGTGCACGAGGGACAACAACAAATTCAAACAAGCACTGGACCTATGGTAGGTCTTTTACACCTCTATAGTGCTTTTTGTAAATCATATATGCTTAGAGAAAGATTAGTTCATTTGGCTGTTTGTTGCTAGATTACCTTTTTGGTACTAGGGAGATCGGTCTTGTCCGCAAGATTGATTAATCCATACAACAGAAGGACAAAATTACATCAAAAGCATATGCTATCCCCTTCAAGCTTGTTTTCAAAAATAATTGGGGTACTCGCCAGAAATGGTGGGGGAAAATGGAACCAGATTCTAGTCGTGTTGGCAGTATGTCACTCTTGAACATGGCACTTGTCTTCATTCGTGTCGGGTTGGGGACATCTCACTTCCTCATTTGTTTGCCTCCATGGGTTTGGGTAATATCTTTTGACCACTCATCTGCTCTTTGCCTCGTCACCATGACCTCAGATCCCTTGATGTCAAATACTGCCAAATCTAGTGTCATGCCGTCGATAAGTTCAAGAGAAGTTTGCCTCTAAAGTTTTCAACCTCCCTTTGATTCTCTATTCACAAACATCATATTCCTATGTCTCATGTTGATGATGTGGGAAACATCATGGTCCACCTTCGATCAGGTAATTTCCTGTCGACTTCAGCTCATTATCCAGGAATCTGATCTAGAGACTCATTTTTGGTACCTTGGAGCCTACATGCCTTAATGGCAAGTTCTTCGCATTCGACGCAAGGTCCACATCATTGACCTTCGATCGACTGACTCTGCGGGTGTTCGACATCAGACCACTGTTCACATCCCGTGGATTGTACCTTTCATACCTTGAGAGCCATTTTCATTATTGGTGGTTTCTCTCACGTCCGTTAACGACTTTCATTATTGGCTGGTAATCAGATGATTTTCTTACATGTTCGACTTCAGCTCACATATTCGCATGCTCGAATTTGTACTTTCTTCGGGTCGAGATGGAGTGCAAGACCCTGGGTTTTGTCTGATGAAATCCAAGTTGCAAGTTCTTTGTGGATTACTATGACTTATTACATGACTTTTCTAATTGGATGGCTGCGACCATACCTGAGTCTATTTGTTGATCCTTATTGCTGGATGGTTGTGTCCATACCTCGAGTCTCACTTTTTATGTACTCTATTATGGATGGCTGCACCAATGCCATATGTCATGTAAATATCAGTTGTATTTGTACTTGCAGGTTTTCGGACAGTAGTGTTTGGGTTGAACGTGTTCTCATAAAGCATTTCACCCCTCCCTCTCTCTCGGACCTCATGCTTTAGGGGGCATCTGTTACACAACATTTTTTCACCATCCCTGCAATCCCTTGCCCCGCATATTGGAGGGTCATTCCCATGGCCTGTGATCAATGTCATATTTTTAAAACACCTTCTTTGCATCCTTCTACATAAGGAAATCATTTCTCCTGTTGAACATTTCCTCAAAAAAGCACACAAAACCTATGTTTTGGCCTTGGCGCGGGTTGCCAGTTCACCCCTCGTGGCAATGTGGTTTGCACTAGAGCCCGTGCCACCTGGTGCTCTGTCTCAGTGTAGTGCTCATGCCAACTATTTTAGGAATGTGTTTTAACAAATAAAGGCAAAAGTTTCCTTCTAAGCACCTCAGGGATGAGTCACTGGAAGTGGTTATGTTGATCAGCCACGGATCTCCCTCTTTAGGTAGTGGTTTCCACCTCCCATGGAATACTCCTTGAATATAGGTCTCCCTTCCATAATTATAGGGATCCTAACCTCTCCCTCTCCCTCTATGAAAATAGGCCTTCTCCCTTTATGAAAGCTAGTTGAACATATAGCCAAAGAGCTGAACTTGGAGAAAAATAATATAGTTGAGGAATTTCCATTGAGAAGGTAGAACCAAGGAGAACTCCGTAGAGAGAGCCCTGTCTGAATTCCCGACGAGCATTTGTGAGACGCACTCCGCTTGAACCCTGTTGGAGGAGACCGCAACGTCAAAGCTTGGTTGTACTCTTCCTTTCATTTATTAATATACTCAATTATGGTGTTGGTTCCATCATTATGTTATGTTGTTTATCTAATGAAATTGATTTAGTCCTCTTCGACTGACTAATAGTTACGAATGTGAATTAGTATGTTGTACATAGTTTTTGTTTCTTGTGTGTGTGCAGGTGTCTGAGCATGAAAGTGAGCGGTCTGTGATTTTTCAAACCAGGAGCGAGAGGCAGCCACTATTTTTCGACGACAACAACAATGTAGGACCTCCGGTAAGTCATCTATTGAATCTCTGTCCATTCATTAACTAGGAATCAATATTATAGCTTGTAATTTTTGTGGCTAGACCCACTCTAGCGCTAGTGAGATCGCCTCTGTCCGTAGAGGGGATTTACCTCACCAACAACTGGTTGATACCAACCCGAAAATCCTGTTGTTGGGCATTCCACCTTTGGATAAGATGTCTCAAAAATAAACTATGGCCCTTTAGGGAAGTAGCATCCTCATAGAAATTGAGGAGGCCTACCTGCCTTAGGAGCCCCTGCGTAGGTGCTATAATAGGGCGAGGGTACACATCTCTCTCCCTCTCTCGTGCCTCCCACGAGCGAACCATGTTATACTGCTCTACCTATTGTTATTGTTGTTCCCCCTCTTCTCTCCTTTCATGTCTCTGAATGATTGACATATTAAACACAATTTTTTTATTAAATGAGACATGTATTTAGAAATATACATATATTTAAAAAAAAAAACAATCGGTGTGCCAAAAACACAGTCACACACCAGTCCCGATGCGTCTTTCTATGGACCGCACCAGCGTCGGTGCACCTAATAATATTTTAGCGCACCAGAGGCGATGCTCCATAATTTTTTTAGTGCACCGTTGACTATGTATGATGTCAGGAGGGCGGTGCACTGAAAAAACTCTATGCCCTGGGGCGTATAGTTAAGTCAGCGAACCGACCTCCTACCATCATAACATAGTGAACGGTGCAGCCTTTTACAAGGTCGCACCATTGCGCAAGAGAAATACAGAAAGTCATGCATTGATAAAAATATCTGTCCCAGGGTGGCTATTTTCATCAATGCATCACATCGCAGCTATTCCATTAGGTCAACGGTGCGACCGGATAACCGACCGCACTGCATTTTTAAAAAAAAATTAAAATAACATGGTGCGCCTTCGGTATCGCCCCGGAACCGGTGCAGATACTGTTAGCACCGGTTTACCAAGCCAAACCATTGACCATGTCGAAATTCGATATGCGGTGTGTTGACAAAATTACCCACCCTGGGGCGGATAATTAAGTCAACGCACCATGTTGCCGCTATTCCACATTGTCAACGGTGCAGCCTAGTAAACGACTGCATTGCACTTCTTAAATTTTTCTAAAATAACACAGTGCGCCTATCAGTATCTCCCCGGAGCCAGTGCGGATACTGTTAGCACTAGTTGCAGTGCAACCTATAAATTTATAGGCAGCACCGAAAATCGGTGCGAGAGGAACGACTCGAGCGCACCACGCGACAATTTTTTTTTTCCTTTTAAATGGTTAATTTTAAGGTTACTTGAAATTATAATCCTCTAAAAGGATTAATTATGGAAAAAAAAGAAAAATACATGTACATTTGCTCGTCGAGGAGGCATATTGGCCGTAGAATTTGAAAAAAAAAATTGTCCACCGTTTTGAAAAATTCAAGCTAGAGATTGGTGGGCAATGCACAGCAGCAGTGCATGCAATGAGTGCAATGGGAGCACTGATGTCAGGGCGACTCAGACAAGGATAAATTTTACAAGTGCTTGAGAGCTCTGTAGAACTGAAAAAAGTGAAAAATGCAGTTTTTTGGTCATAATTTTTTTTTATTTAACCCTATTTCGGTGCGCGGAGTTTTATAGGCACACCGCTGCATTTGCTTCATTCCACACCAGGAAGTTTCTGTTTTTGTGCACTTTTTATGAGGAACCGGTGCGGATGGTTTTTAAAGCATCAGTGCGCTATAGTAATACAACACACTGTGTGGGTGTGTATGGAGTGCACAGTGTCCAGTGTGCCAATGGTTTGTGTAGTTTTTTGGCTGTAATTTTTTTTTATTTAACCCTGTTTTGGTGCGTGAAGTTTTATGGACGCACCAGTGCGTTTTCGTCATTTCGCGTTGGGCGGTTTCTATTTTCGCGTTTTTTTTCTGAGGTACCGGTGCGGATGCTCTGTAAAGCACTGGTGCACTATAGTAATAAAATGCATCGGGAAGGTGTGTACAGAGCACATGCTTTCCGGTGTGCCAATGTTTTATGTTGTTTTTTGGTCGTAATTTTTTTTTTTATTTAACCCTGTTCCGGTGCATGGGGTTTATATGCGCACCAAAACATCTTCTTCATTCCGCATCGGGTGGTTTCTATTTTTGCACACTTTTTATGAGGCAATGGTGTGGAAGTGTTGTAAAGAACCAGTGTGCTAAAGAAATACAATGCACCGGGCAAGTGTGTATGGAGCACCGGTGTCCGGTGTGCCAATGTTTTTTGCAGTTTTTTTACTGTAATTTTTTTTTTATTTAACCCTGTTCCGGTGCATGAGATTTTAAGGGAGCATAGGTGCATTTTCATCATTCCCCAATGGATGGTTTATTTTTTCACGTGATTTTTATCAGGCACCGGTACGGAAGCGTTGTAAAGGACCGATGCACTACAAAAATGAAATGCACCGGGCAGGTGTGTATGGAGTGCATGGTGTCCGGTGTGCCAATGTTTTGTGTGCACCGATGCTTTCGCGTGTTGAATGCACCAGTTTTTTTTACGGTGATAAGCTTACTGGATGAAATACATCCGCAAACACCTCCGCCCTCCAACCTCCTCTAGTAACCTACGCTAAAAATTGAATTTTGGGGTATTTTTATTAGGGGTTCCTCAAAAACATCCGCTAGAGGGTATTTTCCTTGTAGTGTTGCAATAATTATAGCATTTTTTAAGTATTCAAATATGATGCTTATGTATAGTATTATAGGAAAAAGTAGGCTAGTTTTTTAACCAAATGGGCAAATATGTTTTTTAGGAATTGTCCAAAATATAGCCAATAAGTGACATTTTACTCATAAAACCTTCTCGGACAATAATGGGCCTTTATTTTTTTTGGCAGGGAAATGAATTTAACATGTAATAAAAACTCAACAATGATAAATTACAATTCTAAAAAAGTAACAGTAAATTACAAGTCTAAAAATTTTGGAAATACTAAGAGGGGGGGTGAATCAATATTTCTTTTCAATTGTTATGTTTATGAGTTAATATTCTTACACAATTATAATCAAAGAAATGAATAATAATTATTTTATTATAAACAAGAGAGGGTTTGAGTACAATGATGTTTATGGGCACCAACCATTCAATCTTTGAGGCTCCAAGCACCAACATGGTATTTTTTAAGGCTCCTACCTCTAGGGCTTCGACCCTATCTTTTCAAGGCTCCAACCTTGTTTTTAGAGGCACCAACCCCTAGGACACCAATCCTTTAGTCTTATTTTGATAGAAAATTAGTGATATAATTACTTGAATGTGTTCAACAAGATTATTCACTATTCAATACTTCAGATGTTCAATTAGCTCCATAAACCGTGCTTGAATGTCCAATATAGGTCTCCACCACTAGCCTTCACTGTAGCTATATATTAACTGTATGTATAGGAGTATTAATGCTCCAATTAAAATCTAGCCCACCACTTAACCCAAGCTTATGATAGTCTCTTATATCTTCACACTTGAACCACAACAAAGGGTATGAAGACTCCACAAATGAGGTTTATTTGAGGGACAATATTTCTCCACAGTCCCTAGGTCACTGCACTAATTCGAGCTAGAACATGTCTGAAGGTGAGCAAGTCTGAGCAGTAGAAATGAGTCCAAAACACTGTACTAATTTTGAGCTACAATAGGTCCGAAGCATAGGACTGAGGATGAGCTAAAACAATCTGAAGCATTGTAATGTAATATAGCAATTGCTTGACACTAAAAAAAAATTAAACCAGGTTTGAGCTACTGTACTGTAAGAAGTTTGAGCTTCAGGTCCGATAGTAATACTCCAAGTCTGAGTTCAACAGTTTTGTGGAGAGTGCACTGTGCCAACCAGTCCCAGCCTACTTTGATTTCAAATATGTCTAATCCACTCCAGTTTTAGATGTTTCTGAGCATCAGTAGGTTTACAATAGTATCGGGGGTCATCACAGGATATTAGAGTGCAATTTGAAGATATTTCTAAGTCCAAACAATATATACTAGTTCTCCTTTGTGTGGCCCTTTAGGTTCACGAGATGTGAACTATAACTCACTTCTTTTTGGATGTATGACTAATTTATATGGTTAGGAAATGAGGTCTGCGGTCATATTAATATGCATTATGTTAGGGATGTGACCCTTGAAAGGAGGATGTCATAAGTGTGATGTGTAGGTCGGTTAGATAAAAAAATAAGGATATATAATATTAAAAAATCAATTTCTCTTCAACGACTAGGAGTTTGAGGGAAAGTAAGGGCTCATTAGAAAGAGGTAAAAAACCTCTTTAATATGGTATAGGCTCCATTTTGAAAGGATACCTCCAAGGTGTCCAAATTTATTTTTATTCGGCACACAAGTTGTCCATAGTAGGTATTTTGACCTTTTTTTTAAGCCTTATTCTTCATTTTGGACATAGTGCATATATCATGAAATGTGAAATTTTTTTGTTGAGTTTGCATGGATTTTATTTATGGTTAAAGAAGCCCTACCCCATTGATCTTATTACAATGCATTATGTGTTTAAAATGTTAAAAGTGAAAAAGGATCCAATATATGTGATTATGGCCCTCGATGTTATTGCATAAGAAATTTATTAAAGTATCACATATATAAGGAATTATGCCATTTTGCATTCATGTAGACATTGGTACTGAGTTAAACAAATTATTTCATATCATAAACAAGATGTTGCAAAGGGTGATGCGAGTGCAATTTGGATTTCACATTGAGTAGATTGCAATTTTTTCAATTTTGGAAGAATTTGTAGAACACCCTTGAGGTATAAAGAAAGTCTTTGAATGAATAAGGTAAGGAAAGGGAGACCCATATTGCAAATAAGCAGATATTGATTTTTCAAGATTTTGACCTTCACGAAAGTAACATCGATTTCAGGTCCTTCACTTGCATATGGGTGTGTGTTGTTTTCCTGATAATGCTGGCTGCCTAGATAATATAAAGGTTGTTTTACCTAATACTAAATATTCCATCTGATGTGCTCTTCTTATTGGATAGACTTCCTGCCCAATCTGCATATATGAAGCCTTGAATATTCAATCCCTCTGTTTGCATGTACCAAAGACCAAACTGAGTGGTGCCTACGACGTATCTAAACACATGTTTGGTTGCCTTTCAATATAGCTTGGTTAGCTTAACCTTTGATTGACTAAGCTATTTAACTGCATAATGCATGTCTAGTTGTGTGTTCACCAAGTAAATGAGTGAACCCACAATTTTCCTATAGATGGTAGCTTCTACCACTTCACATAAAGTAACATTTTCCTTCCTCCAATTCCCTGCTTGAGGGGTCTCCATGTGCTTTCTTCTCTCGATGTGAAACTTCTTCAGTATCTCATTCGCATACTTTCCCTGAGAGACAAATAGTTCCCCATCACTTTTCCAAATTTCCAAACCAAGGAAATAATGCAAGAGCCCCATGTATTTCATCTCAAATTCTCTTGTAAGATCCTGTTTGCAAGACTTGATCAACTTATCATCACCTGTTAGAATTAAATCATCAACATATAATACTATAATCAATAATTTACCTTCAACCACAATATGGTAAAGATTTGCATCTGCTTAAGTTTTGGTGAAGCCCAACCTGGTGAAATAGATGTCCATCTTGGTGTAACAAGAACTTGGTGCTTGTTTCAGTCCATACAACTGTTGTTGCTGAAAGAGGTGGATTTTTATTGACAACTCTAGTGCTTTCCCATTTAATTATCAACCCAGGGTAAGTCTTTTTATTTCAAGAGTGTTGGCACAATATATGTGATTCAAGTCATCTAAAAAATGTTCCTTGTCACTTATGAGGAAGAATTTGCTAACTTCCTAAGTTTTCTTATCCTACGAGGGGTGGCTTGGATTGGTTTTTAACCTAAGATTGAGCAACAAGATTTTTCATCTATCTAATTGAATTAAACAACAGTCTAACTGATGTTGGGTGCTAACAGGTGTCTTTAAAAACTCCTAATTGCCTCACATTAATTATCAACCTGGGTAAGTCCTTTTATCTCAAGCCTGTACACAATATGTGCAAGATATACATACAAAGAGTAATGCTGAAATCAATCGTTTCATATAGATGCAATCATAAATCTTGAAGCTTTAAATAAAGTGATTCATCTAAGCATTATAACCCAAAACTATGATTCATTCTTAATTCAACTAATTCAAATGATAATCAACCGAGAGCACTGAAGCATTAACCAAGCTTTTTCAGCTAGATTTGAACTATTGAACAGAAGGAAAGTATTGGAAATAACTTTCTATTATTTAAGTAATCAAAACCAGTTATTTTAACTAGCAACTAATTCCTTAAGGAAATAAATTGGAAATTCATTTTCAAGGGAATAAATACCAGAAATCCAAATTATCAAAATTACTTCAACTGCAAAGCGGAAAAGCATAATACACTTGCAATAAATGGAAAAGCATAACACAAGGAACAACAATGAGATCCACTAGAGACTGGGCCCTTAGCCACCGACAAATACTGCTTAACTACTCTAGAATATTTGAATGAACAACAACGCGAATTATATATTAATCATCACAGTCAATTGACATAACAATATGATATCGTTGTTCACAACTATGTTCTGTGAATTACAATTACAAATTATGCAGAAGTGGAAGATACATGACTCCCAAGAACTAGCTCTCCCTATCCCTTTATAGCTAAAAGGAAAGATAAATGTGATCCCTCAAGATCAGGGGATCTTGAGGGATCCATGAAAAAATGCTATCCCCGGACAGTTTGTTCATTATTTCCCTAATCCTTACTGATTTTTCTTCCGATTCGACCGCATTTAATGCGTCTTATTTCTCGTGATTAGGTCCTATTGTTCCTTCTTGGGAGCAGATGTTGTTCCATCTATTATTTTTAGCATAAAAAGAAACGAGAATTAGTTTGGATGGTTAAATCGTATCAGGATCATTTTTCATTCATTATTCATCAAAATCCTTTCATTATATTATTATATCATGGCACAAGAGAGATAAGGAAGAGGAAAAAGGACAGTAATCAAGAGTAAATACACACCTCTTGCAAGGCTCAACATACTCCCTTTCTTACCTTTTTTCATGTCCCCATGAAAAATAAATAATTCTTATGCAAAGAAGTTAAGGAGTAGGCTGGAGAAGATCTGTCTGTAATAGGCCTGAGACCATGATGTCATGCCATGTTTGCAAATGCTACCTCTTCTTCAGGTTTAGAATCTCTTATCCTAACTGGACTGGCTGACTCCCCAGGTTGGTTGCTTTCATCCCAAAGATTTGCAGACATCCTCTAGGCTAGTTCAATTCTTACAAACCTCCTGCATGTATGGGGTTCAACCTTTGAACGGCCAATCCTTTTTCTTTTCGGAATAGCATTCTGCTGGCATGTCTCCACAATTACAAGATGTTGGATTACAGGGTTTTGCATGCTCTCTAGGGCCATCATGAAACCATCCCAAGTTAAGTTGTATTGAACCAGGCTATGACTGATGATTAATATAATCAATCCATGGTGACTTATTACAGTTTCAGGGTGTCTAGCCTGTCTTATTCTAATAGCAGTATCATGCAGTAAAGAATTCAAACGAGATGGCAGATTAACAGTGAGGTTTTGTTTCAAGACAGCTAATAGTTTAAGTTGTCATGGTCTTACCACATCTCGGCGTCCATCATAGGTAATGTATCTTTGGATAATGCTTGCTAATTCTTTCCATGGTTCTTCCAGAGAATATGGTTGGATGCCTTTGCCTTTCCTGAATACTTTATCTCCTTCATCTTTGAAAGTTTCCACCGCATCTTGCAGCAATACATGTTTTTGTGACCATATAGTCCCTTCTGCCAGTAGCTCAGATACTTTAGCTATTATATCATCTGTGACTGTAATTATTCTACCTCTCACCATGGATTCCCCATTCTGCAGATGATTTAGACTTTCAATGGCAATTTCCTCATTTGAGGGCTAAAATCTTGTGAGATAGGATATCCACCTTGCACAGATCAGAATTTCCCTGGTCTGTCGGAGACCTATAACACTAAAGGTTCACGGTGCACTGTCTTACCACCCATAATTATTGAATTCTTCCTACTATTGCGAAGGATAAGTGTAATGGAAAATTGCAGCAATACTGAAGAAAAGACAGCAAAACTAAAAAACACAGCAACACTTAGAGCGATAGAACAACAAGTTGTTGTAATAGCTAAGTGTACTTTATATTAATTGTGTTATTTGAAGGGTTGTTAAATTGCTGCATGCCGCATGATCATGGAATATATTATCAGTCAATGAAATAATGACAACGCATGCGCAAGTGTAATGGAAGTTCTCTCCCCCTTCGAAATGAGAGGTCGCCTACGATCGAATAGACGGGAAATGGCTATTCCAATGGCAGGATATAATGATGAAGGGTACAACAGTAAATGGAACATAGTACATAAATAAATGACGGGACAATAAGAAAGATGGATAGAGTGAAATCATGGTGTATAATCATAGTAAATGACAAGAGACAAGACACTTTGGTTGATGATAAGTTATGTGATAAGGGAAGTGGACAACAATATGTACAAAAGGAGGCTTTGTTGACGATATTCCAGCTATACACGATATGATTAAGTAAAAAACATGAACGCATGCATAAAGGTTCAAAGTAGGGAAGTGTTTAGAGGAAATAATCTCTCGGATAAAAAGATAAATGGGAAGAGGGTATTATAATAATTATTGATTGAGGAAATAGAACTTCAATACCATAAGCAGAGCTTTTATTTCCAGCAGGCATCCATAGCCTCGACAGAGTTTCTTTTTAACCCATGTGAGCCAGGATCCTCAATTTATAATTGAAAATTTTCATTGTTGTTTCTACAGAAGAGACCAATGTGTTGGCATGGTAACCAGATAACCATACTGCCATTCACTAGGAAGTAGAAAAACTAAGTAGGTCAGCTCCTGATGAGACCTCCTGTTCCAAGGATGTTTTAGCCATCCAATGGATCATAACCCTAGTGTGGTGGCCGTAGTGGGAATTTCACATTACTACATCCTTATGAACATGGTAGGCTAGCTCTTAATGAGACCCCCTATCCTCTATCTATAGATAAAATTTAGTTGTCATTACATATTTTTATGATAAATAGATGGAGGCTCAGTACTCCTTAAGAGTAGGGATGGTGTAAGAAGTTGAAGCATGTCAATAATAAGAAAAAATATACCCATAATCCCATTGATAATAGACAAAGATAATTATAACCAGGAAGAGTAGAACCAACATGGTAAAGATGATCAATCAGTATCATATACAGTAAAGTGAAATATAAATAATTGTGTCCCTTTCAATTTTTTTAAGTCTATCATCAAGAAGTTGTCTTTGTCAAATATCATAACGTTAAAAATATTCCCTGCTTTAATAAAATCCACAATTCTTATCCGCATGAAGGTACTATACTTCAGGACATAAAAGGAATCAAATAAATGAGGTTGAAATGAGCTAGGAATAAGTCCATAAGAGGAAAGAGGTGTTTGTGAAATATATAAAAAAAGGTGTTGTTCAGAACACACAAAAATTGTACAAGAAACAAAAGTGTTGTTCCAAAATTGGAACAGAAAAAACAAAAGAGAGTGTTGTTCCAAAGATGGAACAAAAAAATCTAAAAATGTTGTTCTGAAGATGGAACTGCAAAAAAAATAAGTGTTGTTCCAAAGATGGAAAAATAGCACCAAAAAGTGTTGTTTCGAAGATGGAATAGCAAAACCAAAAAGTGTTGTTCCGAAGATGGAACAACAAAACCAAAAAGTGATGTTCTGAAAATGGAACAGCAGAACCAAAAAGTGTTATTCCAAAGATGGAACAACAAAACCAAAAAAATTTGTTCCGAAGATGGAACAACAAAATCAAAAAGTGTTGTTTTGAAGATGGAATAGCAAAATCAAAAAGTGTTGTTGCGAAGACGGAACAGAAAAATAAAAAAGTGTTGTTCTGAACATGGAACAGCAAAATCAAAAAGTGTTGTTCCGAAGAGGGAACAACAAAATAAAAAAGTGTTGTTTTTAAGATGGAACAACAAAATCAAAAATTGTTGTTCCTGTTAGCACTTGATCTGGACCCCAGGCTGAGAAAAGGCAAAACAGGGTAACAACTAAACCATGCTCAGCCTTGTCGCTAGCCCTACAAGGTCAGGAGAGGGCTCTCTCCATGAAAGGATATTCAATAAAGAGTAATAATAATCTGATATTAGGCTAGGTATATAAATGGGGAAAAGGTTTAATAAATGAAATGGATTTTCAGGGATGTGTGGGACAAAATGGGACAGTTTGAAACTGGGAAACTAAATCGGGATACAGGTTATTTCATGGGCAAGAAAGGCAGGAAATTTTAGCAATTAAGGTTTAAATAAGGATGGAATGGAAAGACTAGTGAGGAGCTGAAAAGGGCATAGAAAATGGATCCTCTTCAGACGAAGGAAAACACAGAGTATGAATGATTTCGAAAGGCAGGGCATAAAAATGGATCCTGCCTTTCTATCTTGAAAGCATTCAAGTAGGAAATGTTTATGGATGAAAGGGGAAACATAACAAATCTACATATGAACACAAAGAGAGAAAAAATGCTAAAACTCATACCACATGGATCCCACAAATCAGAGCTGAATCTCTTATTAATTCCCTGTCAAACTATACAATGAAATGCAGAGCTTTCTTCCACACTATTCCCCTACTTCTGAGTTACTGATCGCTTTACAAATGATTTACAATTATAATAAATAGGCTGAAATGTGGGAACATAGATCCACAGATAAAGGGAGTTGTTTTAACAACTTAGAACCGAAATCTGAAGATAGACAAGAGAACCAACAATTTTCCCTAAAGAAGGAACAACATTACATTTTACTACGTAGGAAAATTCACTTGTTACGCTGTTGAACATAAAATAGGCAATCAGATCCTATTTTTTCTGCTGCTGTAGACAGCTCTATCTCATATTAGCTCTCAGCCCTTTGAATTTTCTCTCACTATTTTAATTTTTTCGTTGAAGACAACTGAATTTAATAAAATACTTTGAAAAATAAAAATGAAATAAAATTATGCCTTTGGGAAGGGAAAAACCGATTTTGGAATGAGAAGGGGAAGGGAAAGGAGGTGGGGTCCGCATGGTAAATCACAATCACAATCGAATCGATGGGGGAGGAGATAAAATATAATAAAAAATTTGGAATACATGTTTGCGATGGTATCATTGCAATCGGGATTGGGAGGTTTGAATATTTTTGAAACAAAGCCGAAAGCTCCGATGCGATTGAAATAATGTATAAGGGATAATGGGGTAATAACAAAAATATAAAAGGAAAGGTTGGACGCCTTTACGAAGGAAAGAATGATTTTACATTTGAATTGGCGGAGGGTTTTCAGGTGGGACCCGGGAGGCAATCGGAATCAGGGATCGGGGGAGAGAGCGGGGTATATCGTAATACAATTCCTCCAATGTGATGGAGCGAAGGTGTATGGGGGATCCTTTATATAAAACAAAATAAAATGAAATTCAAGTTTCAAAAAGGAAATAGCCCTTTATATTATAAATGGGCGGGGATTATATGGTGGGACCGGAGTCAATCGGCATTGAGGATTGGAGGAGAGAGCGGAGGAAAGGTTTAATATAATAACACCGATTGGGACGGTCCGATTGGTTGTGGTCCATCGGATCGGATGATGAGATCGACGGTGGATGTGTAATCGGGAGTATGGAATTTCGGGAGCGCTCAATCGGAGGACGCCGATTGCATACATGCCGTTGAATTAGGGGGGGCGATCAACGGTCAAGATGTACATTGGGCAGGGTCGTTACAATTGCATCGGAGAATTTGCAAAGGACCGATTGGGGTGCACATATAAAATTTTGCAATGAGATCGGAAGGGAAGGGACTTTGAATCGGCGGGATTTATTTATAATAAATACTTTAAATTTATTATAAGTTCTATGGTGTGGCAGGGAAGTGGTTCATTAAATCACATGGGATTTATGATTATGTAGTTGGAACGGGGCTTTATAATAAATTTTTTAAAAAGGTTTATTATAAAGTTTCAACAGAGTATGGAGGGGAAGTGGTTAAATCGCATCGGAATTTTGTAGTGCGATTGGGTAATCAGAAGGGGAAAAAGGGGTTTATAAAATAAATATTAAACTTTAATAACATAAATTTTAAGGGAAGGATGGGAAAAGGGGAAGGGTTAGGGTATAGAGGACTTTTTACTTCACTTAGGCATAAATTTCAATCCAGAAGTTAGCTTTGAGAGTGTGGTATACCGTTGGAAAACTCTTTCTGGGCTCCTTCTGCTGATCATACTTAGAACATGATTTGACGTTGAACATGCTATGGAAAACTTCTCTGAAAGGCAGGGTGATGACTTAGTGGAGACGACAACTTATAGAATGTGACTTATTACATATGCTGACATAAAACTACATAATGAATGATAATAAAGGAAAAGTATCATGTTTTCGCCTTAAAACATGGTTTTGAGGTGAAAATTACATCAAACTGAATAAAATATTTCTTAGATCTTCCAAGTACTGTGATTTTGAATTTATTGACTTCGTCATGACCTTGCTGATATTTATTGACACTTGACTTATTAATTTGACCATGGTGAGACCCTATAATCTAATGAGACCCATCCTATGACCAACTGACATGGCTCGCAAAGTGAAAGTAGCTTCATGACTAAATACCAAAGAGAGGAGAATCACCAAGTTTCACATGAGGGAAAACTGATGAAAAATCACTATCATCAATGAATCCATGGCCTAGCGGAATGGTGAAATTTATTGGTATGGGACTCCTAATATGCAAATGCAAAAGAGAAATTTTGATCACTGATGGCAGTATGATTAGACTGACACTAACATTGGCTCCAATGGGGATGGTAGCTCCTTGGAGGTGCCAAGAACACCATAGACCAAGTAGCCTTATCCATTGGGCATGGAGTCAAAAATACTAAAAACTGACACAATGCAGACTGACTCTAACTCAAGGCTAAAACTGAAAACCATAATAAAACCAAACTGACTTAAGACATGACTAAAACACAATTGACAAAATAGAAAGATACAATTAATTGAAATTATTCATCAAACCTACTCTAATTGTTCTATTTACCGCCTGATCAAGTGAAATGGAACAGCCAATGCAACTATGTAAGCATCCTGGCTACTATTTGAATTCTCCCCAAGTGCTTTCTAATGAGCAAGTAGAGAGAAGAACTGAAAGGCAACTCCCATGGAAACTTGGAATCAACTTGAATCTTGATAAGCTTACAAATCATGAGTTGACTGGATGACCTCCAGAATACTGTGAAAAGGTCTTCATAAAAATAGCTATTGATTAATACATCACTGCTCTGCTCGAGGTAATATTCGTATCTTGATATTAATTTTTTTTTAACATTTGTGTTGTCTTTCTCTAATGTTTGCAGCAAGTTGACAAAAGGATCCTAAAATTCATGAATAACCAATCTCTGATGATGATCCCAAGAAAAAAAAAAGTCTTCTTCATTAGTCTCCTCATATGACTGCAAACCTTGATATGAGCTTAGTAATGAAATGCCTGCTGAACAAGACGATGAAGTCGGCTTTCGGGTAAAGTTACTGTCAACACTCTTTTCTGACACATGTTTAGCTAATGGAGAAGGACTTTTACAGCAGACATCATCCAACACATGAGCTATAGGGTCATAAAAAACTTTAAAATACTGCTGCGATGTATCTATTTATTTTAATGATATTGCATGACACTCTACAGACTGCTCATCTTTCTCTTTAGAGATACTATGAAAATTTTTCTTTAAGGACTGAAATGCTTCAAAACATAAATGTATCGAATCATATTGCATCATTAGATCATATGTTTCAGCTTCCAAGCCTTTATCTGTAATATGAACTTCAATTGGGTTTGGTGGCTGAAAATCTAGAGCTAGGGAGGATTTTATATCGCAAATGATTCCATTAATCATTTTAGGAGAAGATTTCTCATTGATGAATTGCCCATGAATTTCACTATCTGTCTCAACCTCAACATTAGAACTGAGATATTGTTGATTTCTAATTGCATGAAAGTTATCTTTGATGAACTAAATTGAAGCAAAACAAAGAGGAAAAGATCCTCCACTTACTTCCATATTTTCCAGATTTCCTTCATCATTGTCCTGGATGATATGCATTGGATGATCACTTTTTTCAAGCTGTTGAAACTAAAATTCCTCCCATAAACCAACTGTCGATTTCTCTGTAGGATTAGCTTTTATTTGGAAAACATAATCATCATCATCGTATTGATCAAACTTTCACAAATCATCGACATAAAACATATCATCAAGCATACTTGTCATATCAACAGATCTCTCTTCTGCGAGATGTTATATAACACAGTCATTGTTAGATTGATGAAAACTAAAATAAGAAAGAACATGTTTTGGATCAACCACTTTTTCTTGAACATCATATTCATTCCTTGCAGTGATTTTTTTCATCATCTTTTCCACTGCGCTTACCAAAAGGTCAAGCTTTACCTCTGACGGTGTCATGTGCTCTGCAACATTCTTCTTTTCTTCTTCCTTCAGCTTTTCTCTTTTGATCAACATATTAGCTTCTACATCTACTGCGTTGTGTTGTATCTCTTCAAGTGTTGCTAAGTTCCTTTCTCTCAGTTGAAACTCCATTTCTGGATCAAAAGCGCCCAGATAATGTAAAAGAGCTAAGCCAGGAGGAGGTCTTGTATCGACAAGTATTGAATAATAGACTCGATTGAACCTAGCAGAAAACTGTTGTATTGTCTCCCCTAACTGTCTTTTCAGTTGGGCATACTCTTCTAAAATCAGGAAAGGGTTTTGTTTGACCACCCATATGTTGAGGAAGGCTTTGACAAACTGCTGGAAATCTGAGATGCTCACAACAGGTAGGGTTTTGAACCAACTCTTGACTTTTCCTTGCAAAGAAAGAGCAAAAATCCTAATCCTGACATCCTCTTCATCAACTTCAAAAAGGTCTAGGAAATTCTCAACATTTTGCACAATTTGCTCAACATTGATGTTGTCACATTCACCATCAAACCTCGGAAAATAAAGGTAATAATTTTCTGAGAAAGCATGGATTATAGGAGGTAAGATGAGAGTTTTATATCTATTTTGGATTATAGAAGGTCCAGGAATATATACAGGAGCTATAGGATGAGTCTTGGTCTCCTTAGGCTCATCATTTCAAAGAGGTTCATCATAATTTTTGGAAAAAGGATGGAGGCCAAGATCAAAAGGAACCTCAGTAATTATAATTTTTGAATAGGTAGAACCAATATTTTGGTCACCTTTATCATGCAACAAATTCTGAAAAACTTTCAGGACAACTTCAGGAAAAGCAAAGAAGTAATTTACAAGAAAACAGATTAGATCCTGAATACCATTCCACTTTGAATACTTGAACTTTGTGTAAGATCCTTCCATTTTCTTGCAGAAAGAGTCGGTCCTCCAGTGGATTCTTTACATTAAGTTGGAGTTTCCAGGTGAAAAATTCAGCCTTCATATGCATCTAATTTTTTCTCACCATCAACATTTAGATATGATACTTTGTCATTCTTTACCAGGGAAGATATTACTGGGGTGATATGAATTTATGCTTTGATACCATAAATACATTATTACTTTGGAACAAGTGCTTGAAATTATATTCCCTTCCAATGTGCTTTAACAATGTCCGCTTGCAATAATATTCAGACCTCACGAGAAAATCTTTACATTTTAATGGGATATAGGGGAATACACTTAAAAATACTTAACTGAACCCTACAATGGCGCGATTTCCTTTAAAAACATCAACCTTCGAACTTATAACATAAAACCCATTTATTCTACCAAACACGGCATACATTTGATTCGGCAGGGGCCCCACGCATCCATTTTTCAGCTTTTTATAAATAAAATAAATATTAAATAATGTAAAACCGCCGAATCATACCTCGAATTATTTCTCATGCTCTTTAGCACGCGATTTCCATCAGATCCAAGGCTCTCCAAATCGGACGATCCTCGCGAATATCGCGTTTTTTCAAAGGCCGAAGTTTGACCCAGAAACGTTGGGTGATATGGGTGGTATTGGCGAGATGATGTGCCCTAATCTCATTGGATCACGTTTTTTTGAAGTGGTTTTGCTACGGGCCAAAAGCGGCGCGATGAAGGTGGTTTGGTTTCTCGAAACCCGCTAGTGGTAATTAAATCGTGCTTTAACTGTGGCTTAACACTGCGGTTTAGCACTTAACTCCTCACGTTAACTGATGGCTGGATCCCACTAATATTTACTCTGATGGCAATGAATAAATCTCTTTACTTTCAATGACAGATATTTTCCGAAGATTTGGTCACGTTTTATATAACCAAGATTAAACCTTAGACAGAGGTTTACAATAATGTATTTCACACGAGGCCTAACTATGATTTTCCTTTGAAAACAGAATAAACACGTTCATTTCTGAGAATATAACCTCACAGACAGTCAAATCAAAAAATTCCCTACAAGTTCAGGAGAGGGCTCTCTCCATGAAAGGATATTCAATAAAGTGCAATAATAATCTGATATTAGGCTAGGTATATACAGGGTAACAACTAAACCACACTTAGCCTTGTAGCTAGCCCTACAAGGTTAGGAGAGGGCTCTCTCCATGAAAGGATATTCAATAAAGTGCAATAATAATCTGATATTAGGTTAGGTATATAAATGGGGAAAAGGTTTAATAAATGAAATGGATTTTCAAGGATGTTGGGACAAAATGGGACAGTTTGAAACTAGGAAACTAAATCAGGATACAGGGTATTTCATGGGGGCAAGATAGGCAAGAAATTTTACCAATTAAGGTTTAAATAAGGATGGAATGGAAAGACTGGTGAGGATCTTAAAAGGGCATAGAAAATGGATCCTTTTCAGATGAAGGAAAACACAAAGTATGAATGATTTCCCAATGCAGGGCACAAAAATGGATCCTACCTTTCTATCTTGAAAGCATTCAAACAGGAAATTTTTATGGATGAAAGGTGAAACATAAAAAATCTACATATGAACACAAAGAGAGAACAAATTCTAAAACTCATACCACATGGATCCCACAAATCAGAGTTGCATCTCTTATTAATTCCCTGTCAAACTGTACAATGAAACGCAGATCTTTCTTCCACACTATTCCCCTACGTCTGAGTTACTGACCACTTTACAAATGATTTAAAATTACAATAAATAGGCTGAAATGTGGGAACATAGATCCACAGAGAAAGGGATATTTTTTTAGGAAAAATACTGAAAGGGGGGGTGAATCAGTATTTAGAGCTGACTAAAACTCTTTATCAGAGATCCTTTTATGCATTTAATTCTTTACATAAATTATTGCACCATTCATTCATCATAAGATTAGTAAGCAGTGATCATGTGCAGTAATAATAGAATAAATCATCACACATGAACACCAGTACTTAAGGTGGAAACCCAATTTGGGAGAAAACCACCACTGTTGTCGTCTCTGTCTTCAATATTTATTATAAAGAAAACTTCTTACAATTTTTGTGTTGGTGCAGACTTATACTAGCACGTAGGCACCCACCTGCAGAAGGCTACAACCTTCTCTCGTTCTCCAGTCACTACTGGAAGGGAGCTCCAACCCCCTGATTTTAACACTGGCTTGTATTGGCAGAAAGCTTCCACTTTCATGCTAAAGACTTCAACCCTAGATCCACCAAATTTCTTCAATTTCTTCATCAGGCTTGCATCAGGTCTTCATTATTTGTTTGCAGATTTCCCTAGAGATTCATCATTTTCTCAATCTAGAGGTCTTGAACTTTCATCAACTCCATAGGTGCATCATAGATTGAGATTTGCAGACAACAGAGTTCAATCATGTAGATATCTCTTAAAGAGATTTATTCATTGACAATCCCTCTACATGCACACCTTGTACTATATTCCTCTACTCCTTATATATTTTTTGCCTTTATTAATACCATGAGTCTATTAATACCATGAGCTTCATTAATACCATGAGTCGAAACCATTCAACCGCTGATGGTATTCCTAGACGGGGTCAAATAGATAATCCAGTGGGGTCTACCCGAGCCCCAAACAACTTCTCATTGTTTTATTTCCTTGGTCTGGAAATTAGATAATTAATCTACGGCTTTTTAATATGTCAATCTGAGATTGAGATATTAATCCAAATTTCTCCTTTAGAAATGACCTCCCTAAGGCACACAAAGATGCTCTCTTATTAACAACCCCACAGAGAACCAATCTTGTAGCACACTTCATAGTCCTTCATGTGTCGACCCCAGGTTTATTCGTTTCATCAACTTTTGGAATAATATTCAAAGTGATGGCCCAATCGCTTTTCATCATAAATCAATTTTAAACAATCCTTGGTTAAACCCGCAAACATTAATTTGAAAAATTCCAATCGATATAATTTAATCTGGGCCCACTTGTATAATTAATGACCCAATCACATACTCGCATCGTACCGCGGTTATCCATCGTGCACCTTCCTCATACGGCCACCGTCCGATGGCTCCCCTACAGATCAACGACGCACAACAATATCGTGCGGCTTCCTTGGTCGGAAATTAACGCGTGATGGCGCACAGTGATGGTGGTTTTGCAGGGATGCGTGTCGCTCGCTCTATGGAATCGCTCCCCCCTCCTCAAATACCAATCACCGTGCAAAGGTGGTGCGATAAAAACCAGAAACCGTGTTTACTGTTCGTCCTTCGTGGTTCCGCCCCTTCGCTCAAGGTTCCATCAATCCTTTGGTTCATCAATGTTTCAATACGACTCCTTCGCATACTATAATGCACTGCTTCATCAGGTTATACATTCCCATTGTTCACTATATCGTGGCCTTAGCAACCCGATATCTTATATAGATTCACGAATCTACTCCTTCCACAGAGCTTATGATATTTTCAGACCATGAGTAATGCTTTCACAATTCAAGTAGTCTATACGTGCATAATCCCATATTTCAGTAACACAGGGACTCAAATATCCTTTCTACTGAATTCAATCAAGAATATACATATAATTCTTAGAGAGTTTAGAAGCAATTCCTCATCATGATATAAAAATGTAACTATTTACAAGAGCTTCACTTATTCTTCTCAATTTGCCAGGTTTTCTATTCCTCTGTCTCTGGACAACTCTGCTTCAATTCAATGCTTGTCTCTACTCCTTGACTGATACTGCTCTCTGTAAATTCACTCTTCCTTTGTTCTTCTCTACTACTTTTCTTTTCTCTTTTCCTAGTTACTATTTCAGATGCTCTTTCTTTGCCACTTCCTTTGCCATCAATGACAATATTTCCAACAATCTCCCCCTTTGGAATTGATGGCAATACTCTTCCTCTGATTGTCTTATAGAAGCCCCTTTTTGCTTTTCCTCCCCCTTTGACATCAATGGCAAAGAGTTGATCAAGATCCTTTGAACCGAAAATTCCATGCTCCCTCTGAGATCATGCTGCATCTTAATCAAGATCAAAAATTCTCAAGCATGAGATCAGACTACAACAAATAATTAGAAGGCCAAAAATGCATTCTTTCCACATGAACAATGCTCCCCCTTAACCTGTGCATTCAAAGATACTCATCAGCACCACAACTGTGCTGAAGAATGCTGACCGAAAAGGAATTTTTCAGGAAATACCCATACGCGGTTGTCCTGCAGAAAATCCGCATCTTCTGTATTTAAGTAGATCTGATCTTTTGCATGGCAGAGTCTACTCCCAGATTTTGTCTTAGATATTCGAATGCTTCCCTGGGTAAAGGTTTGGTAAATATATCAGCAACTTGTTCTTTGGAGGGAACATACTCCAACTTCACCTTTTGTTCAAGCACTTGTTCTCGTAAGAAGTGATACTTGATGGGAATGTGCTTGGTCTTGGAATGCATAACAGGATTCTTTGAGATACTGATGGCACTTGTATTATCACACATAATGGAGATAGGAGGTGAAAATTTGATTTGAATGTCTTGTAAGGTTTGCATCATCCAAAGAAGTTGAGTGCAACATGATGCGACAGCCACATATTCTGCTTCTGCTGTAGATAAGGCAATAGAGCTTTGCTTCTTGCTGAACCAAGATACTAACCGGGGCCCCATATAGAATGCACCACCACTAGTGCTTTTCCGATCATCAACACTTCCAGCCCAATCTGCATCAATGTATGCATGAAGAGTAAGATCATCATTCTTTGGATACCATAGTCCAAAATCTTGAGTTCCTTGTAGATATTTGAATATTCTTTTCACAGCCTGAAGGTGAGACTCTTTTGGATTGGCTTGAAATCGTCCAACAATCCCAACTGCATGCATAATGTCTGGTCTTGTCCCAGTGAGATAAAGTAGACTTCCTATCATAGATATGTATTCTGGTTGATTCACCGTGGGGGAATCATCATTAGAACTGAGATTACATCCGGTTATCATTGGTGTACTTACAGGTTTGCAATCTTCCATGCCATACTTCTTCAAGATTTTCTTAAGATATTTTGCTTGTGATAAGAATATGCCATATGTTGCTTGTTGCACTTGCAAGCCAAGAAAGAATGTTAGTTCCCCAAGTAAAGACATTTCAAATTCTTGCTGCATATCAGAAGCAAATTTCTGACTCATAGACTCTTCATTACTTCCAAAAATGATATCATCAACATATACAACCACAATTAATAGTTTGTCATTTTCAGTTTTTGTGTATAAGTTGCTATCAGCAGACCCCTTTGAAAATCCTTGTTGATGAATATATTTGTCAAGACGATAGTACCATGCCCTTGGAGCTTGTTTGAGACCATATAGAGCCTTTTTAAGTCTACAAACAAGTTTTTCATCATTTCCCAAAATGAATCCTTCTGGTTGTTCTATATAAAATTCTTCTTCTAGATCACCATTGAGAAACGCAGATTTAACATCCATTTGATAAACTTTGATTTGTTGGAAGCTTGAAAAAGAAAGAAACATTCTTATGGCTTCAAGTCTAGCTACAGGAGCAAAATTTTCTTCAAAGTCTATACCTTCTTGTTGAGCATACCCCTTGCAAAAAAGTCTAGCTTTATTTCTTATAACATCCCCATTCTCATTTAACTTGTTTTTGAATATCCATTTAGTTCCAGTGACATTTTTGTCATGAGGTCTTGGTACTAATTCCCAAGTGTGATTCTTTTCAATTTGATCAAGCTCTTCATTCATGGCTTGAATCCAACATTCATCTTTGCTGGCTTGATTGACATTTTGTGGTTCAATAGTGGATAGAAATGCCAGGTAACTAGAAGATCCCACAAGAGTCCTTCTTGTTTGTACACCTGCTCCCTTTTCTCCCAAAATTTGAGATTCTGGATGATTCTTTTGAACATATCTTGATGGAGCCTTTTCAGATAAATCATCTTCGGGTTCTTCATTGGGTTCACTTTCTATATCATTCCTATTTGATGTAGAAGGATATATGTCATCATCATCGTCTTCATCTGTTGTTTGTTTTTCTTCTTTTGGAGCTGCAGGAGACTCACCAATAACAACATCTATACATTCAACAATCTTCCGAAGTCTTTTATTGTAACATTTATATGCCCTACTCCTAGAGGAGTAACCAAGAAATATTCCTTCATCTGCTCTGGGTTCAAACTTGCCAAGTTTTTCATCATTTTTTTGATAAAGCGTTTGCTATCAAAAACTCTAAAGTGCTTCAAAGTGGGAGGATTGCCATACCATAGTTCATATGGAGTTTTATCATTATTTACACGAACATGTGCCTTGTTAAGAATATTTACCATTGTATGTGCTGCTTCTCCCCAAAATGTGTCAGGTGTTCCGGAATCATCAAGCATAGCTCTAGCCATTTATTGAATTGTTCTATTCATTCTTTCTGCTATGCCATTTTGTTGTGGAGTGTCAGCTACAGAAAACTATCTTTTTATGCCATGTTGTTCAAAAAATTCAAAGAATTCATCTGATGTATATTATCCTCCTTGATCAGATCTAAGACACTTGATTTTTATATCTAATTCATTTTCAACCATTGCTTTGAAGATCTGAAATTTCTCAAATGCTTCATCTTTGTGTTTAATCAACCCAATCCAACACATTATAGAGAAATCATCAATAAATAATATATAGTATTGTTCACCACGTGGTGAATTTTTCCTAATAGGTCCAAATATGTCAGTATGAATGAGTTCAAGAGGCTTACTTGATGATCCTTCCTTGGCATTAAATTGCACTCTGGTTTGCTTACCGAATTGGCAAGATTTGCATATGATACTTTCAGGTAGAGTAATATTGGGAAGATCACGAACAACTTTGAGTCTGCTTGATTTGTTGATTTGAGAGAAGCTCGGATGCCCCAACCTTCTATGCCATAGCCAGTTTTCTGAAGATTTACTCAAGTAACATTGTTCTTTGCAGTTCTTCAATACATACAGGTTGCTTGGAGTTCTTTTTCCTTTTATAATTGTTTTACTTGTATCAAGATCACGTACCACACATTCTTTTGAACTAAAGACAACCTCAGTTCCTTGATCACACATTTTACTTACACTTAATAGGTTATGCTTTAATCCATCCACATACATGACATTATTAGCTTTCACCTTTTCTTTTAGAAAAACAGACCCTTTTCCCTTAATGACAGCAGGAGTATCATTTCCAAATGTAACATTCTTTTCCTTTTCTAGAGCACTATATGCAAGAAGTTTATCTTGTCACCTGTCATGTGTTTTGAGCATCCACTATCAATGTACCATTGATTTTATTCACCTTCTTCAAATAAATCTATGCCAAAATTTTCAACCTATAATTCCTTGTTTTTCTACACTTTGGAGTTTGAAGGAAAAATCTCTTTTGGGTGAACTTTGCTCCTGCATCCAGATTCTTCATGACAAAATTTATTTCAATAAGCACATTCAACTTCATTTTGAAGAGGAGAAAAGTTGTTATATGTATTCTTCTTTGTTCCAATATCAATTCTTTTCTCTCTTTCTTCTCTTGTCATGATGGTTTTATATGCAACACATTGAACAGCTTTGTGACCAAAATTGTGACATGAGAAACATTGTCCATTGAAGAAGAAATTTCTGCGGTCATAAAATATTCTACTTGAATTTATTTGTTGGTTGGTGTTTCTTTGAAAGGTATTCCTGTTAGTGTTCTTTGAATTGCGATGGTCATGCTTTACCTATAAAGATTCTTTATTCCCTTGCTGCGTGGCAGAATGTTGTATACTGGCTGTATCTGCTTTTATATAGTTTGGTGCTGAAGCTTGAGAATATTCTCCGATATATCCAAGACCTGTCTTTATAAGAGGAGAACGTTGTACCTTGATAATCTCATCTAAGGTTTCAGATCCTTTAGAAAATCTAAGATTCAAAGTCTTTACTTTCTCAATTTATTTTCTTAGACTTACTATTTCACATTCTAATTTCTCATTATGTTTCTCCTTTTCTTGAAGCTGGTTTTTCAGAGTCTCTATGGTTATTTTACTTTCTTCTAAGCATATTTTGAGTTGATTGATTTCATCAAAAAAATCATTGTCCTCTAAAGCATCCATAAAAGTATCTTTTTCTTCTCTAGACTCCTTTTCAAATGCCATGAGAAGTCTAAGATCTTGTTCACATTCTTCCTCACTGTCTGATAACCCATCACTGTCTTCATGAGTATAGTAACTTTTTCTAGTGCTAAACTGATTCTTATTCCTTCTTGCTACTTCCTTCCCTTTTTCATGTGTTTCTTTGTAAGGACACTTAGCAGCATAATGACCAACTCTTCCACAAGAAAAACATTTGAAAGGAAGCTTACCTCTGAACCGTCCTGTGCCAAGTTGGAGTTTCTTTACAAAATTTACCTCATCTTCTTCTGAGATATACCCTGATCCTTCTATCTCTTGTACTTATTTCCCTTTTGTAGAAGCTCTAAAGACGGCTTCCTTGAATTCATATGGTCCTCCTCTTCTGATTTCACATGCAATTAGTATGCCATGAAGTTGTACCACAGTAAGATTTTGAAGATCTTGCTTTTCTTCAAGAGCAGAAACTTTTGACTCAAATTTTTCCGTTAGTGATCTTAAAACTTTCTCAACCAAAGTAGATTCGGTTATTGTTTCTCCCAGATTTCTCATACGATTTACAATATCATCAAGACGTAAAAAGAAATTGGCAATGCTCTCCTCATTATGCATTTTTAGATTCTCATATTGAATTCTAAGAGTTTGGAGTTTAGCACTTTTTACCTTTGCATCACCTTCATAACTTAGAATGATTTTGTCCCATATTGCCTTTGCTGTATCCAGCTGCATGAATTTGACAAATTCTGATTCAGTTAAACTTCCCAATAGAGCATTGACAGCCTTTGCATTTGTTTCATAATTCTTTCTTTCCGTTGAATCTGTTGGTACTGCGGCTGGATATTGATATCCTCTTTCAACAATAGCCCATACATTTGCTCCCAGAGACTGTAGATAAGATCTCATCCTTGTTTTCCAGAAGATTAAATTGCTTCCGTTGAAGAGCAGAGGCCTGATAGAAGTTGTTCCTTCTTGATTGCTCATCTTGTTTGATCTTCCTTCTAGCGGTTAAGATTTTCAGAAGGACATGCTTTGATACCAATTGTTAGGAAAAATACTGATAGGGGGGGTGAATCAGTATTTAGAGCTGACTAAAACTCTTTATCAGAGATCCTTTTATGCATTTAATTCTTTACATAAATTATTGCATCATTCATTCATCATAAGATTAGTAAGCAGTAAGCATGTGCAGTAATAACAGAATAAATCATCACACATAAGTACCACACATGAACACCAGTACTTAAGGTGGAAACCAATTTGGGAGAAAACCACCGATGTTGTCGTCTCTGTCTTCAATATTTATTATAAAGAAAAATTCTTACAATTTTTGTGCTGGCGCAGACTTATACCAGCACACAGGCACCCACCTGCAGAAGTCTACAACCTTCTCTTGTTCTCCAGTCACTACTGGAAGGGAGCTCCAACCCCCTAATTTTAACACCAGCTTGTATTGGTAGAAAGCTTCCACTTTCATGCTAAAGACTTCAACCCTTAGATCCACCAAATTTCTTCAATTTCTTCATCAGGCTTGCATCAGGTCTTCATTATTTGTTTGCAGATTTCCCTAGAGATTCATCATTTTCTCGATCTAGAGGTCTTGAACTTTCATCAACTCAATAGGTGCATCATATATTTAGCTTTTCAGACAACGGAGTTCAATCATGTAGATATCTCTTAAAGAGATTTATTCATTGACAATCCCTCTACATGCACACCTCGTACTATATTCCTCTACTCCTTATATAGTTTTTGCCTTTATTAATACCATGAGTCTATTAATACTATGAGCTTCATTAATACCATGAGTCGAAACCATTCAACTGCTGATGGTATTCCTGGACGGGGTCAAATAGATAATCCAGTGGGGTCTACCCGAGCCCCAAACAACTTCTCATTGTTCTATTTCCTTGGTCTGGAAATTAGATAATTAATCTATGGATTTTTAATATCTCAATCTGATATTGAGCTATTAATCCAAATTTATCCTTTAGAAATGACCTCCCTAAGGCATACAAAGATGCTCTCTTATTAACAACCCAACAGAGAACTAGTCTTGTAGCACACTTCATAGTCCTTCATGTGTCGACCCCAGGTTTATTCGTTTCATCAAATTTTGGAATAATATTCAAAGTGATGGCCCAATCGCTTTTCATCATAAATTAATTTTAAAAAATCCTTGGTTAAACCCGCAAACATTAATTTGAACAATCCCAATCAATATAATTTAATCTGGGCCCACTTGTATAATTAACGACCCAATAACATAATCGCATCATATCGTGGTTATCCATCGTGCACCTTCCTCATACGACCACCGTCCAATGGCTCCCCTCGAGATCAACGGCGCACAACAATATCGCGCGGCTTCCTTGGTCGGACATTAACGTGCGATGGCGCATAATGATGGTGGTTTTTCAGGGACACGTGTCGCTCGCTATATGGAATTTCTCCCCCCTCCTCAAATACCACTCATCGTGCAAAGGTGGTGCGATAAAAACTAGAAACTTTGTTTACTGTTCATCCTTCGTGGTTCCGCCCCTTCGCTCAAGGTTCTGTCAATCCTTTGGTTCATCAATGTTTCAATACGACTCCTCCGCATACTATAACGCGCTGCTTCATCAAGTTATACATTCCCATTGTTCACTATATCGTGGCCTTAGCAACTTGATATCTTATAAAGATTCACGAATCTACTCCTTCCACAGAGCTTATGATATTTTCAGACCATGAGTAATGCTTTCACAATTCAAGCAATCTATACGTGCATAATCCCGTCTGTCAGTAAGACAGGGACTCAAATATCCTTTCTACTGAATTCAATCAAGAATATACATATAATTCTCAGAGAGTTTAGAAGCAATTCCTCATCATGATATACAAATGTAACTATTTACAAGAGCTTCACTTATTCTTCTCAATTTGCTAGATTTTCTATTCCTCTATCTCTGGACAACTCTGCTTCAATTCACTGTTTGTCTCTGCTCCTTGACTGATACTGCTCTCTGTAAATGCACTCTTCCTTTGTTCTTCTCTGCCAATTTTCTTTTCTCTTTTCCTAGTTACTGTTTCAGATGCTCCTTCTTTGCCACTTCCTTTGCCATCAATGACAATATTTCCAATAGTTTTTTTAACAACTTAGAACTAAAATCTGAAGATAGACAAGAGAACCAACAATCTGCCCTAAAGAAGGAACAACATTACATTTGACCACATAGGCAGATTCACTTGTTACGCTGTTGAACATAAAATAGGTAATCAAATCCTATTTTTTCTACTGTTGTAGACATCTCTATCTCATATTAGCTCTCAGCCCTTTGACGTTTCTCTCACTGTTTTTATTTTTTCACTGAAGACAACTGAATTTAATAAAATACTTTGAAAAATAAAAATGAAATGAAATTATGCCTTTGTGAAGGGAAAAAATGATTTTGGAATGAGAAGGGGAAGGGAAAGGAGGTGGGGTCCACATGGTAAATCACAATCGCAATCGAATCGATGGGGGAGGAGATGCAATATAATAAAACATTTGCAATACATGTTTGCGATGGTATCATCGCAATCGGGATCGGGAGGTTTGAATATTTTTGAAACAAAGACGAAAGCTCTAATGCAATTGAAATAATGTATAAGGGATAATGGGGTAATAACAAAAATATAAAAGGAAAGTTTGGACGCCTTTACGAAGAAAAGAATGATTTTACATTTGAAATGGTGGAGGGTTTTAAGGTGGGACCCGGGAGGCAATCAGAATCAGGGATCAGGGGAGAGAGCAGGGTATAATGTAATACAATTCCTCGGATGCAACAGAGCGACGATGTATGGGGAATCCTTTATAATAAAAAAATAAAACGAAATTCAAGTTTCACAAAGGAAATAGCCATTTATATTATAAATGGGTGGGGATTATATGGTGGGACCAGAGTCAATCAGCATCGAGGATCAAAGGAGAGAGCGGAGGAAAGGTTTAATATAATAACACTGATTGGGACGGTCTGATTACCTATGGGCCATCAGATCGGATGATGAGATCGACGACGGACGTGTAATCGAGAGTATGGCATTTCCAGAGAGCTCAATCGGAGGATTCCGATTGCATACAGGCCGTCAGATTAGGGGGGCCGATAAACGGTCAGGATGTACATTGGGCAGGGTCGTTACAATCACATTGGAGACTTTTCAAAGGGCTAATTGGGGTGCACATATAAAATGTTGCGATGTGATTGGAAGGGAAGGGACTTTGAATCAGCAGGATTTATTTATAATAAAGACTTTAACTTTATTATAAGTTCTATGGTGCGGTAGGGAAGTGGTTCATTAAAGCACATGGGATTTATCATTATGTAGTTGGAACGGGGCTTTATAATAAAAACTTTTAAATTTTTATTATAAAGTTTCAACGGAGTATGGAGGGGAAGTGGTTAAATCGAATTGGAATTTTGTAGTGCGATTGGGTAATCAAAAGCAGAAAAATGGGTTTATAAAAAGAAATATTAAACTTTAATAACATAAATTTTAAGGGAAATATGGGAAAAAGGGGAAGGTTTAGGGTATAGAGGACTTTTTACTTCACTTAGGCATAAATTTCAATCCAGAAGTCAGCTTTGAGAGTGTAGTATATCATTGGAAAAATATTTCCGAGCTCTTTCTGTTGATCATACTTAGAACATGATTTGACGCTGAACATGCTGTGGAAAACTTCTCTGAAAGGCAGGGTGATGACTTAGTGGAGACGACAACTTATAGAATGTGACTTATTACATATGCTAACAAAAAATTACATAATGAATGATAATAAAGGAAAAGTATCATGTTTTCACCTTAAAACATTGTTTTGAGGTGAAAATTACATCAAACTGAATAAAATATTTCTTAGATCTTCCAGGTATTGTGACTTTGAATTTATTGACTTCCTCATGACCTTGCTGATATTTATTTACACTTGACTTATTAATTTGACCATGGTGAGACCCTATAATCTAATGAGACCCATCCTATGACCAACTGACATGACTTGTAAAGTGACAGTAGCTTCATGACTAAAGACCATAGAGAGGAGAATCAACAAGTTTCACATGAGGGAAAACTGATGAGAAATCAGTACCATCAATGAATCCATGGCCTAGTAGAATGGTGAAATTTATTGGTATGGGAATCCTAATATGCAAATGCAATAGAGAAATTTTGATCACTGATGGTAGTATGACTAGACTGACACTAACAGTTCCAAAGATGGAACAGCAAAACCAAAAAGTGTTGTTCCGAAGATGGAACAACAAAAACAAAAAGTGTTGTTCCAAAGATGGAACATCAAAACCAAAAAGTGTTGTTCTGAAGATGGAATAGAAAAACCAAAATATGGAACAACAAAATAGGCAAAAAACAAATTGAATCAACAATCCTATTTACAGTTTTTTTTTTTTTTTTTTTTTTTTTTTTTTTACAAAGAAATGAATTTTTACAAAGATGAAGCTGCTAAAGGATTATCTTCTGTAGCTAAAACTTGCATGGTGGAGTCCTTGCGTATCTGTTGACAAAAATATCCTCTTGTGAGTGGTCTTTGGTAGAGGCACACTTGATGCCCATTTTCTTTAAAGGAACAATCAGACCCATCAATGGCGGCCAACGTAAGAGTGCCATTGTCATGTACTTCCTTTATTTCACAGGGACCTAACCACCTAGTTTGCAATTTACCAAGGAAGTATTGAAACCTGGAATCGTAGAGAAGTGCCTAGTTTCCCTCATGAAATTTCTTTTTCTTGATCAGAGAATCGTGCCATTTGGCTCTTTGTTGTTGCACAAGTGCAGTATAAAGTCGAATTTAATCTAATTCATTTATTTTTTGTAATCTATTAATTTGGGCTTCAGTTAAATCCAGTCCCACTTCTTGGGCTGTCCTTAGTGATTGTATCTCAAACTATAAGGGAAAAATAGGTTCCTTACCAAATACCAGTTGATATGGGGAGTATCCAGTAATATTCCTCCAAGTTGTGTGATATGCCCAAAAGGATTCTGACAGTCGAGTAGCCTAGTCTCATCTGTGTGATGAGATTTTATTTGTTAGAGTAGCTTCAATTACGTTGTTGGTGCTTTCTACCTGCCCGTTTTCTTGCGGGTGGTATGGAGAGGTAATTCTGTGAATAACATGATGATATTTTAGTGTAGCAGTGATCTTGTGGCCTACAAATTGTGGCCCTCCATTAGTGATTACTTCTCTGGGTAACCCATATCGTACAAAAATTTCGAAAAGAAAGTTTATCACAGTTTATTTTGTGGCTCTTGGTAATGCTACTGCTTCTACCCACTTAGTTATGCATTCTGTTGCAACCAATATATATATGATTTCTAGTTGGATGATGGGTTGATTGGCCCAAAAAAATCTAATTCCCAGTGCTCAAAAGGTTCTATGACTAGCTGTGGATGCAGGGGCATCTCATCAGATTGGCCAGGGCGGCCCATCCTTTGACAACTATCATAGGCCTGAACAAATTTCTTAGCATCCTTAAAAATCATGGGCCAATAGTAGCCCATTTGTAAAATTTTATGTCCAGTTCCACGATCTGCAAAATGTCCATCGCAAGGTCCATCGTGGCAGGCTTTTAAGGTATCATAAATTTCTTCTTCCCTGATACACTTGTGGATGTGCATATCGGCCCCTGTGTGAAAAAGCTATCCTCCGATCCAGGAGAACCGAGTGCTACGTTGTACTATCGATTTCCTTTCTCTGGGTGTGAGATGTTTAGGTAGTTTTCCCACTGCTAAATAATTCACCACATCTGGGTACCATGGCGTTTTCACGATTACAGAAAACAGGTGTTCATCTGGAAACCAATCCTCTACTGCTATTGCGTCATCTGTTCTTGGCACTCGGGAGAGGAATTCTACCACAAGGTTTTCCTTCCCTGGTCGACCCCTTATAGTTATATCAAATTCATGCAAAAGTAGCAAACAACGTGTCACTCTTCCATTCTTAATGGGTTTATTAGCTAAGTATTTGATAGAAAAGTGATCCGTATACAGAATTATAGGGTATCCAGTTATATAGTGTCTGAATTTGTTAATAGCATAAATAACAGCTAAAAACTCCTTCTCTGTTACTGTGTAATTTAATTCATCAGGGGTTAAGTTTTTTCTAATGTAATATATAGCGTAGGGTTTCTTGTCTTCTTCTTGGCCAAGAACTGCTCCAATGGCTGTACCTGATGCATCTGATACAATCTGGAATGGTATATCCTAGTTTGGGCCTCATAATACTGGTGTTGTTGATACTATCCATTTTAAATCTATAAATTCAGTGTCACATTTATCAGTCCATATGAAATCACTGTTTCCTATTAATGCATATAATGGTGCAGCAATTTGTGAAAAATTCTTGATAAATCTACGATAATATCTACCAAATCCCAGAAAACTACATACCTCTTTTTGAGTGCAGGGAGTAGCTAGTAAGAGAATTACCTGTATTTTTTCCAGATCTACCTGAATTCCAACTGCTGAAATGTAATGACCCAAGATCAGGCCTTCTGTCATCATCATATATCGTGACTTAAACATAGGCTGGTAGAAATACACTGTTCCATAACTTTTTCCAATGTTTGTAATGCTTGATTGAAGTCATCTCCATACGGTGTGAAATCATCCATGTATACTTCCAATCCTTCATTTATCAAGTCTACAAAAATACTGAGTATGGCTCTTTGGAATGTGGCACGTGCGTTAAAAAATCCAAAAGGTAATACCCTATAAGCGAATGTTCCCCATGGATAGATAAAGGTAGTCTTATCCTGGTCTTCAGGGGTAATCTAAATTTGGTTGTAGCCACTTAAGCCATCCAGGAAAGAAAAAAATTTCTTCCCTGCCAGTGTATCTAGGACCTGATCAATAAATGGAAGGGGAAAATGGTCTTTTTGCGTTGCCTTGTTGAGTCCTCTATATTCAACACATATTCACCATTTCCCATTATTTTTGGGAACCACAACTAATGGAGAAACCCATTTACTGTCAAATATAGGATAGATAAAATTCACATCTAACAGTTTTTGAAGTTCTTCTTTAATAATATCTTTTAGGTGAGGATTTAATCTATGTTGAGGTTGTCGAATGGTTCTTACATCCTTTTCAGTGTAGATGTGATGCATGCATAGCTGAGGGTCAATCCCTTTCATATCTTAGTACTCCCAAGAGAAAGCCCCTTTATTTTTCCTAAGGACTTGAATAATTTTATGTTGCTAGTCATCACTCAGATTACTATTAATGTTCAGGATCTTCCCTGGCTCAATTTCGATAGGTTTGCTATTATAAATAGTGGTTTCTGGTATTGTTTGATCATTGATATCTCTCAAGGGATATTCTTCAATTTCATTGTGAAGGACTGCTTTAATCATGTGGCATTTCAAACTTGATACTATGTTAGGATGATTGATAAAAGTATTAATGACATCGTTTTCAGTTTGGTTTTTGAATTCAAGGGAATCTACCACAGTCAATGGTGACCAAATATTTTATGTTAAGTATGTTGCAGGTTGCTTCCTGGTTTTCATAATATTCAAGCTTGGCTGAGAAGGAGGGTATAAAGCTAAATTTTTCACATAATTCCCCTTGGTTATAGTCATACTTCCTATCTGGCAGCTGATATAAGAATCAGTAGTTGCTAGGCAAGGCCTTCCTAATATTAAGGATGTCCATCTAGCTGGTTCCTAGGGTTAATAATGAAAAAAACTACTGGGTATTCCCAAGTGTCTACAGAGACCATCACATCTTGTAATTTTCCTTCTGGTCTAATGACTGAGCGATCAACTAGTTCCAGTAAGTTAGTTGTTGGTTCCAAGGCCGTGATGCCAAGAATGTTGCAAGTTGTAGTTGTGAGAATATTAATGGCTGCCCCTAAGTCAACTAAAGCATTGCAAAAAGAATGTCCATTTATCTAGACTGTGACAATGGGGTTTCCGGGATCCTCATATTTTACAGGAGTCTCTTTGCCTAGTAATAAATCAGACAAAGTCCCGACAACATCGACAGTAGGGGTTATTTTTGTTTTCCTCACAGACTTATTTATATAGAATTTTTTAATAGTTTTGGCATATATTGGAATATCTTGGATAGCCTGGAGGAGGGGAATTTTTATACAAATATTCTTAAGTTCACCCAGAAGATCAAAGTTAGGATATTCAATCGGGCGTGGTATTGGAAATATTTCTGGGAATGGGGGGCAAGTGGTTATGATTTGTTCAGTATTTTTTTGTTTGACTGTATCTTCCCCTTGCTTTATTTGTTGATCAACTACATTCAGAGGCTTATTTGTGTGCGGTTCTTCAGGTTGCAAATATTTATCCTTATCTAGAGTGATTATGCGTCCGGATCTCAACTTAAGTTCGTTACATTCTTTCAACTCATCTTCAGGGTCCAGACCCTCAATGATTTGTATTGAATGAACTGGTATGTTGTTAGGATTTGGTTTGGGTTGAGCTGGAAGTTGTGGTCATATATTAGATTGAGGATTCTACTGCAACATGTAAGGTGCTGGTAAAGTTAGTTGAGGCAAAGGAATTATCCCCATAGGCTGGTTCATAGATATTTTCCAATTTGATTTCCAGTTCTGATTTTGTGAGGTGGAAAGGGACCATTGGGAGGAATAAGGGTTGTTCTACCAGAATGGTGGTGGGTAAGAGGAATTTGGCCAATTATTATTATTTGGATTTGACTGATTGGGCCATGGTGGCATAAAAAATGCTTGAGGTGGAAAAAAAGGTGGCTGATTCTACCATGCTGCCCTTGAATATTGCTAAGAATTATATTGCGAGGGAGGAAATAATGAATATGGATCGGTAGGCATACCTGTCTGACACGCTTGCCATTGACAAAATTGGTTCAACAGATATACTGGTTCCACTTCTTCTTCGGCTTCCTTGAAGACTGCTCTTAATCCTGGGAGTGATGGGCAACTTTCCATGGCATACTCTTTAGTGCATATGGCACATGTTCGTATCATATCTAGGGGGCATTATTTATGATTGTGCTTCTGCCTGCAACGGGGGTAGAAAATAGGCAAGTTCTATTCTGCTATAGCCTGCTTTTTCTTAGCTTGCATGACATCCAATTGTGTCGTCAGGGTCCCCAGGATATTAGTCTTGAAATCCTCCAACAAATTTTCGATTTCACTTCGTGTAATGCTTCCTCCCGAGAATTTGCTGTCTCTGGGGCTTGCATCGCATTTGATTGGTTTCAGCCTTGTACTGCCCCTGGAACACTTGATGCACAAATCTATAATATTGTTATAGTTTTCTTGATAAATGTCACCCTTACCCATTATATTTAGTGTCTCTACCCATTGGTCTTTCATACCTTTGATCATCATGGTTTTTAGAACATTATCAGGAATATTTTTGTAAGGAGATCTTTGTAGATTATATTGGAAACACTCTACATATTCTTCCAGAGTCTCGCTAGGCTTAGCTACCATTTGAAATATTTCATCTTTTAGTTCTCTAGTTCAGCAATAATCTTGGTATTTTTTAAGGAAGGATGTTTTCATTTGGTCCCAATCATTGATGGTGCCTCCACCGAGTCCCATGAACCAATGAAGAGTTGATCCCTTCATAGTAGAGGGGAATAGCTTCAGCTTCTGGGGGTCAGTAGTGTAGTCATAACCCCTGCATAAGACATCAAATTCGAAAAGTAATGCATCGAGATCTTCTGAAGTTAGCCCATGAAAGGTAGGAATGCTCTGTAATGGGATAGCCTTCATAGGGGCATTGACAACTGTGTCAACAATAGGGTATTGCAATGTAGAATTTTGAGGTTACTGGTTATTAGCCATTTGGTCAAAAATATGCCAATATTCTTCAGGGATCTCCGAAGCTGGAGATTTATTCCGAGGATGTCCACAAGAGTTTGGAATGGTTCTAGAAGCACTACCTTGATCTGGAATATTGCATGTCCTCTGCTCAGTCACTACTTCAGGAGATCTAGGTTTTGATAATTTAATTTCAAGATTGTCTGTTTCTCCTTCTCCTTCACAGAGGTTGCAAGAATTTACTTCTTGTGAAGGGCGAGTTTGTGAATTCTCAGTATCTTGAAAACTTTGGTCAATCCCTTCAGTCTTACTGTGAATCTCAGCGTTAGCTATAGATGGTGATCCTTCGGCTTGAAGGAAGTTAGTGGGATGTCTGGCAACAACAATTTGGGGTCCTACTGATGACTGAGACTCAGCTTTTCTTAAGATTTCGTCGATACAAGTTGATCGTCCAAGGATCACCGGTCCCTTAGATTTTTTAGGTTTAGAAGGATGAATTTTGTCTTTTTCAGGTCTTTCCTTCTTATTCATTCATGCAGAAATACAAACATTCATTCCTACCTTAAACTCTTACGCAATTCTACTAGAAATCAGGTGGATGAGCGAGCATTTTACTCGTTCGCTACGCAGGTTCTTACCTCCCATTTTTAATACCCAATTCTCCCACAGAAGAAAAAACATCAATCATACATTACTCTTTACAGAGTGGCAACACGCTCCTTGGAAACAACGCCAAAATGTTGGGTGCTAACAGGTGTCTTTAAAAACTCCTAGTTGCCTCACATTAATTATCAACCTGGGTAAGTCCTTTTATCTCAAGCGTGTACACAATATGTGCAAGATATACATACAAAGAGTAATGTTGAAATCAATCGTTTCATATAGATGCAATCATAAATCTTGAAGCTTTAAAGAAAGTGATTCATCTAAGCATTATAACCCAAAACTGTGATTCATTCTTAATTCAACTAACTCAAATGATAATCAACCGAGAGCACTGAAGCATTGACTGAGCTCTTTCAGCTAGATTTGAACTATTGAACAGAAGGAAGGTATTGGAAATAACTGTCTATGCTTTAAATAATCAAAACCAATTCTTTTAACTAGCAACTAATTCTTTAAGGAAATAAATTGGAAATTCGTATTATTATCACTCAGGCCTTCCTTGAAGTTGTAAGAAAAGGAAAGAAACCCGAGGTAACCACTAACCAACCTTCAGATACAGAATCTAGCCAATCTGTATCCAGAGAGGGCTCTCTCTTTAAAATTTAGCTTTGTTCCTAGAAAATATTAGGCTAGTTATAAGTTCAGGAGTTTGGTTTGAATTTGAATGGTGGAATCCGCCAACTAAGGGCACAATTGAGTATTTTCAGGCCATTGGGCTATGGAGTCGAAAGGATGGCTTTACTGGATTAATATTCTACACACAAGATGGCTTTGCAGGGCAAGATAGCCAAACAAAGAACAATTTTAGAAATTAAAGTGAATGGAATGGATTTTGAAGGGATGAAAGGCAATTAAGAATCTTTCAACATGTTCAAAGAAAGAAAGTGAATGATTACAAATAAAGAGAAGTTAAGAATTCTTTACTACAGTAATCAAAATGATTAAACCAGCGAAACAAGAGCAATTAAGAATTCATTGTTTATAACCAGTTTAGAAGAAAACATTTAGAATAATCACAATTGAAATCAGAGTACACTTAAGTAAGTTCTGATTTATTCTTTTATGTCAATTATTCAGAAATGGAACGCAGTGATATTATAAACAGATATAAAACTTAAAACATGGGATAGAAAAGACTTATTGAACTATAGTCTGACACATGAATCCTGCAAAAAGTCTTGAGCTTCAAATCATCATCCAGCAAGCCACAAAGAAGTTTCTCCACAACACTTTTATTCCAAAAAGTCAATGTTACAGCAAAGTAGGAGAATCCACCCTCACTAATTCGACTCAGGGCTTATTTATACAAAAGATTATTTTAAAATATCTCATAACAAAAGAGATATAATCTCAGATTACTAATGAATAAGTTTCAATAAAAATAGAGAAAGATGGTCTCGTAAATAGGATAAATCAGTTGATGTTGTGTGTTGTCTCCTCTTTTTTAGAATGTGCTGGAAGCAGTTCCTTTGTTTTAGCTCGTTGTTGTCTTCTTGAGTAATTCTTTTCTGACTGCCTTGTTTGTCTGATACTCTTTGTTTTTACTGATACACTTTAACTGCTGAACTGATACTCTTTGACCTTTATTCACCTATTTATCCTTTATCAAGATATACCTCAGTAAAATAGGCAAAAATTTCACCCAAGGATAAATTTTATAAAAGTTCCATCATCTCATCCCACCATTTAACTTCTGGCACTCTAGTCCTTTGTAATTTTCTCAATGTTTCATCAGCTTCAGTGTATTTGAAAAAATTAGGCTGATATGGAAACAAATGTTTTATTTCATGTTCAAGATAAAATAAGCTCTCCAATTTTTCATAAAGACTTTTCCCTGTTGGCAATGTTCCTTCTGCTGTACTGGCTGAAGAACTGGTTTGATCATCAACCTGTTTGTTTATTTTCTTAACAAAACTTTCCAAATCCATTAATCTATCTTCTTCAATAACAGGACTAGGCAAACCTTTATTTAACACAACATCAAATCTTTCTTTGAAGGTAAAAATTTCTTGCTGCATGTCTGAACACCTTCTTTCAAGATTTTGCATAAGAGTCCTTTTGGTAAAAACTCTTTTGATTTCCAAGATGGTTCCTGTCCTGTACTGAATTCCAAATTCTGCAAGTTGCTGCTTATTTTGAGTATTCAAAAAATTGATAAGTCTATTAGCTTCTTTTGGCATATTCCCTAACTCTTCCCTTGCTTTCTCAATTTCTTCCAGAGCCAATCTGACTAAATCCTGTTGTTCATATATTATTTGAATAGAAGACCAAACATCCCTTATTGACTGTATAATATTATTCCAAATAATTTCTTTTAATTCACCTAAAGTTTTTTCCATTGCAAGATCATTTTCCAATGCTTTAACTGATTTTTCTAGTCTTTTGATTTCTCTTGTCTTCTCAGCAACACTCATTTTTTATTGATCATATTTATTTTCCAGAGTGGAAAGATGAAACTTTAAGCTTTGGAGTTCTGTCACTTGCAGTTTTAATTCATTCATTGCTTTGATTAATTCATCAGAACCCTTATCAGAAGTGTTCACCTGTGTTAGCTCTGCATGTTGGCCTGTGATTGATGTACCTGTTCCTGTGGCTGCCTGTGTTGTAGTTGCTGGAATAATGGACTCTTTATCTTTTAATGCTTGCTCAAATTCTTTTTCTGTTTCAGCAAGTCGTTCATTCATTTTTAAAAGTAAGTCCATCACCTCTTCTTCTGAATTTTTCTTCATTACTTCTTCAATCTGAGGGTGCCTTGAAGCTGGTAGTTTCAATTGTTTCCTTAATGCAGCAATATCATCATATTTCTTTTTAATCAATGCTTCAATACCCTTGACATCCTTTAGATTGTGACCTAATCCAATTTTTATCTCTTCCAATGTTTTTATCCTGTTGTATTTGGCTTGAGATGAGGCTCTTTCCACATGTAGTTGTGCATTTGTGTTTTCTAAAGAATCTTGCAGTTTATGAGCTGCTATTGCTTTGTCAGTAAGTGTGGAATAGATCATTTCTCCAGTTTTCTTGTGTAATTCAATTTGATCTAATGGATGAATATCTTTTGCTAGGACCTCAAAATTGGTCCTGGTGTAATCAGCTGTTGTCTGTGGTTTTGGCACTTTAGATTTGAAATGGCTCATTAACATTTTCCCTTGTTGAATGTCAAAAGCTGACATCAATCTCTCTTGATTTTGTGGAGCCATTTTAAGATACTGATTATACACCTGGACCCTTAGTGGATCATTCATTGCTTTTATACTGATAAATGTCTTTTTTATGTCTCCTGCATCTTTCATTGGAGGTTTAAAAGAAGATATTTATGTACTTAGCTGCCTGTGTATTGTCTTTCCTTGAAGACCAGAGCATGTACCACTAACTGAAATTGTTTGCTGACTATCTTCTCTTTCTGGAATATCGATGATTTCTTCAAATGATTCAACTTCTGTAAGTGGATTCAGTTTCTGCCTTTTAGCTTGGGGCTGTTTTGAAGATTCCTTGGGTGGAGTAGGACCTTCAGACTCTCTTTTCTTTCCCTTTTCAACATTCAGTGGAGTTTGCAAGTTTGGCATTTCTACTGGATTGGTTTGAGGAGGAACCTGTACTTGTCCTTGAGCCTTAGATGTTTGAGGTTGTTCAGTCATTTTGAATCTTTCAATCACTTGTATTTCAGGCTCTTTCTCTTTTCCTTTGGATTCAACTGCAATTGATGGAATGTTTTCTTGTAATTTATGTTGAAAATTCCCTGCTGAAGAAGAACCAATGTCTGGTACCTGCACTTGCCCAAAAAATTCTAGGTCAAGCATTTTTCCAAGATCTTTCATTACATTGTCCATATTGACTTCTTCACTATCCTGTTCAATTAACGTTCCCTCCACCCATTCATCTTTATTAGCATACTGTTCAATTTCTGGAATCCTATGACAGATGTAAGGTGCTGATTTATTTTTCATTCTTTTGTCACAAATGAAGCTGAATGGGTCATAAGGGGCCCAGTAGAAACTCTTTTGCAATCTGAAACGGTCTTCTAGTATTCTTTCAGCTTCTTGTCCAGCATCCCTAGAATTGCATATAAATGGACCTAATTGACCTTTGATTCGGAGTTGGGATTTCTTCTTTGCATTACAAAAATGAATAATATCAGAGTTATTCATTTGCCTGAAGTACTCTAAAGCAAAAAGTCTCATGGGCACATACTTTGGCAATTTAAATAGACATAATTCACATCCATATATTCTGACTTCTGTATAATTTTGGTACAAGTACCAATCACCAATTTTGTAGTGTTTTTAAAGTTGCAGAGTTTTCTTAATTTCATTGCTAAGTCTTGGAGGAGGAACTCCTGTCAACAAGGTAGTTGCAGGGTGTATAAACAGATCAATGAATTCATTATAGGAATAAGGAGAATCTCTGGAATTATGGGTGATGGCTGACCAAAATATGACAGACCTGGGATTTCCTTGAACATTAAGCTTTTGAATGTGGAAAGGAAAGTTTTCAGATTGGTAATAGATCATGAGATGGTAAATGACTGAAGAATACTTGAACACTTTCTCATTCTCTAATCTCATGAATTGATCATGGATTTTGTTGGCTATGTAAGATGCAAAGTCATATTTGACAGCAGGAGGCTATCCAGGAGTGAAGATAGACAATAACACTAGAGTTAACTCATCAACATACTCACTAGTATTAAAGCCCATGATAAAAGAAATCATATTCAGAATGATCTGGCTCATTTCAGTAAAAAAGGCACTAGCATAGGGAGGTGGGCCCTTGGGCTGATGTTCAGGTAACATGAAAGTCTGACAGATGCGTGTTACCTCTTCAGGGGATAACTGAGTATATTTTTCAAGCAATTCTCCAATGGACAAGGGAGTGAGGTTTTGACTAGGTTCAAAATTGAGCATGTCATTGATAGACTGAGCAGTAATAGGGAAAAGGACATTCTGGTTTGGGGATAAAACTGCTCTCTGAATTGGATCATAATTAGCATGGCAATAATGGATAATTTCAGGAAAGATATGGACTGAGGGTAAAAGGTATCTTGGGAAATCAGATTCCCATAACCCAATAACGTCCAAGCCATTCAAATAATTATCTCTGCAGCGACAATGAATTCAAAGGGGGCTTTCACTGAAAACTAAATCTTTGATCTGAAAATCTTTATCCACTAATGGCAAATATTCCAATTCTCTATGAGGGGCGTTCAATGGAGCAACATTTAAAGCCACTGGGACTTCCATTTTTGGTTCTTGTGGATTCAAAAACGGAAATTCGGGGGTTTTTATGAAAATGGGGCACAATTTCAGGTTTGGAGATATTAATTACAGTTCTGGGAACTAAAACACATCACATTGAAGCTTTTTCAGACTGTATTGCGGAATTAAAACTCGAACGAGGATTTTTAACAGAGTTTCAACAGGAAATCGGAATAAATACTTGTTTATGGGAAAATGGCACTTGTTTAACAGGTACAAGCTGACGACAGATGGATGCTAGGAAACTGGACTGGCAGTAGTCTTCAGCGGAATACAGTTAATGGCAGTTGGCAACAGTTTTTTGAATTTCTCAGTATGGAAGGCGCAGTCGTTTTCAGCATGCAAAATGATGAAAAATGCGCAAACTTTTGTTTTATTTACAAAGTCAAACGGGGAGGAATTTTTTATTATTTTATCAAATGACGTCAGGGTATACGGTGTACGTGTCGCGTGAATGGGTGGTAAGCGGTATATTCCGCACCGCTTTTTGGAGCAGGCGGTATTTCACGAATTGGCAGCGATTCCATTGAGCGAACGACACGTGGTCAGAGCACTGTTTGGAAACCGCTTCCATTTCGCGAGTTAATATTCAGACGATGGATGGGCAGCGGAATGAATGAGGGCCGTGGATCCCCGAGCGGTCGATCGAACGGTGTTTCAGGGTGGGGAAATGAGGGAAAGGTAATAAGCGGGCCTGACGCGTTTAATATCTGTTTTAATTATTTCGGGAGGCTTTTCATTGGCGGTTGACAAGATTATTAATTAATCCAGGTAATTAATTAATCTCATTGGTTTATAAGGGGTCGGGGTTACGAATGGTTTAAAGACTTCGGGTTTTATTTATTTTTTCGTTTTAAACATATAAAACACATGTTTAAACCTTTTTCGTGTATTTTTATTATATGGTAATAAATCAATGAAATTCATTTACCATAGGGGCGGAGTTAATATATGCGGATATATTTTAGCCAAAGGGTTTGTAATGTGGGATTTTTGTTTAATCACGTGGGTTAAATAATTTGGCTAAAAACTTATAGTAAGAGGGTTTTGGGGATATTATTATAAAAGGGAGTTATAGATAATAGGATAAGGTATTTTCAATAGTGATTTAATATATGCTAGAAATTAAATAAGAAAAATGAGTAGGTGCTTATATAAAACACCATAGAAATGGTTTAACTTATGCTTTGCGTGAAATGGATTTTTATGGATCATTGCATGTTTTTCCTAAGTAAAATGGGATTTTGCTTAGGAAAAGATTTTTATGAATGAATGAGTATGATGATGAATATTTTTAAATACTAAGGTTTTCTCCAATCATTGGGCCGAGGGTCCGGTCCCTCCAAAAGTCAAGGAAATGCCTTGAGCCCCTTTAATTTTCAAATTCCTTAGCACTTAGGGGAAATTAGTAAATTGTTAGGGAAAAATTGAGATGGGAAGTTAATGATTTTGACCTTGTTGTGTTCTGAAATTCTGCCAATGTGGTGTTCTTCCTTTGCACTTGGCGATGAAAGTAAAAGATTACAAACATTTTAAAGCCATCATTCATCACATGTAATTCAGTAACAACATCTACCTACCCTACTTACTTACTCTACCATTTTCTCTTCTTTATTAGGGTGCACTTAGACTGGCAAACCCTTAACAATCTCCTTTTTCTTTTACATGGTAAATCTATCTAAGTCTACACTTATTACATCCAAGGGCTTAGATTAAACTGTTGAGCACCTTTTATTAACTCTACCTGTCTACTTATCTGCCAAGATTAAACTGTTTGGTCAGATATTTATTCTCTATTCTACAGCATGAAATTGAAAAATGAATGAGTCAAGTTTAAACAGTTTGACTCTTCATAAATTGTGGCAAAATTTTGACAAACTGCACACAATTTTGTTTATTACAAAAAATGAAATAGTAGTGGCATTTGGACTTGCACACTTTCCTGGTCTATTTTTGTTTGGGGTTCATTTCTTTCACTTTTTTGACCATTTTATTTTTTCACCCTTTGATTTTTCTTTTAGGGTATACCCTCTTTACATTTTTTAAATTTTTTTGATTTTTTAAGAATATGGAACACCTTTGCACAAGAAAAAGGTTTGAACATATTGCATAGTTCAATAAGACAATCATGAAAAATGACACCTATTGGTATAGGAGTCTAACACTGGCTCCACTTGGGGATGGCTTTTCCTGGCGAAAAGTCAAGAACAGCAGGTCAGATGCCTCAAAATGTCTTTAACTGAACCATGAAATCTTCTTTTTCTGGTAGCTTTATTGTATATATGATAGTGAAACTTCTGAAGCTTAGGGCCTTCACTTCGAGCTTCAACTCCAACAAGTCACCGTCCAATCAAAACTGATGCATTAGAAAGGATATATTATGTACAAGTTAGAAAAAATCAGAACATCCTAGTAAATAGGATCAAAATAGTGCTTTAGCATCCGACCATTGACTGGTCCTTCCTCAGCTTCTGAACCATCCAAATTCTTCAAAAAGTACGTGTTATTTCCTTGTAAAGCATGAATGATGTAAGGTCATTTCCATAAGAAATCAAATTTCCCATGTTTTCCTTTATCTTCCCTTCTGGAATCCCATCTTAGAACTTTGTCTCCTAGTTGAAAATCTTCTGCTTTAGTCCTTTTGTCAAAAAAATTCTTTAACTTTTCCTGCAAGACTTGGGATCGTTGATACACTTCTTCTCTGGTCTGCTGCAAGTGAATTGTTTGGTTTATTCTTCTCTGAATATCATTTGGTTCTACTTGAGCCTCCTGAAGTAATTTCATAACAGGAATTCCTAAGGATGATGGAAATCTTGCCTCAATACTATAAACTAATTCATATGGACTGGTCCCAATTGATTTCTTAGTTGTAAGTCTGTCTGCCCACAATGCATTGGTAAGTTTCTTATGCCAATTCTTTTTATTCTCTTCCAATAATTTTTTAATGATATTAATAAGGCTTTTATTGGAATATTCTGCCAGTCCATTACCTTGAGGATAATAGGTTGTTGAATGGCCTAAAGTAATGTGATATTTATTGCAGAAACTAATCATTTTCTTAGACATAAAGCAGCAACATTGTCAGTTATAATTTTCTCTGGACAGCCAAATCTTGAAAGTATATTGGTTTCTAAAAGCCCTATAATTACAGAATCATTGGCTTGTCTGCATGGGATAGCTTCAATCCATTTAGTAAAGTAATCTGTGGCAGTAAGGATCCATCTGTGTTGCCCAGAGGAAGGGGGATGGATTTCTCCAATAAAATCCAATCCCCATTGTTCAAAGGGTCTCTCGGTGGAAATTGGTTTTAATGGTAAGGGTAACAATTTTCTCTTGCCCTCAAAGATCTGACACTTATGAAAAGAAGTTACAAATTTCTTAACATCTGAAAACAAGGTTGGCTAGTAAAAACCAACCCTTAAGATTTTATCTGCAGTTGACTTCCAGTAGAGGTGTCCACCACAGTCTCCTGCATGAAATTCATTAAGAACCTTGTCAGTTTCATCTTTCAATAAAAAATTTAATAGAATTCCATCATGATTCTTCCAAAAAAGAGCACTATCTAAAATACAATATTTTAAAGATGTCATTTTCAAAAACCTTTGTTTTGTTCTGGACAACCCTGGAGGAGCTTGCAGGTTTAACAAAACATAAATGATATCAGTGTACCATGGTGAGTCTAAAAAGGCTTGACTGATTTGTGCAGTCGCCATCTCATGTTCGTCATTCAGTTTGTTAATATCCAGGGCTTGGAAATTTGTTTCAGTCATGAGTTGAGCCAAACCTTGACCTTTTATGAGTTTTGTTGGTTTAATTTCAATATCATATTCTAATATGGTAGCTATCCACTTACCTCTTTTGCCTTCAATACCATCTTGAGTTAAGATGTCTTTAATGACAGCATTAGGTACATAAGCTATCACATCAGAATACAATATATAAACTCTGAAATATTTAATTACTTTCACAAGTGCAAAAGCCTATTTCTCCATGATATTGTATTTCAAAGATGCATCTCTAAGTGCTTTACTAAAAAAGGCTATTGGTTTTTCACATCCCTGATCATCCTTTTGTAGTAAAACAGCTGCAACTGTATGTTCAAAAGAAAATGAAAAAATTATGAAATCTCTATCAAACTTTGGACTGGTAAGAACTGGTGTTCTGGTTAGAGCCATTTTGATTTCTTCAAATGATTGCTTGGCTTCTATAGTCCAGTCAATACTTGAATATTTTCTTAACATGTTAGTAAGCAGTCTAAGTAATTCAGCTAAACTAGAAATGAATCTTCTCAAAAAATTGATCATTCCTATGAAAGCTTGAAGTTCTTTAATGTTCCTGGGATGAGGTATCTGCAATATGGCTTGTATTCTTTCAGGATAAATTCTAATGCCATCTTTAGAAATAATGTGACCTAGGAGTTTTCCTTCTTCAAGACCAAACAATGACTTTTTAGGATTTAAAGAAATACCATACTTTCTGCACTTTATAAACACTTGCCTTAGATGATCTAAATGTTGTTGATCTGTTTTGGAAAAAACAGTTAAATCATCTAGATAAATAACCAGAAAATCATGAATTTCTTTGGCGAATGAAATGTCCATTGCTCTTTGGAAGGTGGCCCCTGCGTTTTTGAGTCCAAAAGGCATCTTAACATATTTAAAAGTACCCCATGGTGTTGTAAATGTCGTTTTGTCTTGATCATCAGGATGAACCAAAATCTGGTTGTACCCTGAAAATCCATCCAGAAGAGAAATCCTTGAAGATCCCACTACCCTTTGTAAGATATGGTCCATTTTAGGCAAAGGATAGTTGTCTTTTAAAGAAACTTTGTTCAAATTTCTCAAATCGACACATAGTCTAATATTTCCAGTCTTTTTTCTTGTTGGTACTAGATTAGAAACCCATTCAGAGAACCTAATAGGAGCTATAATTCCTGCTTCATACATTCTTTTAATTTCTGTCTCAATTGAAGGTAATAAAACAGGGTTAATCCTTCTAAGTTTCTGTTTGAATGGTTTCTGATCTGGTTTTAAAGGTATTGTATGTTGAATTATTGATGTATCGTATGACTTCAGATCTTCGTAGCTCTAGGCAAAAAAATCCTGGAATTCTTTTAAAAGTTCAACATATTTAACCTTTTGATCCTCTAGCAGAGATTTAGATAACTTAACCATTTTGGGATTTTCTTGAGTTCCTAAATTGCATTCTTCAATATCAGTTTTTACAGGTTCCATTTTGGGTTTTAGCGGAATGTCATTTGAGTCAAAAAGATCTTCCAAAGGAGTTAATCCTTTGGGTAAATGATTATCTTTCAGATTAATAATTTCAAACTCATCTTCTATGATCTCATCGGTTTCCATTTGTTTCAAATCCTGCATATCTTTTTTAGTGAATTTGGTTGGGTGAAGCATGTGAATTGTAGTCTCTTCTGAAATATTCGTTTCTTGTTCATATAGTTGATCAGATTCATTGATTGTTGTGTCTTCATCTATACTACTGTTAGAGAACTCATTTTCTAATGTCAAAAAATTATTGATTTGATTATTATTTACAAACACTTGCAAATTCATGAGATTGTCCGGTATAACAGGTCTATGTCTGATCTTAGCTGTGAACTGATGATTTGGTCCAAAAGGTAATTTACATGTGCTAGCGAACATTCCAAGACTATGAGCATGCAAATTTTGTTTCCTATGAATCTTGGCAAGTTGAGCTTGTAGAAAAGTGTTGAGAATTTCCACAACTGTTTCTCTGTATTGTTTCCATCTGGGATCTTTTGTTGAACATTCCCCATTTATTTGTTGGATAATTAACTCAAAGTCTCCTATGATTGATACTCTAATTTCTCCTAACTTTTTGACATGTTTAAGCCCTAACAAAAGGGCTTTATACTCTGCCATGTTGTTAGTACATCTAAAGTTCAATCTATAAGCATGGCCTTCGGCAAGATCATTTTCAACATCATGTATCAAAATTCTAGCTCCTGCTCCTAAATTATTTACTGAACCATCAAATTCTAAATGCCACAGAATTTCATGTTCATAATCTTCATCAACTGTTTTAACATGTTTCTTAACAGGAGCTAGTTTTTTTAGCTTTTTCCGGTATTTCTTGATTATTTGGTGTTTCTTTGTTTTCGGAAATCTCTTTGATTTGAACAGTAGTTTTATTTTCAGTTTCCATTTCTGGTACTTCTAATTCAGTAGGAAGGTCCAATTCAGCATTATAAAGGATAAAAGAGTCCATATCAGAATGTACTGAATAGACATGGAAGTTTTCAAGCTTCTCATGACTACTGACTAAATATTCATCAAGGTCTCTCTTGTATAGTCTTTAGGTTGATCAAAAAGCTGAAATGGCCCAGCTAACCAACATATCTGGTTGAAGAATCCTCAAGTTTGGCACCAGGATCCTGAACAATAACATACCATATTTGGGAAGATATGCCTTTCTGTATCACCGAAATGAATTTCGCAGGGTATTGCACCAAAGTAACACACAGATCTTTAATCAAACCTAAACATCTTACCTGACTTGAATCAAAAGAAAAAAGATCTTTATACGGTCTGGTAATGTCTAGATTTAATCTTTCCATCACAGCTTTTGGCATCAAATTGTGGGATGCTCCAGAATCAAGCATAGAATTATGGAGTATTTTGTCATGAACGTTCAAGCTCACATAAAATGGAGGGGTTCCTCCACTTTCTGGTTTGCCATTTACCTCGGGGCCAAAAAGGAGTTTGGGTTGATCATCAAGAACATTTACTGAATCATCCATTCCAGTAATGTTAATGTTAAGGGATTTGCTGATTTGGCTTCTATAGACATCATGTTTAGCCAATTCTGATAAGGGAACAACTATCTTTATTTTTCCTATTTCAACCTCTAGATTGAAATTTTTCTCTGTTTGAGCTCTAGTATTTTGAACAGTTGGGTTTTCTCTATTTTTTGGATCTTCAGTGTTTTTCTCTTTTTCATGAGTGGGATTATGAGTTGAAGGTGTTTCTGAACTAACTTCTGCTGGTTCTTCTATGTTTCCTACGAGAGGAGAAGTATCAAAAAGTTGTTTATTATTTGGTTGGTTATCAGACACATCTTCAATTATTGGATTTGCGGGGTTAGGACCTGTTCTAGACAGAATTTGTACAGGAGGAGTGTTAGTTTTACCTTTGATGTTTTATTTCACAGCTTTCTGTTTGTTATTCTCTGGCACATCAATTCGTCTGCTTCTCAAATTTTATTTTTTATGAACTTCATAAATTGCTGTGTCATAGCCTTCTTTAAAATCAAAAGTTTCTCCTGAATGAGTTTGAAATGTTTCAAGAATGTGATTTTATTGATCATCTTGAGATAGGAAAACTTCTGGGTCATTTTTGTTCTCAGTCACGTTATTTATTTCAACATCCTCGGTAGGCTCTTCAGAAGTTGAACCTTCAACAAAATTTTCTTGGAATGGTGGCTTGATGTTTTGGTCAGGGACATTTTTCCCAATATTTTGGTTCTGATTTCTTCTGAAGTTTGGGTTTCTAACAACATTTTGAATATCACCAGAAGACTTTATTTCGATCGTCTCTACCCTATCTCCCAGTCTTTCCATACCTTTGATGATTGCATCCAGCTTTCTTTCAAAAGTTGAAGGTTCTTCGTTCATAGGCATCCTTCTTTCAGCCCTAGCTCTAGCTCATTTTTCTATGAGGTTAGCTTCAACACTAACCACTATGCTTTGCATTTCTTCTAGGGTTTGGGGGGATCTTTCTCTAAGTGAATATGCTATGTCAGAGTCAAAACCATCAGGGAATTTTACCAGTACTGAATCCGGAGGGGGTCTAAGGTTCTGAGGAACAGCATTGTAGGCTTCGTTAAATATGATGATATAATCTTGCACTGTTTCATTAGGTCCTCTTTTCAATTTTCCAAAGTCAGATAGGATTTGAAGAGGGTCTTTTTTCTTCTCCCATCTATTCAAAAATGCCCTATACAGGGATGGTAAGTCAGCAATACTATTTGGAGCAAGGGCCCTAAACCATGTCCTGACTTCCCCAGTAAGACTCTGGACAAAAATTCTCATTCGAACATCATCAGCGTCAATTTCATAAAATTCAAAGTAATCTGTCATCCTTTTGGTATGTTGTTGAGTAGTATAAGTACCGGAACCGTCAAAAGGGGTGATCTTACTCTGATAGTATGGAGGCAAAGCAGCAGGGTTGCCTGGCAACCTTAACGGAGCATATCTATTGGCCATTGAAAGGTGTAATGGAATAACAGGTGACGATGGTCTGGAAGTGGTGGGGGTATGAGTAGAAGGAATGGCTTGTGTTTGGGAAGCTTGAGGAAAAGTAGCTGAACTTGGGGAAGCTTCAGTAATTACAGAAATGTTTGAAGTTTCTTCAAAGGTATGTTCAGATTGAATGGAATTTTGTAAATGTCTGTCAAGATGATATGAAACAAATCTCAATTGTAAATCTTCAAGAAATAATGGATCTAGAACTAGCTTAGACAATTCAGATTCAGAAAAATTCACAAACAAAGATGTTTCAAATCGCTCATCAAAAGGTATTTCATCAAAATATATAATCTTCACAGGATAGGAATGTGATCTAGAAAGAGGTCTGGAACTTCAAAAACTTTCTTGACTTCCTCGTTCAGAGCTTTCTTGACTTCCTTGTCTTCTAAGAATTCTAGGAATCAGATTTGGATTATTGAATACTAGAGGTGGGTTTGGATCAGGATTTGACCTGGTATAACGAGTTCTTTCAGAAGCCAGTTTTCCTAGACTTTATATTTTTGGTTTTTTGTTTTGAATACAATGAAAGTACAACTTCAGAAAATTATTCAAGAAATTTAAGATTTTTGATTAAAATTTTCTCAAATATTTATTGAACTAGAGAATCTAATTGAACATTTGAAACTAAGGTTTAGTTTATAAGCTAAATCAGAGATAGACTGACGCAGTGTTTATTTACTATGCAGTTGCAGAGCAAAAGAATTTCAAAGGCTACCTGGCTGATCTTCAGACTCTGTCTATAGCTTATAAGCGAACAATATTAACAATAAAAATGATTCAGATCCCCAGTCGAGTCGCCACTATGTTATCACTCAGGCCTTCCTTGAAGTTGTAAGAAAAGGAAAGAAACCCGAGGTAACCACTAACCAACCTTCAGATACAGAATCTAGCCAATCTGTATCCAGAGAGGGCTCTCTCTTTAAAATTTAGCTTTGTTCCTAGAAAATATTAGGCTAGTTATAAGTTCAGGGGTTTGGTTTGAATTTGAATGGTGGAATCCGCCAAATAAGGGCACGATTGAGTATTTTCAGGCCATTGGGCTATGGAGTCGAAAGGATGGCTTTACTGGATTAATATTTCTACACACAAGATGGCTTTGCAGGGAAAGATAGCCAAACAGAAAACAATTTTAGAAATTAAAGTGAATGGAATGGATTTTGAAGGGATGAAAGGCAATTAAGAATCTTTCAACATGTTCAAAGAAAGAAAATGAATGATTAAAAATAAAGAGCAGTTAAGAATTCTTTACTATATTAATCAAAATGCTTAAACCAACGAAACAAGAGAACTTAAGAATTTGTTGCTTATAACCAGTTTAGAAGAAAACATTTTGGAATAATCACAATTGAAATCAGAGTACACTTAAGTAAGTTCTGATTTATTCTTTTATGTCAATTATTCAGAAATGGAACACAGTGATATTATAAATAGATATAAAACTTAAAACATAGGATAGAAAAGACTTATTGAACTGTAGTCTGACACATGAATCCTGCAAAAAGTCTTGAGCTTCAAATCATCATCCAGCAAGCCACAAAGAAGTTTCTCCAAAACACTTTTATTCCAAAAAATCAATGTTATAGCAAAGTAGAAGAATCCACCCTCACTAATTCGATTGAGGGCTTATTTATACAAAAGATTATTTAAAATATCTCATAACAAAAGAGATATAATCTAGGGTGACTAATGAATAAGTTACAAAAATAGAGACAGATGGCCTCATAAATAGGATAAATCAGCTGATGTTGTGTGCTGTCTTCCTCCTTTTTAGAATGTGCTGGAAGCAGTTCCTTTGTTTTAGCTCATTGCTGTCTTCTTGAGTAATTCTTTTCTGACTACCTTGCTTGTCTGATACTCTTTTATTCTTACTGATACACTTTAACTGCTGAGCTGATACTCTTTGACCTTTATTCACCTATTTATCCTTTATCAAGATATACCTCAGTAAAATAGGCAAAAATTTTACCCAAGGATAAATTTTATAAAAGTTCCATCATCTCATTCCACCATTGAACTTCTGGCACTCTGGTTCTTTGCAATTTTCTCAATGTTTCATCAGCTTCGGTGTATTTGAAAAAATTAGGCTGATATGGAAACAAATGTTTTATTTCATGTTCAAGATAAAATTAACTCTCCAATTTTTCATAAAGACTTTTCCCTGTTGGCAATGTTCCTTCTGCTGTACTGGTTGAAGAATTGGCTTGATCATCAACCTCTTTGTTTATTTTCTTAACAAAACTTTCCAAATCCATTAATCTACCTTCTTCAATAATAGGACTGGGCAAACCTTTATTTAACACAACATCAAATCTTTCTTTGAAGGTAAAAATTTCTTGCTGCATGTCTGAACACCTTCTTTCAAAAAATTTCATAAGAGTCCTTTTGGTAAAAACTCTTTTGATTTCTAAGATGGTTCCTGTTCTGTCCTGAATTCCAAATTCTGCAATTTGCTGCTTATTCTGAGTATTCAAAAAATTGATAAGTCTATTGGCTTCTTCTGGCATATTCCCTAACTCTTCCCTTGTTTTTTCAATTTCTTCCAGAGCCAATCTGACTAAATCTTGCTGTTCATATATTATTTGAATAGAAGACCAAACGTTTTTTATTGATTGAATAATGTTATACCAAATAATTTCTTTTAATTCAATTAAAGGTCTTTCCATTGTAAGATCCTTTTCCAATGCTTTAACTGATTTTTCTAGTCTTTTTATTTCTCTTGTCTTCTCAGCAACATTCATTTTTGATTGATCATATTTATTTTCCAGAGTAGAAAGCTGAGACTTTAAGCTTTGGAGTTCTGTCACTTGCATTTTTAATTCATTCATTGCTTTGATTAATTCATCAGAACCCTTATCAGAAGTGTTCACCTGTGTTAGCTCTGCTTGTTGGCCTGTGATTGATGTACCTGTTCCTGTGGTTGCCTGTGCTGTAGTTGCTGGAATAATGGACTCTTTATCTTTTAATGCTTGCTCAAGTTATTTTTCTGTTTCAGCAAGTCGTTCATTCATTTTTAAAAGTAAGTCCATTACCTCTTCTTCTAAATTTTTCTTCATTACTTCCTCAGTCTGAGGGTGCCTTGAAGCTGGTAGTTTCAATTGTTTCCTTAATGCAGCAATATCATCATCTTTCTTTTTAATCAATGCTTCAATACCCTTAACATCCTTTGGATTATGACCCAAACTGATAATTATTTCCTCCAAATATTTTATCCTATTATCCTTTGCTTGGGAAGAAGCTTTCTCAATCTGCAACTGTGTACTGGTGTTTTCCAAAGAATCTTGCAGTTTATGAGCTACCATTGCTTTGTCAATAAGGGTGGAATAGATCATTTCTCCAGTCTGCTTGTGTAATTCAATTTGATCTAATGGATGAATATATTTTTCTAGGACCTCAAAATTGGTCCTGACGTAATCAGCTGCTGTCTATGGTTTTGGCACTTTAGATTTGAAATGGCTCATTAACATTTTCCCTTGTTGAATGTCAAAAGCTGACATCAGTCTCTCTTGATTTTTTGGAGCCATTTTAAGATACTAATTATACACCTGGACCCTGTGTGGATCATTCCTTGCCTTTATACTGATGAAAGTCTTCTTTATATCTCCTGCATCTTTAAGTGGAGGTTTAAAAGAAAATATTTCTGTACTTAGCTGCCTGTGTATTGTCTTTCCTTGAAGACCAGAGTATGTACCACTAACTGAACTTGTTTTCTGACTATCTTCTCTTTCTGGAATATCAATGATTTCTTCAAATGATTCAACTTCTGGAAGTGGATTCAGTTTCTGCCTTTTAGCCTGAGGCTGTTTTGAAGATTCCTTGGGAGGAGTAGGACCTTCAACCTCTCTTTTCTTGCCCTTTTCAATATTCAATGGAGTTTGCAAGTTTGGCATTTCTACAGGATTGGTTTAAGGAGGAACCTGTACTTGTCCTTGAGCCTTAGATGTTTGAGGTTGTTCTGTCATGATGAGTGTTTCAATCACTTGTATTTCAGGCTCTTTCTCTTTTCCTTTAGATTCAACTGCAATTGATGGAATGTTTTCCTGTAATTTCTGTTGAAAATTCCCTGCTGAAGAAGGACCAATGTCTGGTACCTACACTTGCCCAAAAAATTCTAGGTCAAGCATTTTTCCAAGATCTTTCATTACATTGTCCATATTGACTTCTTCACTATCCTGTTCAATTAATGTTCCCTCCACCCATTCATCTTTATTAGCATACTGTTCAATTCCTGGAATCCTATGATGGAAGTAAGGTGCTAATTTATTTTTCATTCTTTTGTCACAAATGAAGCTGAATGGGTCATAAGGGGCCCAGTAGAAACTCTTTTGAAATCCGAAACGGTCTTCTAGTATTCTTTCAGCTTCTTGTCCAGCTTCCCTAGAATTGCATATAAATGGACCTAATTGACCTTTGATTCGGAGTTGGGCTTTCTTCTTTGCATTACAAAAATGAATAATATCAGAGTTATTCATTTTCCTGAAGTACTCTAAAGAAAAAAGTCTCATAGGCACATACTTTGGCAATTTAAATGGACATAATTCACATCCATATATTCTGACTTCTGTATAATTTTGGTACAAGTACCAATCACCAATTTTGTAGTGTTTTGAAAGTTGCAGAGTTTTCTTAATTTCATTGCTGAGTCTTGGAGGAGGAACTCCTGTCAACAAGGTAGTTGCAGGGTGTATAAATAGATCAATGAATTCATTATAGGAATAAGGAGAATCTCTAGAATTATGGGTGATGGCTGACCAAAATATGACAGACCTGGGATTTCCTTGGACATTAAGCTTTTGAACATGGAAAGGAAAGTTTTCAGATTGGTGATATAGCATGAGATGGTAAATGACTGAAGAATACTTGAACACTTTCTCATTCTCTAATCTCATGAATTGATCATGGATTTTGTTGGCTATGTAAGATGCAAAGTCATATTTGACAGAAGGAGGTTGTCTAGGAGTGAAGATAGACAATAATACTAGAGTTAACTCATCAACATACTCACTAGTATTAAAGCCCATCATAAAAGAAATCATATTCAGAATGATCTGGCCCATTTCAGTAAAAAATGCACTAGCATAGGGAGGTGGGCCCTTGGGCTGATGTTCAGGTAACATGAAGGTCTGACAGATGCGTTTTACCTCTTCAGGGGATAACTGAGTAGATTTTTCAAGCAATTCTCCAATGGACAAAGGAGTGAGGTTTTGACCAGGTTCAAAATTGAGCATATCATTGATAGACTGAGCAGTAATAGGGAAAAGGATATTCTGGTTTGGGGATAAAACTGCTCTCTGAACTGGATCATAATTAGCATGGCAATAATGGATAATTTCAGGAAAGATATGGACTGAGGGTAAAAGGTATCTCGGGAAATTAGATTCCCATAACCCAATAATGTCCAAGCCATTCAAATAATTATCTCTGCAGCGACAATGAATTCGAAGGGGGCTTTCACTGAAAACTAAATCTTTGATCTGAAAATCTTTATCCACTAATGGCAAATATTCCAATTCTCTATGAGGGGCGTTCAATGGAGCAACATTTAAAGCCGCCGGGACTTCCATTTTTGGTTCTTGTGGATTCAAAAATGGAAATTCGGGGGTTTTTTATGAAAATGGGGCACAATTACCAGATTTGGAGATAGTAATTATAGTTCTGGGAACTAAAACACATTGCATTGAAGTTTTTTCAGACTGTATTGCGGAATTAAAACTTGAGCGAGGATTTTTAACAGAGTCTAGCAGGAAATCGGAATAAATACCTATTTATGGGAAATGGCAGTGTTTTAACAGGTACAAGCTAACTGCGGATGGTCGCTGGGAAACTGGACTAGCAGAGGTCTTCAGCAAAATTCGGTTAAATAGCAGTTGACAGTAGATTTTTGAATTTCTCAGTATGGAGAGCGCAGTCGTTTTCAGCATGCAGAATGATGAAAAATGTGCGAACTTTTGTTTTATTTACAAAGTCAAACGGGGAGGAATTTTTTTATTATTTTATTAAATGACGCCAGGGTGTACGGTGTACGTGTCACAGGAATGGGCGGTAAGCGGTATATTCCGCACCTCTTTTGGGAGCAGGCGGTATTTCACGAATTGGCAGCGATTCCATTGAGCGAACGACACGTGGTCAGAGCACTGTTTGGAAACCGCTTCCATTTCGCGAGTTAACATTCGGACGATGGATGGGCAGCGGAATGAATGAAGGCCGTGGATCCCTGAGCGGTCGATCGAACGGTGTTTCGGGGTGGGGACATGGGGGAAAGATAATAAGTGGGCCCGACGCGTTTGATTTGCGGAATTGAACTATTAATTAATCTAGATGATTAATTAATTTTGGTTTATGAAGGGTCGGGGTTACGGATGAATTATATTCAAAGTTTGATTTGATGGAAGACTTTGGGTTTCTATTTTTTCGTTTTAAACATATAAAATATATGCTTAAAGCCTTTTTCTCGTATATATTTTATTATATGGTAATTAAATTAATGAAATTCATTTACCATAAGGGGCGGGGATAATTATAAAGATATATTTTTAGCCAAAGGGCATTGTAATGTGGGATTTTTATTTAATCACGTGGGTTAAATACTTTGGCTAAAAACTTATAGTAAGAGGATTTTGGGGATATTATTATAAAAGGGAGTTATATATAATAGGATAAGGTCATTTCTATAAGGATTTAATATATAAAGTTAGAAATTAACATGAAAAATGAGAGAAAGCGCTAAGTATAAAACACCATAATAATGTATTTAACTTATGCTTTGCGTGAAATGGATTTTTATGGATCATTGCATGTTTTTCCTAAGTAAAATGGGATTTTGCTTAGGAAAAGATTTTTATGAATGAATGAGCATGATGATGAATATTTTTAAATACTAAGGTTTTCTCCAATCATTGGGCCGAGGGTCCGGTCCCTCCAAAAGTCAAGGAAATGCCTTGAGCCCCTTTAATCTTCAAATTCCTTAGCACTTAGGGGAAATTAGTAAATTGTTAGGGAAAAATTTAGATGGGAAGTTAATGATTTTGACCTTGTTGTGTTCTGAAATTCTGCCAATGTGGTGTTCTGCCTTTGCACTTGGTGATGAAAGTAAAAGATTACAAACATTTTAAAGCCATCATTCATCACATGTAATTCAGTAACAACATCTACCTACCCTACTTACTTACTCTACCATTTTCTCTTCTTTATTAGGGTGCACTTAGACTGGCAAACCCTTAACAATCTTCTTTTTCTTTTACATGGCAAATCTATCTAAGTCTACACTTATTACATCCAAGGGCTCAGATTAAACTGTTGAGCACCTTTTATTAACTCTACCTATCTACTTATCTGCCAAGATTAAACTATTTGGTCAGATATTTGCTCTCTATTCTACAGCATGAAATTGAAAAATGAATGAGTCAAGTTTAAAAAGTTTGACCCTTCATAAATTGTGGCAAAAGTCTTGACAAACTGCACACAATTTTGTTTATTACAGAAAATGAAATAGTAGTGGCATTTAGACTTGCACACTTTCCTGGTCTATTTTTGTTTGGGGTTCATTTCTTTCACTTTTTTGACCATTTTATTTTTTCACCCTTTGATTTTTCTTTTAGGGTATAACCTCTTTACATTTTTTTAAATTTTTTGATTTTTCGATTTTTTAAGAATATGGAACACCTTTGCACAAGAAAAAGATTTGAACATATTGCATAGTTCAATAAGACAATCATGAAAAATGACACCTATTGGTATAGGAGTCTAACATATTCAAGGGAATAAATACCAGAAATCCAAATTATCAAAAGCACTTCAACTGTAAAGCAGAAAAGAAGAATACACTTGCAATAAATGGAAAAGCATAACACAGGGAACAAAAATGAGATCCACTAGAGACTGGGCCCTTAGCCACCGGCAAATACTGCTTAAATACTCCAGAATATTTGAATGAATTTCAACGTGAATTGTATATTAATCATCACAGTCAATTGACATCACAATACGATATCATTGTTCAGAACTACGTTCTATGAATCACAATTACAAATTACGCAGAAGTGAAAGATACATGACTCCTGAGAACTAGGTCTCCCTATCCCTTTATAGCTAAAAGGAAAGATAAATGTGAGCCCTCAAGATCAGGGGATCCTGAGGGATCCATGACAAAATGCTATCCTCAAACATTTAATTCGTTCTTGTGCTAATCCTTACTGATTTGTCTTCCAATTCGACCGCATTTAACACGTCTTCTTTCCTGTGATTAGGTCCTGCTGTTCCTTTTTGGGAGCAGCTGTTGTTCCATCTATTATTTTTCAGCATAAAAAGAAATGGGAATTAGTTTGGACTTTTAAATCGTATCAGGATCATTTTTCATTCATTCTTCATCAAAATCCTTTCATTATATTATTATATCATGGCACAAGATGGATAAGAAAGAGGAAAAAGGACAGTAATGAAGAGTAAATACATACCTATTGCAAGGCTCAACAACTGAACCGAATAACAATCTATAGAAATCAAGCAACAATTGAATTGAATTCAACAACAATCTAAATAAACTGAACAACAATGGAATTGAATGGAACAACAGTCTAACTAAGCTAAACAGTAATGGAATTGAATTGAATCAACAGTCTAGCTAACTGAGAAGTAATGGAAAAAAATCATAACTAGATGAGTAGTAATGGAACAACAGGATAACTAAGCTGAACAATAATGGAACAATAGGATAACTAAGTTGAACAGTAATGGAACAACAATATAACTGAAGCGAATTAAATACATAGTACATCAATTATTTAAGTAATTTTGCAATGGAATTCTCCTTATGACTTAATTAATCAACATTGATCGATGGTTGAACACTTCATTATGCTAAAGGAAGAATGAAATTCATAAAGACAAATAATATTGAAATCAGCTTATTCTACTATCTGTAACTCAAATGCAATGGTATTAAAAGAATTGGAATCATCTACTGATAACGAAATATTGCCATAAGTCGAAAAATATGATTCGATTGTCCTAATTCAAGAACGCAATTTCTAACAATCCTAAAGAAATAGAACTGTAGCTTTATTGAATGGAAATATACTTTACAACTGCATCAGATACTTAAGAATTGGCTTTGCAGCTACATAAAGTATGAAAACTTGTGTGGAACTTCTAGAGGTTGGGCCCAGACCACCAGAAGCCCTAGCGCAATAAAAGCTTCAAAATATTATTGTTCAAAGATCTATATTACATCCAGTGATGTTACAAAAACACAATTAGATAGACTATTTCTGATGTGTCTATTACAGAATGAATTTCCTATCCTATCTCCAACTCCCCTTCTCGTCTGTCCTTCGCCCTTTTAAAGGCGATTTCAAAAATTTGAAAGTATTTCCCAAACGACAGCCCACTATGTGTGTCTGTCATTTGAGTTCTTGGACTCGAATTTGTCTATCTGCCTTCTACCAGCCACTGGGAGTTACCAGGATTTCATATGTTTGCGTTCATTGGTTGGCTTCCATTTCCTATTGGTCCAGCCATTCTGCCTTCCTGCATGCGGAGATTAGAGAAGTCAATTTTATATTAAAAAAAAATCCTTCTCATCATTAGTATAATTTTTCTCATCTTCATAATCTTTTATTATCTTTATTGTTAATATGAAGAGGAATTCCCCCAAAATTATAACATAATTTGAAGTACTTACAGGGTGAGAACATACCTTAATTTGGGCCCAGCATACTCCCCTGCTTACCTAGTTGCATGTCCTCATGAAAACAGATGATTGAGATGTAGCTGCATTAAGGAGTAGGCACGGTAGGCTTTTTCGTTGTATGCTCTGAAGCCTTGTTTTTGTTTCATGAGTGCAACGGCAGTGCCTGTGGCTCCTTCTGGTAATTCGTAATTGTGATTATAATCCTTGGGAGGATACCAGAGGAGAGGGTTTTTTTATCTACATCCCAACCAGGCAGGCCCCATGTTGTAGGCCAGGCTGCTGTATGAAAGGAATTTGGAGGCAAAAGCCTTGAAATTCCTGTAACTGAATGGCTCCCTATTCTTCACATTGTTCGTGGAGGCCATCCATCTTTGCTTGGGTGCTGCTAAGGCCGCTTCACAAATGTCCCCAAAGTATTCTCGTGCATTTTCTATAATATATTTATGGATGATTCACATCCTGGTCCTCACAACTTGCCTTCTCATGAAGTTTTTTTGTTGGATGATCAATTGCATGGGTTTTTTAGGCTCCCCCCTGACCCATAAATCTAGGCTATGCTCTCTTTTTTGGAAGATGTTGTAGGCTTTGGCCCACCTGATCTGGTTTTTAGCAAATGAAAGGAAGGCTTGCAACTGCACATCCCCTATGAAGGGGCTAGGGTTTTTGTCTGTGTATTATTCTAAGAAGAAGTTATAAATGTAAATCTTACAGAAGAGGCACTGGATTTGCTCATCCTGATCGTTACAAAAATGGACAAATTCTTCTATGGTCCTGAAAGTAGTGGATTTTCCTACCCTGACAGCTTTAACTTTCAAGAGTAAATATTGTTATGTTAGGAACAAGGCATAGTTGGTTGCTGAAACTCTACATGATAGCGCATCATTATATAGAGAGCAAATTGTATAGATTTTCTTCTTAGCTTGCTCCACCTTCTCTTGTACCACTTTAAACTTTTCCTACTCTCCTCTAAGCTGGGAGAATGTCTCATCTTCTGTGGAGGAGAGGTTAGTGAAATTTTTTAGCAGTGCTTGATATTCTTGTAATGCCACCACATCCTTCCTGCACTGTGTTATTTCATGTCACACTTGCACTAGTTCGTTGCTTAATTTCTGGTTGGCGGCTTTCTCTACTAGATGGGCATAGGCAGGGGCTTCCTCTATTTGGGTCCCCTTTTCCTCTATAACCTTCTGCTCAGTTTGGGTGGAGGCTTCGATGGTGTTTTCCCGTTCTATCTACACTTCAGCCTCGGTGGTGTCTGCTAGGTTGGTCTGTATTTCAGTTTCAGTAGTAGTTATCAAATTAGTTTGTATTCCAATTTCCATGGTGTGAGCTAAGTCAGTTTGCATTTCTCTTTTGACAGTATTTACTGGTTCTATTTGAGTTCCTACAATAGAGGTTTTTGTCTTCGGCTTCCGGGCCCTTCTTTCTTTCTTCAGTTTTTTTCTTAGATATTTTACCAATTTCTTCAATCTCTTGTAGGTCCTTCTTAGTTTCTCACTCCTCCTTTCATCTAAATCTTCACCTGTCCTTATTTCAGTAGGTGGTAGGGGAGAGGAATTCCCATTTTCAGGGATAGCGTCTAAAATGGTGTTCCGATTACCTCTTTAGAATTTACCTCAATGTGAGGGTCCTGACTAGGAGGAGCAATGCTACCTCCTCGTGATAAAGGGGTTGTCTCTGTGTGTGTGCTCTACTCCACAAGGACAGTGTCACCTGAATGATCCTATGATTATAATCTCTCCTCTATCTATCCATCACTATACGCTTCGTAATTATTGATAGGAGACAGAGCCTCATCATCTCGCAGTTCCTCTTGGTTAGGTAGGATGTTAGTGTGACAAGAGCTACTGGGGGTGACAAATTGATCAAAAATTTCCTCTTGCTCCCCTGCTCCCAATGTGTTTCTCGATTCATATTTTGTCCTTATTTGTATTACGACTCGATCCATTTCCTCCTCAAACTCTTGCAAGGGTGCATGGGATGGTTCTGCTTCCTCCATGAGGTTCGAGGTTCCTTGGGGTGTCTTGGACAATTTTTTCCTGCTTGGCTCTGACGTTGAGGTTCAGGTGCTTTTTCTTCTTGGCGTATTTACCCTGGGGGGCTCAATTTTGGTTCCGTCAAGGTTTTCTTCTGGTTCCTATGCCTCAAGGCTAACGAAATTATCCTAGGCTATCTGCTGCCTATCTAGCTCATGAATGATGATTAGTTTTATTAACCCTTGGTGACTAACCATTTCTTGGGTATTCTTGGCTTTCCTCAATAGAACAACAGTATCATGCTTTACAGAATTTAAAAAGGCAGGCAGATTAATTGAAATTTTTTGTTTAAGTGCAGCTAAAATTTTGAGCTATCGAGGTTTTACCACATCCCAACATCCTTTACATGTAATAAAATTTTTGATGAATGCCGCCAGCTCCTACCATGGCTGGTGTAAAGAGGCAGGATTAATCCCTCTGTTTTTTCGTTCCAATGGTTCATCCGAGTCCTAGTATGCTGCTACTACTTCTCTCAGGAGGAGATGCTTCTCTGCCCATCTTTATCCTTGCGCTGGTATTCCAGAAACTTCCTCTGTAATTCCCTCTGTGACTGGTATAGTTCAACCTTTGACTCTGGTTTTCCCTTCCTGCAAATTTTTCCAATTGCAATTCTCATGTCGAATCCCTGTAGTCTGTGTACATATGTCAGCCATCTAGCTTGTTGGAGGATGGCACTCGCTGCCTCTAAAATTGGAAAGTTTGCAGGCTCGCTTTGAAGGGTATTTCCTCCCATAGTTGATATGCTCTTTTCCTCTGATTTTTTTTCTTCTTGGCTCTGTTTTTTCAACTAGATGTTGTATGAAAATGAAAAGGAGATTGTAGCTCTGCATAGATAATCTTCATGCCTTAATTTTAGTGTTCCTCTGGTCTTATCGATGTGTCTAACGAGATTTGTACAGGGATTTCACATGCTTGCCGAATTAAGTCCAATTACACCCCCTCCCTCGAAGAAAGGGTGCCCACGCCCTCAAGTACAGGAGAGATTTGGTCGCTCATGAATGCAGACAGGGGAATGTCAGAATTTGGTAATGATAATCTGTGTGTGAAGGAGCGGGCAGTTGAGTAATTACTAACATATGTGGTAAAAAGGTCAGATTTAGAAGTTTTCATAATTGTATCTTGTGCAGAAGTGACCGAAAAGTGAGAGGAAATAGCATAGCCATTATTGTGATATGATGTCCTTACATGACTGAAAAGTTATGATGGAAGCAAGACTGAGTCAAGTAATGATTAGCGTTGTCATCCCGAAGTTCAAAATATGTATACATATAATTGTTAGTTATTCTTATGGTACGTCATAATTATTACTAATTCGAGTAATAGCTTGTGGTCGAAGACTGGAAGACAAGGTGTATATAAAGGCAATTGGCTATTGAAGGAGCATACTTTCATACTAGAAGTAGAGCCACTGCTGCCAGCAGGCATTCATAGCCTTCACAGGGTTGTTATTTTAACCCGAAAAATGAGCCAGGATCCTTATGTAAGAATAGTTGTTTTGCCAATTTTATGGAGAGATCACCATGCTGGTATGGTGGCTAGATAACCATGGTGCCACTCACTAAAGTTGTAGCAAAGTGATCAGGCTGGCTCATGATGAGACCTACTATCCTTCAAGTCATTAAGAAGGTCATTACCCTGGTGTGGTGGCCATAATGGGCATGTCACTTGCTACACCCTTATGAACATGGTAGGTTGCCTCGTGATGAGACCTCCTATCCTCTCTTAAGTTTTGCATGTAAATTTAGTACTTCCTTTTGAATTGTAACATCTTGATCTATAAGGAGGTCACTGTGCTGGTCTGGTAGCTAGATAGTCATAATTCCATTCACTAGAATTGTAACAAAGTGATCAGGCCGGCTCGTAATGAGACCTCCTATAATTCTAGTAGATGAGAAGGTCATTACCCTAGTGTGGTAGCCATTGTGGGCATGTCACTTGTTAAATCCCTATGATCATGGTAGGGTGGCTCATAATGAGACCCCATATCCTCTTAAATATTTGCATGAACACATAATGATTTCTTTTTATACATAGAGGGAGGCTCATTGACTTTTTAAGAGTGAGGGATGGTGAAAGAAGAGAAAAAATTCCAATGCCATTAATACCCCTTGTTCCATTTCTTCATGCTGCAAGGACATATTACCTGAATAGTGCAAAAGGATATATCATCATAAGGTCCTGTATTGTATGATATCATATTTGAACTATGGGTGACTTAGCCTTTCATTTCATGTGTGCATAATGTCAGCTTCCTGTTTAAGAATTATAGTGCCAAAGGGCCATCATATTTGTAATTTTACCATTTTCCCTCTCTCTTCCAACTGCCATCCCCTACTCAAGGTTACTCAATTACAAAAATAATGGCTATAGCAGTTGTTCAGAGATTGAGTAGCAACTGTTCAAATATTGCTCGGCATAACTAAAAAATGCTCAAAAATGGTTGTTCAATTCAAATGACCAAAAGCCATTCAAAGATCGAATAACAATTGTTCCCGAATTGAACAACAAAAATAAAGACACAATAGTGAACAACTGTTCAGTTCGATTTAACAACAACCATCCAAGAAGTGAACAGCAGTTGTTCAAGAATTGAACAAAAAAATTAAAAACATGAAACGACTATTGAATTATAGTTGAATCGGGAGTCGCTCAAAGACTGAACAGTAGTTGTCCATGAATTGAACAGCACAAATAAAAACGCCAAAAATGGTTTTTCAATTCGACTGAGCAATAGTCGTTTAGAGATTGAACAACAGTTGTCCATGAATTGAACAGCACAAATAAAAACACAGCAAAAGGCTGTTCAATTTGGTTGAACCACGGTCGTTCAAAGATTGAACAACAGTTGTTCTTGAATTGAACAACAAAAATAAAAACATAAGCGAATAGCTGTTCAGTTCGACTGAACTTCAACCGTTCAAATATTGAACATTAGTTGTTCACAAATTGAACAACAAAGTAAAAAAATGTAAAAACGGCTATTCAATTTTGGTTGTATCAACAGCCATTCAAAGATTGAACAACAAATTTTCATGAATTGAACAACAAAAAATAAAAACACTGCAGATTGTTGTTCAATTGAGCAGTAGTCATTCAGAGATTGAAAGACAATTTCTTGTGAATTGAACAGCAAAAAGAAAAACACAACCAATGGCTGTTCAATTCGACTAAACAACAGCTGTTCAAATATTGAACAACAACTATCGTTCAGAGATTGAAAGACAACTGTCTGTGAATCGAACAGCAAAAATAAAAAAACAAAGCAAATGGATTGATGTTCAATTGAACAGCAACCATTCAAATATAGAACAAAATCTATTTTCGAGTTGAACAGCAATAAAAACACAATCTTACAAGGAAAATAAATTGCAAATTTGAAGAAAGTACGACAAGGAAAAAAAATTACATACATTATTTATAAGTGATGCTGTCAAACCTCTCATGTACTTGATTTTGTGGGGTTATCACCCCCTTGCACCACAACTTGGATGGTGGGATCGTTTTGTACCTGTTGACGGAAAGATTCTTTCATGAGATGTTTGTGATTGAGGCGTACTCTGTGTCCGTTAACTCGAAATGTTGAACCAGACCCATCTATGGTGGTCAAGGTGAGGGTACCATTGCTATGTACTTCCTGAATCTCATATGGACCGAGCCACCTTGTTTACAGTTTTCCTGGAAAGTCTTGGAATCTGGAGTCATAGAGGAGTGCCCAATCTCCTTTTTCAAATACCTTCATCTTTATTAGGTTGTTGTGCCAGTTGGCTCGATGTTTTTGAATGATCGTTGTGCATTGCAGGAAAAGAAGTCGAATTTCGTCCAATTCATTTATTTGTTGGAGTCTCTTAGCTTGAGCTTCTATTAAGTCTAATCCCACTTCCTGGGTTTTTCTCAGAGTTTTAATTTTGAACTCAATAGGGAAGATAGGTTCTCTCCCAAATACTAGCTGATATGGTGAATATACAGTGGTATTTTGCCAGGTTGTTCGATAAGCCCATAAGGCTTCTAGTAGTTTAGTGGTCCAGTCCTGGCGATGTGCTGCTACCGTCTTGGTAAGGATTTCCTCCAGGACTTTGTTGGTGCTTTCAACTTGCCCATTGGCCTACGGGTGGTAAGGAGACGTAACTCTGTGGATGATATGGTGATTTATTAAGGTAGATGTGATCTTATTGCCTGTGAATTGTGCCCCCCCATTGGTTATCACTTCCCTTGGCAAGTTGTATCGCAAAAATAGTTCAAAGAGAAACTTAATTACTGATTCTTCCATGGCTCTTGACAAGGACACTATTTCTACCCATTTGGTAACACAATCTGTGGCAACTAATATGTGGGCTTTCTGGTTTGATGGTGGGTTGAATGACCCAATGAAGTCCAACGCCCACTGTTCAAATGATTCCACCACCAATTTTGGTAGTAGCAGAATTTCATTAGCTTGGTCTGGGCAGCCTATTCTTTGGCAGCTATCGCAGGCCTGGACATACTTCTTTGCGTCTTTGAAAATCGTAGGCCAATAATAGCCTAATTGCAACACTTTATGCCCTGTGCATCATTATGTGAAATGGCCACCACAGGGTTCATCGTGACAGGCTCGTAAGATGCCATAGATTTCATCTTCCCTTATGCATCTGCATATGTTCATATCGACCCCTGTATGGAATAGGTATCCTCCAATCCAAGAGAATATTGCACTGCATTGTACAATTAATTTTTGTTCTCTCGTTGTTAAATGTCTGGGTAGCTTCCTCACTACCAGATAATTTGCCACATATGCATACCATGTTGTTTTGACCGCTACAATAGACAGGTGTTCTTTAGGGAATTGATCGTCAACTGTTAGCTTGTCATCTATCTTGGGGACTCTAGACAGGAAGTCTGCGACCACGTTTTCCTTCCCTGGACAGTATTTGATCGTTATATCGAAATCCTGCAACAATAGTAGCCAATGAGTTATTCTGACATTCGTGATTGGTTTATTAGCTAAATATCTAATAGTAGAGTGGTCAGTATACAAGAACACTTGATATCCGGTTATATAGTGCCTGAATTTATTGATACATAAATGACAGCCAGGAATTCTTTTTCGTTCACTGTATAATTTAATTCGGTAGGAGTAAGGTTTTTGCTGATATGATAAATAGCATAAGGCTTTCGGTCTTCTTCTTGGCCAAGGAATGCTCCTATTGCTATATCAGATGCATCAGAAGAGATGTGAAAGGGAAATTTCCAGTTAGGACCTTGTAGGATTGGTGTTGTTGAGACCAGCCTCTTCAAGTTTGTAAAATTGGTGTCACATTTTTTAGTCCAATGGAATTCAAAATTCCCAATCAATGCATATAGAGGTTTAGCTATCTATGAGAATTTTTTTATAAATCTGCAATAATATTATGCATATCCCAGAAAACTACGCACCTCTATTTGTGTACAAGGTGTGGCCAACAGAAGGTTTACCTCTATTTTAGCCGGATCTACCTGTATTTCAGCTGTAGAAATGTAGTGACCTAGGATTACCCCCTCAGTCATCATCATGTGGCATTTTTCATTGCTTAGACATAGTCTAGTAGCAATACATCATTCTAACACTTTTTTCTAGAGCTTGATCAAAGTCTTCCCCATAGGATGTAAAATCATCCATATAGATTTCAAGTCCTTTGTTTATTAAGTCAGAAAAAATGCTAATTATGGCTCTCTGAAATTTTGTTGGGGCATTACATAATCCAAACGGTAAAACTCTACAAGAAAAAGTGCCCCATGGGCAAGTAAAGGTTGTCTTATCTTGGTCTTCGGGAGCTATTTTCATTTGATTGTATCCACTGAATCCGTTAAGAAAGGAGAAGAACCATTTCCTAGCAAATGTGTCAAGGACTTGGTCAATGAAGGGGAGGGGGAAATGGTATTTCTCCGTTGCCTTATTTAATTCTCTATAATCTATGCAGATTCTCCACTTCCCATTCTTTTTCGGGACGACCACTAGAGGGGAGACCCATTTGCTGTCTGAAATACGATAAATGAAATTTACATCTAATATTTTTTGCAGCTCCTCTTTTACAATCTCTTTTAAGTGTGGGTTTAATCTTCTTTGGGGTTGTCTAATGGGGCGTGTTTCCTTATCAGTATAGATGTGGTGCGTGCAAAGTTGTGGGTCCAAACCATTCATGTCTTGGTAGTCCCACGTAAATGCACCTTGGTGCTTCTGGAGGACTTTTATGAGTTTCCGTTTTTGGTTGTCATCCAAGCTGCCATTAATATTCAGAACCTTTCCTGGCTTGATCTCAATAGGTATGTTGTTACGAACAATGGTTGTGGAGATATGTTGAGTCTCGAAGTCTGTCACAGGATCCTCTTGATCTTCATGTTCGAGGACTATTTTCAAAATTTGGCATTTCAGATTTTCAAGCTTGGGTGAATGATTCATAAAGTTATTAATTACATCATATTCAGTTTGATCCTTGAATTCGAGAGCTTCTAATAGTGTCAGAGGTGGAAAGATGTTTTTCTCCCAATATGTATCTGGATGTTTGTGAATTTTTACCATGGGCAGGCTTGGTTTGGTAAGCGGATAAATAATGATATTTTTTTAAAGTCTCCTCTAGTGATATTCATGCTACCTGCTCAACAGCCTATGTAAGCATTTGCTATGGCCATCCAAGGTCGCCCAAGAATCAATGGGTGCCTTTCCATCTTGTTTTTTGGATTAATGACTAAAAAATCATCTTGGTATTCCCATGAATCCACAGAGACCATGATTTCTTGCACTATACCTTCTGGTCTAATAACAGATCTGTCAAGTAGTTCCAGAAGTGTGGTTGTAGCTTCTAAAGCTGATATGCCCAGTTTTCCATAAGCTCATGTAGTTAGGATGTTAATTGCAGCCCCCAGGTCAACCAATGTGTTTGGAAATGAGTGTCCAGAGATTTACACGGTTACAATGGGGTTTCCTGGGTCTTCATATTTTACAACTGATTCTCTACCTAACAACAAGTAAGATAGCATTCCTACCACATGAACGGTGGGTGCAACCTTTGTTTTCTTAATTTATTTTTTACCACATAATTCTTTGACTGTCTTTGCATAGATGGGAATTTCTTGGATGGCCTGGAGAAGAGTAATTTTGATAAAAAAAAGGTTTCTTAATTCCCCCAGGATGTCAAAATCTGGAGTGATTATAGGCTTGGGTAGATTTAATATTTTAGGAAATGGAGGCGGAGTCACCCTAAGTTCTTCATGCCTTTGTTGATCAATTGTTTCCTTCTCTTTACCTGTTTCTATTATATTCGTTAGGCTAGGCTCTGTTGAGGTTTCAAATTGGGACTAAGGTGGAGTTGTGGCCTCTATAGGTAATATGGTACGTCCTAATCTTAACCTCAATTCATTGCATTATTTCTGTTCGGCATTGGGTTTTGGATTTTCTATGATCTAGATTAGTTGAACTGGTCTGTTATTGGGATTAAGATTGGGTTAGGCTGGCAATTGAGGGCGTATGGCAGGCTACTGGTTATGTTTAATTGGGTAGGGAGCTGGAAACGTAGGTTTATTTTGGGTCCCTTCTCCTATCAGTAGATTGGCCATTCCCATTGGTCATTTCCAGTTCCAATTGGTGTTTCGAGGAGGGTTTGGCCATTGGATTTGATACGAGACATTCTGCCAATAAGGGGGAGAGCAAGGGAAATTCTGCCAATTACTCCCTGATGGAGGTTGCGTAGGCCAAGGTGGAATAGGAAATGCTTGGTTTGGCCAAGTTGGGAAGGGGTTTTGAGTCTACGAAGTTGTTGCAAGGTTTTGTTGGCTAAACTGCGGCAACAACACCTAAATTTTGTTGCTGAAAGAGGTGGATTTTTATTGACAACTCTAGTGCTTTCTCATTTAATTATCAACCCGGGGTAAGTCTTTTTATTTCAAGAGTGTTGACACAATATATGTGAGTCAGGTCATATAACAGATGTTCCTTGTCACTTATGAGTAAGAATTTGCTAACTTCCTAAGTTTTCTTATCCTACGAGGGGTGGTTTGGATTGGTTTTTAACCTAAGATTGAGCAACAAGATTTTGCATCTATCTAAAGGAATTAAACAACAATCTAAATAAACTGAACAACAATCTAGAGAAATCAAGCAGTAGTTGAATTGAATTCAACAACGATATAAATAAACTGAAAAACAATGGAATTGAATGGAACATCAGTCTAACTAAGCTAAACAGTAACAGAATTGAATTGAATCAGCAGTTTAGCTAACTGAGCAGTAATGGAACAACAACATAACTAGTTGAGAAGTAATGGAACAACAGGATAACTAAGTTGAACAGTAATGGAACAACAGTATACCTGAAGTGAATTAAATAAATCGTACAACAATTATTTAAATAATTTTGCAATAGAATTCTCTTTATGACTTAATTAATCAACATTGATTAATGGTTGAATGCTTCGTTATACTAAACGAAGAATGCAATTCATAAAGACAGATAATATTGAAATCAGCTTATTCTACGATCTGTAACTCAAATGTAGTGGTATTAAACGCATTGGAATTATCTACTAATAATGAAATATTTCTGTAAGTCAGAAAATACAATTGTGATTGTCCTAATTCAAGAATGCAATTTATAATAATCCTGAAGAAAGAGAACTGTAGCTTTATTGAATGGAAATACACTTTACAACTGCATCAGATACTTAAGCATTGATTTTGCAACTACACAGAGTATGAAAACTTGCGTGGAATTTCCAGAGGTTGGGGCCAGACCACCAGAAGTCGTAGCGTAGTAAAAAATTCAAAAGATTATTGTTCAAAGATCTATATTACATCTAGTGATGTTACAAAAACAAAATTAGACACACTGCTTCTGATTCGTCTATTACAGAATGAATTTCTTATCCTGTCTCTGACTCCCCTTCTCATCTATCCTTTTCCCTTTTAAAAGCGATTTCAAAAATGCAAAAGTATTTCCCAAACAAGAGCCCACTGCGCATGGTTTTCGTTTGAGTTCTTTGACTTGAATTCGTCTGTTTGCATTTTTCCGTCCACTGGGGGTTACTAGGATTTCATATGTTTGCGTCTGTTGGTTGGCTTCCGTTTCCTATTGGTCCAGCCATTCTACCTTCCTGCATGTGGATATAAGAGAATTCAGTTTTATATTACAAAAAACATCCTTTTCATCATTAGTCTAATTGTTCTCGTCTTCATAATCTTTTATTCTCTTTATTGTTAATATGAAGAGGAATTCCCGCAAAATTATAACATAATTTGAAGTACTTACTAGGTGAGAACATACCTTAATTTGGGCCCAACAACAACACTCACTTGATTTTGCACACATGCGATTCTCCATCGATGGTCCCAAATCCTTTCGACTGGTCTATGTACACTTATTCCTCAATCACTCCATTGAGGAAGGATGTATTTACATCCATTTGATGTATCTTCCATCCCATCTACATTGAAAGTGAAAGAATAGATCTGATTGACGAGTACCTTGCAACTGGAGCAAAGGTATCCTCGTAATCAATTACATCCACCTTACAAAACCCCTTGGCCAAAAATCTGGCCTTGTGTTTCTCCACACTCCCATCTGCTACTTGCTTCACCTTGTAGATCCATCTGGATTCTACATATGACTTGTCCTATGGTTTTGGGACAACTTCTCATGCACTTCTCCTAATAATTGACTCATACTCCACTACAATGGAATCAACCCATACTGTTTGTTTCACTGCTTCCTCGAATGAGGATGGATTATCCTATACACTCTCGATCATAAGCGCCATGTAGCTAATGTACTTCTTCGGGGACCTCATTTTCCTGCGTTGTGATGTCGGTGCTCCAAAATTATCTCTAGCATCATGAATCAACCTGTCAGCCTCTCTGGTGCACTTCCTTCCATCTCTGGATGTACGTTCATGCGTGGGTGCTTCCACTCTCTGATTATGTTCTTGTGGTTTCTCCACATCTTGAGGCTCTTCTTTTGGAGCTAAGGGCTCCTGAACTGTATGCAGCTGAAGCTCCCTCTCAAGGGAAATTCACATGGCCTTCTCTTCATTGAATTTCACATCTCTAAAAACCAATATCATCCTATGAGATGTCAGGTACACCTGATAGTTGTGATGTGTATCAATGTATCCCAAAAATATTCCCAACTCAACTGTTGGTTCTATATTTTTCCATGCATATTTGGTTACATGACAGTAAACTGATGAAACAAAAATTCTAAAGTGCACCACATCTGGTTTCTTACCTAAAAAATCTTCCTCTGGTGTACTCACATTGAGAATCTAATGAGGAATTCTATTATGCATAAATATTTTTATGTTGCATGCTTCAGCCCACAAGTGCAATAGTAGGCCCTGATCATGCAACATCACTCATGTTTCTCCCATTGTAGTTCTATTCTTTCCTTCTGCAACCCCATTCAGTTTCGGGTTACGAGGTGTTCTAAATTCCTGTTGAATGCCTTGAATTCATTTGACACATATTCTCCACCATTGTCACTCTTAAGAGCCTTCACCTTATTTCCTGTGTCTTTCTCGACAAGCGCTTTGAACTCACAAAATTTTGAGAACGTCTGATATTTATTTTGCATGAAGAATATCCAACACTTGCATCAAAAATCATTTACAAAAAACACATGATACCCGTGTTTCACTATGGATGATGTTGAGAAATATCCACATACATCTGAGTGAAATATTTCAAGGACCGCCTTCGCTCAACTGCCCTTATCATCAAAGGTCGATTTTGTGTACTTCCCAAATGGAAACCCTTTGCATGTATCACTCTGCTCAAGTGCACCCTTGGGAATTCTTGTAGAAATCTACTGCATGATCTTCAAAGTACCATGGTGTAGATGGACCAATCTTCTATGCTATAACTCACCGATGCCTAGGATCTGCACCTTCTCTACTTTTGTGCTCAAGGAAACACATTCTTCTACATGTAATTTTTAGAGGTTCTTTACCTGAACCCCAATCTTCTTCACCTATCGCGTGTCTATGTGATGAAAAAACACCTTTCCTTTGCTAAATATCACATCGTGGCCACAATATTCCAACATAGTAATTGAAACTAAATTCTTCTTTAGATCTAGAACATACTTGACATATTTTAATGTGACATGAGTACCAGAATCCCTCTGAAAGGTAACAATACCTATGTTGGTCATGCTATACCTCCGATCATATCCCATGTCAATCTGCATATGGAGGTCCTTCTCCTCCAATTCGTTGAAGAACTCTTTGTTGTCGGTCATATGGAATGAAGCTCCACTATCTAGGTACTACAAAGAACCCATCACTGATGACACCATGCATGTGATGAGGGTGAAATCTAACTCTAATTTTGAAGCAATAGTTTCACCTACTACTCCTCTTGAGGGCTTCTTGTCATCCTTTTTGTGCGGAGACTTATGGCACATGGAGGTTTTCAAATGGTTTTATAGTTTCAGTTAAGGAACTATGGTTGAGTTGGAAGTTCATATATGCCACAAAATATATGTTGTATTGTAATACTACACACAAATACACACACATATATAAAGGTTGAAAAAAAAACCTTGTTGGTTTTCCTAGGTTTGGGTTTCCACGATAGAATTTCTATGTAAATTTATGTGCTTTCCATTGTCTCTTTTTTGTTTCATTAAAAACCTATTTGAAACTATTAATTGTACAAGGTTAAAACTTACAATCCTCCCTCAGATACTAACAAGGAGTCCAACAAGGTAGAGAATATGAAGTCTACTCTCTTTCATACATATGGATTCATTGTGTTATCTTCTGACCACAAAGCTAAGGCTTGTGGTGTTTCATAGTGTACCCACACTAGGCCAACAGAAACAAATGAATACCTTCACTCAATTAGTACTCCTTATATAATTTCCTTTTTTTAGTGCTTTTTGTGCATAACTTCAACTAATTTATTTTTGTGCATAGCTCCAACAAGATTTCTCAACAATCCAAGTAGCCTTCTAACTCATGCTAAAGGCTTCAACACTAACTTCCTTCACAAATCAGGTAGTCCAAAGTTTCACATGGGCTGCAACTATTCAAAAGGATTATCTCTCCCTTATACTCAACATTTTAGTCTTATTATCCATGTGTGTTTTTGGTTCACTCCATTGTTTACTCAGTTTCATGCATACATGATCATATTCCACTTTCCTGATCCTTCCCTTGTTTTTCTCCACTCACATACTCACACTCTCTTCCTCTACTTATGTTCACAACTAAAATTCATTTCCTACCATCCACTTACTCTAACCCCATGCACTCTAATAAATGTGAGAACATGGATTCCTTCCTTGGGTTGTTGTTAAACAGTGCAACTAAGGGCTAATTTCCCTTCCAAGAAGCCTGTTATGAATAATATATACATAGACATAGACATAGAAATATACATAGACATAGAAATAGACATAGACATAGACATAGACATTTACATATACATATACATACATACATACATACATACATACATACATACATACATACATACATACATACATACATACATACATACATACATACATACATACATACATACATACATACATACATACATACATACATATATAACAATCACAAGTAATGAATAAAAAACTAATAATTAGTGTTGAAGAGTCATGTCTCTAAGGACATGACCATTCATGAATGTGTACCTACCTAGGTATATAATTGGGACCATCAATTGTAATCAAATCAAATCATGTCTTCTTGTATGTATTGTTGATGTTTTATCTACAATTACTGTCAATGAGGATAAAAAATTGAAGTAATTGTTGCAAGCATAGAACATACCATAAAATTTAACAGTTGCACTATTAATCCAAATAGAATATGTACATAGCCCATACCTCTAGAACAATTTGGTACCACTCCCATTCTTTGTCATAACTGCTACCATTTAGGTAGTTCAACTTCCAAATAAAAAATCTGAACATAAATTGAGGTAAGATAGGAAACTTCTTAGAACCCCCTAGCAACTTCCCATAGGCATCAAGTTCTATGTTAAATGCTCTCTTCTTTAACTTTAACAATACATTAAACAAGTGTAACATGTAAAATTTCTACTTAGTACTTGCCTCTTATGCAAAAAGTAATTAATGGTAGAAATTATAACTAAAATAAAAAAAATATTACTACTATGTAAAAATTTGCTTATATTGAAAAATGAAGTTGGAAAAAATCCCTAGTTCTTATACCATGGTTCCTAGGATCCTTGATACTATCCACTGAGTATTTAAATTGTTTATTTAATATGAAATAAATTAGAATCAAGATAAATGAGCATAAAAGAAACATATTTGTTTTAAATTATTGATAAATTGATTTGTCTGAGATTCAATTTTTATTAATTTAGTTATTTTCTCTGGAATTTATTAGAAAGAAATAAAAATAAAAATTAATAATAGAAAATAAAATAAAAACTATAAAAAAAATGTTGTTGTTTTTGGTTTAGTAAAATCCCCAAGTGTAATGGAAACTTTGGCAAGGTGTCATTAGTTTTTCATTTTGTTTTATAATTAATGTTTTTTTGTGATAAATGATTTTAAAACCACAAAAAATTCTCAACAACCAATAATTTCTAACAAAAGTAAAAAAATATTTTTTTATTATTAGAAATTTATTTTGATATAAAAATTTGAAAAACATAATAAATTATTTAAAATAATTTTTTTAAATTTAATAGAAATCAAAGTTTTTTTTGACCAAACAAGTATAATAATCGTGCCTTAGTAAGTATAATAAAGACAAATACTTACCTCATATAAAATCTAGAAAAATATCCATAATAGTTATAACTTTGCCAACATTATTGGTCCATAATAGTTATAAATATACCCATAAATAATTTATTTAAATCAAATAAAAATTCAAAAACAAATAAATTCTTCCAAAAATTAATTTACCGTTTTGGTAACTCATAAATTTTACCAAAAGATTCTAGTTTTTCCCACTAAACAAATATATCATTTAAAATATTTCTATTTATTTCTCTCATATACCAAACCCTTTTATTCAATTTTCTTAACCAATACTTTTCCTTTAAGTACCAAGCTATATATACACAAAGAAAATTAATTTAGTCTAAAAAGCCAAATTTCAAACGTAACCAATGATAATTAAAAAAAAAAATGAGAAACTTAGGATGAGATGGATAGGACCATTCTAGATTTCGTTATTATTAAATCTAGTATAGTGGAGCTATCTAAGTTAAAAGGTTAGCTAATGAAGGGGTTGGTGAATAGGAGTAATTTCAAACTGTAGTATGGCCCATAAGAGGTGTGGTGAATGTTTTTATACAATATCACTGTGTACTATAGTATAAATAAACTAGGTATAAGGTTAGTTTCCTTCTCAAGTTGCATTTAGTAGAGTTACTAGTTCCTGGATCCATGGAAGGTTGTGGGTTGAGTTACTATTTCCTTGATCCCTAGACATCTTGGGTAGAGACCGATATGGTTGTTGTTAGAAATTTCTGTACCATAAAGGTGGAATCACTGTGGTTGAGGGTTGATGTTATTTTGCCTCTGGAATCCCTGGTTGGTTTTTTCCTAGTTTATTCCATGAGATACCACATTATTTCTTGGAATATGGCATTGAGGTGATTATCTAAAAGAGATATTTGGTTCAACCCAATCTATGGTTGAGTGGTACATGGAAGTCCCTAACTTGCTTTAAATTTTCATATGTTAATAAGAGTTATTTTCTTATTGTGATTTATGAGCCTTTGTATTGGTTATCATGTTGACATTATGACTGATTTTCCATGGTTTCTATGTTAGTTATTTACTGGTTATATGTTGGTTATATGACGTATTCTATCTACAACACTTTTCATGTTTTGATAAGTTATTGAATAGTTAAATAATGCATGGACTAACAAGTGTTATTGCAGCTAGTTAGAGAGGGATTAGATCCTTCTTGGTGATTCTCAAGTGAAGACTATGAATTTATATTTAGATATTCATTCAAGATCTATAACTTACATGTTTTCCATATGTTTTGTAATGCACACCCTCCCCTTGCATCTACCCACTTTCTCTGACTTATCCGGGGTAAAGATTAGGTGAGGGGAATTTATGAAAAAACTAAACCTCCAAGGTGATCTTAAAGAAATGGAGTCGATAAAAACCTTACTGACCACCTTCCAGGGGTAACCCAACCTTCTAGGTGTCCATCCCCTGTGCTAACATGAAAGTTCCTTGAGTTTTACTCCCATTTTCTCCCTTTACAAGGCCTGAGTGCAGTCGAAACCTCCCACTTGCATGCATAAACATGCATCAGTGCGACTATGGACTAAATTTATCAATGTTCTGCTAGCGAATGTGGATTTTAAGGATATATTCCAGGGTTGGGGCTAGACCTCTTCCCAAAAATCCCTGTAACTTTCATAAATCAACAATTACACGAGGAAAATGCTTATAAGCCAAAACTAACACCAAGACTAGGCCTCACCATCCCCATTCGGGACTGATATTCTATCAAACACTTGGCAACAATGAAATCTACAGGTCATGAATACAAGAATGAAATAAGGGACAGAGAATTCATAGGAAACTTATCAATAAGGGTCAACACCCTCTGCCTTGGTTTTCTTAACATTAATTAGTTCTTGCAATCATTATTCTTTCACTTAGAAGTAAACTCATGAAATGAACCATGACTGGAACAAGTCACATAACCATGCTTATAACCAACATATAACCACAAAAATAGCCATAATTTAACAACCATTAAAGCCACATAAATACAAGTACAAAGAAAGAGAACTTAACTTTCATTAAACATAGGAAGATCTAACTAGGTTTGGGACTTCCATGTACCACCCAACCATAAACATGGTTGAAGAAAATATTTCTTTCAGCGAGTCACCCCCATTCCATATTCCAAGCATGAATGTGGGATATCATGGGTAAACCAATCTAAAAAAAAACAATGGAATCAAGGGGCTAAATCACCTCTGCCCTCACCATATTGTGATCTCACTTAAACCATCCTCTAGATCTCATCGTCATCCTTAAGAAAAAAATTTCTCCTTATCTCTAGGATTTCATGAAATCCACACCAAATCACTAGGCCCTATCGAGACACCACCCTTAGGCTTTACCATGTATCCCGCCAAAAATGGTCAAGGGATTCCTAGGCCTTTGGGAATGGTACTGAGACCACCTCCACCCCATATTTTGAAACCATCCATCAATTCTGAATCTCAAAACTAATAATAATCTGATTAGACCATGGTTATCTGAAAAAAGGAAAGGCAAGGGTGAAAACCACTGTCAAAACCAAAAAAAACCATACCATCGACAACAAAAGAACCAAATACGAACATGCACATACCATTCTTGTCAAAACCAACTAGGAAATCAAAAATGAAATTTATTACCTACAAGTATTCACGTTGATCTTGCTCTTCCTTGCTTGATATTTTCTTTCCTTTCTTTTCTGTGTCCTTTCCTTGCCTGCTTTCCCTTCCTTTCCTTGCTTGATATCCCTCTCCTTTTGGTGCTCTTCTCCTCTCTAAGATTAATTCTGAAAATTTATTGACAAAAAGATAAAAAAATATTTCCAACTGATCCTTAGAAGCCTTTTTATTAATGAAGCCTCTATTTTCTTCATTTTCCATTATTTTCCTTCATTTTCCTGCTCACATGCAACATGTGACCTTTCACCTTCCTTTTCTCCTAATTTCCTTTATTTTCATAAATACGTGTGCCAAAAATACTTTTTTCCTTTTCAAAGCCTTAGCCATTTCCTTTTGAAATTTCCCCTTAGCCATAAACACATCCAGTGATGCCCACTAGGATATCTTTGCCCAAAATTCAACTTGGAATAAGTGTCCCTTAACCGAGATCTTATTTTTTCCTTTATTAACTTTTATTACATGAAATTTTAGCCTAGGTTTGTTACCAAACCATCCCCACACATCTGTGTTTCACTGTGGATGATGTTGAGAATGATCCACACACATTTGAGTGAAATGTTTCAAGGATCACCTTTGCTCGACTCTTGGTATCATCAAAGGTGGATTTGGTGTACTTCCCCAATGTACACCATTTGCATGTATCACACTGCTCAAGTGTACTCTTGGGAATTCCTGTAGAAATATGTTGCATGATCTTCAAAGTTCCATGGTGTAGATGGAAAAAACTTCTATGTCATAACTCACCGATGCCTTGGCTCTACACCTTCTCTTCTTTTGAGCTCAAGGAAACACATTCTTCTATATCCAATTTGTAGGAGATTCTTTACCTGAACCCTGATCTTTGTCACCTGTCTTGTGGCTATGAGATGATGGAACACCTTTCCTTTGCTAAATATCACATCATAGCCACGGTCTTCTAACATAATAACTGAAACTAAATTTTTGTTCAAACATAGAACATACTTGACATCTTTTAATCTGTCAGGAGTACCAGAAGCCCTCTGAAAGGTAACAATACCTATGTTGGTCGCGCTCATTAGGGGAATTTTGAGGTCTAAAATGGACCTCCTAAGGAAATTATAAAATAATAGTAGAAATAATAAAATAAGATTTGATGACATCATCAGATTTTAGAGGGAAAAAAGGAAAAACTACTTTTTCAACTCCTATTTTCAACTTATCTCCAAAAAATTTTACTCAAATTTTGAGTAGGAGTACTCGTTAGATGAAAAATTGAATTCCCCATCCAAGAAGTACCCATGTTTCATACTTTCAATGGACTCTGCTATGCAAAAAATGAGAAATACATGAAAAGACGTGATTGCAATCACCTTTTTTCATGTATTTCTCATTTTTAGCATAGCAGAGTCCATCGAAAGTATGAAACATGGGTACTCCTTGGATGAGGAATTAAATTTTTCATCCAACGAGTACTCCTGCTCGAAATTGGAGTTAAAACTTTGGGAGATAAGCTGAAAATACGAGTTGAAAAGGTAGTTTTATGATTTTATTAATTTTTAATCTTTTTACCCTTTTACTTAAAAAATGGTAAATCATCCCCCATGGTTGACATCATCATCTTGAATCCTATTGGTTATTATAAAGTTTATTTTGGTTGTAGATTTTTCATAGGAGGCCCATTTTAGACCTCAAAATTCCCCTAATGGTACCTCCCATCATATCCCATGTCGATGTGCATATGGAGGTCCTTCTCCTCCAAGTCGCTGAAATACTCTTTGTTGTCAGTCATATTGAATGAAGCTACACTATCCAGACACTACATAGAACCCATCATCGATGTCACCATACATGCGATGAGTGTGAAATCCAACTCGAATTTTGAAGCAAGAGCTTCACCTATTGCTCCTCTTGAGCGCTTCTTGTCAGCCTTTTTGTGCAGACACTTATGGCGCATGGAGGTTTTTCCCATGGTTCTACAGTTTCAATTATGGAACTATGGTTAGGTTGGAAGTTCATATATGCAAAAGAATATATTTTTTATTGTAATACTACACACAAACATATAAAGGTTGAAAAAAAAACTTGTTGGTTTTCCTAGGTTTGGGTTTCCACGATAGAATCTCTATGTAAATTTGTGTGCTTTCCATTGTCTCTTTTATGTTTTATTAAAAACCTATTTGTAAATATTAAGTTTACAAGGTTAAAAATTACAATCCTCCCTTAGATACTAACAAGGATTCCAACAAGGTAGAGAACATGAAGACCGATCTCCTTCATACATAGGGATTCAATGTGTTATCTTCTAGCCACAAAGCTAAGGCTTGTGGTATTTCATAGTGTGGCCACACTAGGCCAACACAAACAAATGAATCCTTTCACTCAAATATTGCTCCCTAGATACTTTCCTTTTTCAGTCTTTTTTGTGCATAACTTCAACAAATTTATTTTTGTGCATAGCTCCAACAAGATTTCTCAACAATCCAAGTAGCCTTCTAACTCATGCTAAAGGCTTTAACACTAACTTCCTTCACAAATAAAGTAGTCCAAAGTTACACATGAGCTTCAACTATTCAAAAGGATTATCTCTCCCTTATACTCAACATTGTAGTTTTAGGATCCATGCGTGTTTTTGGTTCACTCCATTGATTACTTAGGTTCATGCATACATGATCACATTCCACTATCCTCAACCTTCCCTTGTCATTCTTCACTCACATACTCACACTCTCTTCCTCTCCTTATGTTCACTACTGAAATTCATTTCCTACGATCCACTCACTCTAACCCCATGCAGTCTAATCAATGTGAGAACATGGATTCCTTCCTAGAAGCTAAGCGCTAATTCCCCTTCCTAGAAGCTTGTTATGAATAATATATATATGATAACAATCACAAGTAATGAATAACTAACTAATAACTAGTGTTAAAGTGTCATGTCTCCAAGGACATGATAGTTTGTGAATGGGTACCTACCTAGGTATATAATTGGGACCATTAGTTGTAATCAAATCAAATCATATCTTCTTGTACGTATTGTTGATGTTTTATCTACAATTACTATCAATGATGATAATAAATTGAATTAATTGTTGCAAGCATGGAACATACCATAAAATTTAATAGTTGCACTATTAATTCAAATTCTAAAGAATATGTACATAGCCCATACCTCTAGAAAAATTTGGTACCACTCCCATTCTTTCTCATAATTGCTACCATTTAGGTAGTTCAACTACAAAATAAAAAAAATGGACAATAAATTGAGATAAGATAGGAAACTTCTCAGAACCCCCTTGCAACTTCCCTTAGTCATTGAGATCTATGTTAAGTGCTCTATTCTTCAAATTTAGCAATACATTAAACAAGTGTAACATGAAAAGTTGCTACTTAGTACCAGCCTCTTATGCAAAAGGTAATTAATGGTAGAAATTATAACTAAAATAAAAAAAAGATTAATATTATGTAAAAAATTTCTCATATTAAAAAATGAAGTTGGAAAAAATCCCCAATTCTTATACCATGCGTCCTAGGATCCTTGATACAAATATTATAACATATAACAGAGTATATCACTAAGTATTTAAATTTTATATTTAATACAAAATAAATTAGAATCAAGGTAAATGAGCATAAAAGAAACATATTTGTTTTAAAATATTGATAAATTGATTTGTGTGAGATTTAGTTTTTAATAATTTCGTGATTTTCTCTAGAATTTATTAGAAAGAAATAAAAATAAAAATAAATGATAGAAAATAAAATAAGAACTATAAAAAAAAATGTTGTTCCTTTTGCTTTAGTAAAATCCCCAAATCAAAACTTTGGCAAGGTGTCATTATTAGTTTTATTTTTTGTTTTTATAATTTTTTTTTTTAATTTTTTTATTTTTTTTTATTTTTTTTGTGATAAATGACTTTTAAACCACAAAAAATTCTCAACCACTAATAAAAAAACAAATTTGATTTCTAAAAAAAGGTAAAAAATATTTAATATAGAAATTTGAAAAACATAATAAAATATTTAAAATATTTTTTCAAATTTAATAGAAATCAAATTTTTTTTGACCAAACAAGTATAATAACAATGCCTTAGTAAATATAATAAAGACTAATACTTACCTCATAGAAAATCTAGAAAAATATCCATAATAGTTATAACTATACCAACATTATTGGTCTTAATTATAAATTACAAAAATTATAAACATTAAAAAAATGTTACAATACCCATAAATAATTTATTTAAATCAAACAAAAATTCAAAAACAAATAAATTCTTGGAAAAAACAATTTACCATTTTCTCATAAATTTTACCAAAATATTGTAGTTTTTCCCACTAAACACATATATCATTCAAAATATTTCTATTTATTTCTTTCATATACCAAACCCTTTTATTCAATTTTCTTAACCAATACTTTTCTTTAAGTACCAAGTTATATATACACAAAAAAAATTAATTTAGTCTAAAATGCCGAATGTCAAACATAACCAATGAGAATTAAAAAAATAGATGAGAAACTTAGGATAAGATGGATAAGACCATTCAGGATTCCGTTATTATTAAATCTAGTATAGTGGAGCTATCTAAGTTAAAAGGTTAGATAATGAAGGGGTTGGTGAATAGGAGTAATTTGAAACCGTAGTACAACCTAGAAGGGGTGTGGGGAATGTTTTCACACAATATCAATTTGTACTATAGTATAAATACACTATGTAGAAGGTTAAGTTTTTTTTTTTCTGAAGTTGCATTTAGTAGAGTAAAATTAATTTTCTATTGAAATTTAATTAAGTAAATAAGTTTGGTAAAAATATTATGAAGGTTAATTAAGTAAATAAGTTAGTAGCAAAAAAATTTAGAATACAAGTATGTGTTGGGGTATTGTTTTATGTGATGGGTGGACACAAGATGGGTTAAGTCAATAACAATTGTTTGGCATTAGCATTAAAGAAAGTCACAAGATAAAATCTAATTGGATTCATTAAGAATCAAATTAGTATACTTATGAAAGTCTCAACCATGGTGCTACTTGGGTAGGCACATTTAAGAAATCCACAACTATTAACTTAGTTTGAACCCCCTTTCTCTTTAGGCCATATCCTTGAAGACATAGGGCGTGTCCCTATCTATGGAAGCAAATCCTCAAAATAGATTGTTATAATGCAAAGTACAATTTACTTCAAGAAACACACACCTCAACATATAATTAGATAGACCAATTCCATATAAGTGAGTAAATACCTTAAGGATATTTAACAAGAAACTAGGGCATAAACAACCATGGTATAATATGGGTTAGGAGTAAGCGTCGGGTTTGAAATAAAAGTAAGTTATAGCATAAAATAAAACGAACACTTAGATATCCCTCAATAAACAAGGATAAGTTACCTTTTGATACATAAGAGTGAAATATGATTGCATAAACCAAGTATATGAGATATGCTTGAGTTTCCACTGAAAACATGATGATGAAATATGGACAAACTTGTTTCTGTCCACATATTTTAGATCTAATTTATGATGAAAAAATGTAGAAAATGCATATATGGAGGGCAGAAAAGCAACCTAAGAGTGCCAAAAAGTTCTTACAATAATCAAAGTATTTTTTAAGGATTCAAGCATTATGCTTATGTATAGTATTATAGGAAAAAATAGGCTTGTTTTTTAACCCAATAGACAATTATTATTTTTTAAGGAAATGTCCAACATATAGCCAATAAGTGAAATTTTATGCATAAAACCTTCCTAGACAATGATGGGCTTTTATTTATTTTGGCACGGAAATGAATATAACATGTAATAACAACCGAAAAATGATAAATTACAAGTCTAAAAAAGTAACAATAAATTACAAGTCTAAAAATGTTGGAAATACTAAGAGGGTGAACCAATATTTCTTTCCAATTGTTATGTTACTATTTAATAATCATGTGAATTAGCCATGTCATCATGTAATAGTGCAATGATATGTCATTAATCATATGTCATAGTGCAAAATTCATCAATTTTCCATCAAGAGAGCTCATGTTTTATCAATGACAATGATTGACCAATAAAAAAATTAACCATGGAATTAGGATAGAGTTATAAGAGATGGTGCTCAATCCTCTTAATTCTTCACCAAAATTTTAGGAGGATAAATGCAATAATTCTTTTAGGAGATGAAATTCATCATTAAATCGTGTTCGATAGCCTTGAAAAACTATTTATATAAAGAAAAACACTAGCTTTTAGGGTCACAAACCTTAGCTTTTAGGGTTTCACCAAATCTTATATTTATTGCTATAGGATATGAACATTTCTCCCAACCATTTTGTTGGGTGTGGAGCCTGATTATCTTGTTTATTTTGTATCACAACATTGGACCCATGTACCTTAATGGGGTGGCAACACCGCCCATAATTAAATGCTACCTAGGGGGTCCAGGAGGGGGCGGTTGCGACTTTATGGAGCCCCCGAAGCTAAAAATAGATGTAAAACTGCCTTGTAAAAATATAGTAATTTCTAGTCAATATGGGCCATTCATTAGGCGGATGATCTGACGGTAGAAGTTATGTTTAGTTTAGGTTTTTTTTTGCCTTATAAGGTAACCCTCGCATGTATGAGGGTATTGTATTGCGGCTGTGTATTGTATGTGTATTCTCAGAGTGAGAAACAGATAGGGAGACTATGAGAGAGAACAGAGGATATTATAGTAGATTTGTTGTAGGTTGTGTCTCTTCATTTTGCTGGATAATAGAAAGGAACGACTGGCTGTTTGGAGTGGACGTAGGCTAAACTGGGTGAACCACGTATATCTGTGTCTCTCTGGTTTACATTCAAACTAAATCAAATTGATTTTTATTTTTATTTGTATTTTATTTTTATAAAGAAAGAAATAAAATAATTTTGAATTTCATGGTTCTACGGTTGGATTTTTGTGAACACTTTCTTAGATGTGGATATATGCTGTGGTTTTATTTTGGTAGGTAAATATTAATAATGAAATATTCAAATTTTTTACAAGCCTTTTAAGATAAATTCATTCAAGGATAACTTTATCACTCGGAAAGAAAAAAGTTGGGATTTTTTACATTCTCTAGTAAAGTTTATCAATAAGCAGATATTGATTCTTCAAGATTTTGAGCTTCACGAAGGTAAAATCAATTTCACGTCCTTCACTTGCGTATGGGCATGTGTTGTTTTCCTTATAATGCTAACTGTCTAGATAATATAAAGGTCATGTAATTTGGTTCCATAAAATTCCATCGCATCTCACAAGCCTCCGTCACACTTCTTGGAAATTCTAGTAGAACTGTTATCGAATTGATTGACATTAAAAAAAAAAAAATTAAAGATAGAGGACCCTAATCCATGCCTTCAGTTATAAGGAAGGATTAAGTGCGGTAACGCTCCTGTGAGGTTAATGTATGGAGTACCGTAAGCGATTTGAAATGTGCGATGAGGGAGGACCGTTGTGTTTACTGGGAGTTCTGGCTCCAACGTAACGCGGGTGTTAATTTGAACGGTTGGTAAGGCTACATAAACCTGAAGTGAAGCCGTCCGTCCATTTGTATTAGTAAAAATAGTTCTTGTAATTCTCTTACTGAGACGTTATTTGCGCTTCTTTTGAATGCTATTACTAGTTTCCGTGCATAGTTGAGTTGATTTGATCTCGATCAACATTGACAGATCCAACTTGTGCGGTGCGGCAGAGCTGATCTGATCTGATCTGGAAATTGATCGGGTTGGATTTTTGATCTGATCTGGAAATTGATCGTTTGGATCTTGGATTATATACATAGAAGAAGTAGAAATTTTGTTGTGTAGTGCTGAACTATTCCGATGGAGGAGAGGGTAATTATTATTATTTTTATGGTCCTCTTCATGACTTTTTTTGGTGCTGGTGTGGGCGCGGATGTGGCCCATAACTCTTTTTCTGGTGCTGGTGTGGATGCAGCCCATAAATCTTCATCAATAGTTTGTTTCCTGGATAGGCGGGCAGAAAAAAAGGTGGTGCAGAGTTTCAGAGACATGGGCTTCCCTTCTCTGGCAACATTCCTTGAGGCATCCCAAGATATTCTGGTGGGACTGGCGGGTGGGATAATCTTTCTTTGCGCCCACGGAAGAAGCCTTTCACAATTATAATTTTTCCCCATATATTACCTCCTATTACCTCCTCTCCCACCGCATAGCCAAGGGTCTTTTCACCCACGCACATCTCAAAGTGCTGCCCCATGGAAAAAATATGGATACCATTGCCGCCATCGAAATCCTGGTCGTCACATCTAACTCTGACCGCCGCTATATGGATTACAGCAATAACAGTAACAACTCAGTTTACATTAATGGATTTGTTGTGTCGCACTTGGATCTGTTCAGTGACAGACTGTTCACAATCCAGGGCATAGAACATTATTGGTGTACATGCACTTAGATTAGTTTTAGTTAAATTCTAGATATTGCATGTGATGTGCACTTAGTTTAGTTAGTTAACTCACTGCTAGCATGTGGTGCATGTGCAAATTAGTAGAACATAAAGCACACTTAGCTTTTACTTGATTTTATGTATTTATTTCAAAACTAATATCGAAGAATTAATTTCATTATTTTCTCTATTCTCGCTCGCTCCTTCCTTCCCTTGCAAGTTTGTTCATTGTTTTGAAAATATAGATCTTTGTATCTCAAAATATTACATAGTATTAGAGCACAGGGATTTTTAATCAGTGCACAAGAAATTTTTATTTGCAAGTTTAGAAGATTGAATCAACAACAAAGAATGGAGTCTAAATTGGAGTTTCCACAATCGGCAATTCTTACTCCATATAATTACTTCAAATGGAAGCCAAATATTCTACCTCATCTCAGAAGTAGAGGTTTATTTCGAATAACCATGGAAACAAAAGTTGAACCAACAACGACAATGGAGAAAACAAGATATTTCAATCGCATGGATGAGGCCTTCGACATCATATGTTTATCTATCTCTCCAAAACTGCTATTTGATGTTGAATCATGTTCAACTCAAAATGAAGTATGGAAAAATTTGGAAGGATTGTTTCTAAAAAAGGATGAAATGCAAGGTTACATTCTCGAAAATGAGTTAAACTCATTAAATCCGAGAAATTTTAAGAACATTCAAGATTTTTTCACAAGGTATAAACCCTTGTTGCTTCAGCTGAAAGGATGTGGGATCGAAAAATCCAAGCAATAAAATCATTTGATTCTTTCCATTTTATCAAAACTTGGTCTAGAGTATGCAATATTCGTCTCTACGTTCCACATAGTAACATCTACAACCGGTGTAGCTTGGAAGATGCCCTCACTAGATACTTTTATTCAGTCTTTGATGCATGAGCAAGATAAGCTCATCAAAATGGGCACACTTAAAAATTCCAAAGCGCATGCACTTACTGTGCATGCAAAAGGAAAGGAAAATTCCAAAGACCATCAGAAAGGAAAAGAGAATAAGGATCCTGATCCAAGAAAGGGAGCAAATCCCAAACCCCCTGATGGATCATTCGGCTCAAAGGAAAGGAAAGGAACAAAAGGGAAATCAATGTGCAATTATTGCCACCGTGGTTTTCACCCTGAATTTGCATGCATGAAGAAGACTATAGATCTTATGGCGCAGACACTCCAACAACACAATCTTGGAGACCACATTCCTGAGAATGCCAAGAAGAAGTCTGGAGAAAAAGCACCAGATCCAAGAGGTAATGGACATGCTTTGATTTCTCTTCATTCTGCACCGCAATAATGGATCATCGATTCAGGAGCTTCACATCATATGGCTTATTCAAATGAATCATTTTCTTCTCTACATGCATACTTAGGACCTCCTATTCTCATGGGGGATAATTCTGCAGTTGCAGCAACTGGACAAGGAAGAGTGCAATTCGAAGATGGAAGTTTTGAGAATGTCTTGCATATTCCAAGGCTTTCTGTGAATCTTCTCTCAGTGTATCATATGACACACACAGGCAGCAGAAGGAAAGTGGAATTTACCTGAGATTCCTTGATCATTTATTACATGCAAACCAACTTGAAGATTTCATCTGGAAAGGTAAATGTTCAATCTCGCCTATATACATTTTTGAATTTTGTTCCTCAATTGGATTCCATTTTGCTACTTACGCATGCAAATGAAGAAAGTAGGATTTGGCACGAGAGATTTGGGCACTTGAATTTCAGATATGCAATAGCTTAGCAAGCAAGGGATGGTCGAAGGATTGCCGACCATTGAATTTTTAAATGGTGTTTGTAATGGATGTGCTCTTAGAAAGCATCCGCAAGACAAATTCAAGAAGGGGCATGCATGGAGAGCCTCTTCACCTTTGGAACTTGTACACAGTGATATCATGGGTCCATATCTAGTGCTTTCAATGAGAAAAACAAGATATGTGTTGTCATTTATAGATGATTACACGAGATTCACTTGGGTTTACTTCCTGAAACTCAAGTCTGAAGTTTTTCAACATCTGAATATTTTCAAAGTGCATGCAGAAAATCAGTCTGGAAAATGCATCAAGATACTCCGCACAGATAATGGAATAGAATATGTCAACAAAGATATCAAGAATTTTTGTAATGAAGCAGGCATACAGTTGCAGCATACAGTTCCTTACACTCCATAGCAAAATGGCGTGGCTAAAAGGAAGAATCGATCTTTGAAAGAGATGGCCAATTACACGTTGCATGCAAGATCTCTTCCATAGAAATTGTGGGTTGAAGCTATCAATTGTGCATCATACATTTAGAATAGATCTCCTCATAAATTTGTTACTAGAAAAACACCTTTTGAGGCTTGGACTGGCATGCAACCTGAATTCAGTCATTTCCACATTTTTGGATCTCAAGCGTGGGCCCACATTCCTACAGAGAAGAGAAAGGCTTTGGAGCCTCAAAGTAAAGCATGCATGTTTGTTGGATATTTTGATGAAGTCAAAGGGTACAGATTGCTTGATATGAACACTGAAGAGCTTTTTTTTGAAAGGAGTGTAAATTTTGATGAAGATATTTTGCATGCACCAATGGATGAACTTGTTACCAAGTTTCCATCACCGCTCATTGATGCATATGCAGATGAAACTTCAAATCAGAATTCTGATGAAGATGAGTATTTTCCTGTGATGCATGTTGGACCACCAGTTGTTGAACATCGAGATCATACTTCCGCATGTAGTACGAAATATTCTCGACCACCTTCAACACAAAAATGGCACAGCATGAGTGGTATCCTTGATGATCCTTCCTCTATACCTCTGTTTGAGGAGGATCCGCAAGCACTCTTAGCTATGGAGCCATGCATGCCCATGCATTCTTATATGATGCATGCATCTGATCCACAAAATTATGCAGAAGCAACTTGGCATCCTGAATGGGAAGCTGCAATGGATGAGGAATATAATTCTCTCATTGAGAACCAAACTTGGGATTTGGTTCTGCGACCTTCCAATCGTAAACTTGTGAGGTGCAAGTGGGTTTACCGGACCAAGAAAGTAGAAAATGGCCAAGTTAGTCGATATAAGGCACGGTTAGTAGCAAAAGGTTTTCAACAAGTACATGGTGTTGACTATGATGAAACTTTTTCTCCAGTGGAAAAAATGGTTTCCATTCGGCTAGCTCTCTCCATTGCAGCAGCAAGAGGATGGGAGGTGCATCATATGGATGTGAAGAATTCCTTTCTTCATGGTGATCTCAAGGAGGAAATCTACATGGAACAACCACAGGGATACATGCACAATTTATCTCTGGTATGAAAACTAAAGAAGTCTCTCTATGGCCTCAAGCAAGCACCTAGAGCATGGTATGCAAATATGGATTCTTATTTGTTATCTCAAAATTTTGTACGCTGTAAATATGATATCAATGTTTATTTTTTGAAGAAAATTGACTCATTTTTTATCATAGTACTCTACGTAGATGATATTTTGATAACAGGTAGTTCATCTTATGTCATTAATAAGATTAAAACTGCATTGCATAAGCGATTTTCTATGACAGACATGGGCTTGCTAAATTTCTTCCTTGGACTAGAGATCAATCAGAGTGATTCTAGGATTACCATTTCTCAGCCAAAGTATGCTAGAGATCTTTTGCCACGATTTCACATGAGTGAATACAAGCCAACAACCACACCCTTCTTATCAGGGATAAAGCTTGAGAATGGAAAAGACACACCATTGGTTGATTGCACATTGTACCATCATCTTGTGGGAAGTCTTCTTTATCTCACTCACTGATGTCCTAATCTCTCATATGTCGTAGGATCAATTTCCAGATACATGCAAGAGCCACATGAGTTACACTGGAATGCTGCAAATCATATCCTTCAATATGTCCAAGGGACAATCACCTATGGGATTCATTATGCAGCCAATTATTCTTTAAATCTCATTGGGTTCACAAATTTAGATTGGGCTGGCAACAACATTGATCGCAAGTCCACCTCCGGCTATGTCCTTAGTTTGGGATCTAGCCCAATTTGTTGGTCAAGAAAGAAGCAGACTGCCATTTTGTTATCATCAGCAGAGGCCGAGTATAGAGGAGCAGTAAATGCCACTATTCAGGCCATTTGGCTACAACATTTCCTATCTGAGCTTGGGATCAGTTTCCATTGTCCAACTGTCATCTGGTGCGATAATCAAAGTACGCTAAAGTTTTGCAGAGATCCAATGCAGTGGCAGTGGACCAAACACATCAAGATCCACATGCACTTCATTAGATAACTCATTCATGATGGGATCATCGATTTTCAGTACTTTCCTAGTTCCGAACAAACTACTGATATCTTCACCAAGACTTTCACTGAGCAGAAGTTTCGATTCTTGCGAGATCGTCTCAGGGTGAAGGACACGACTGTCTAGAAATTGTCTTTTCTCTACTTTTTCATTATATTTTGAGGGGGGTTTTAGTCCCATTGGGTTTTCCCTCTTTCCTCCCTTTTTATGCATTGCATATGGGTGCCTAAAATGGTTGTGTTGTCGGGACTCATTCATTTTGAATCACACTCACCTAAGTTATGCTTAAGGGGGGTGTTGGTGTACACGCACCTCGATTAGCTTTAGTTAAACTCTAGATATTTCATGTGATGTGCACTTAGCTTAGTTAGTTAACTTACTACTTGCATGTGATGTGAACTTGCTTAGTTAGTTAACTTACTGCTTCCATGTGGTGCATGTGCACATTAGTAGAACATAAAGCACATTTAGATTTAGTTAGCTCTAAATATCCATAGTTATTGCATGTACAATTAAGCTTAACTTAGTTTCTTTTATGTATTTATTCCAAAACTAATATTGAAGAATTAATTTAATTATTTTCTCTATTCTTACTCGCTCTTTCCTTCTCTTGCAAGTTTGTTCATTTTTTTGAAAATATAGATCTTTGTTTCTCAAAATATTACTACCACGTTTTCGCTTTTGAATCCTGGCATTCGATGACATGCAATTACAATAGGAGGACCGGAAGTGCTCCAGTTTGACCTTTTGCTCCAAGGATATTTCCTATTCTTGATCACCCAGAATCAAATCTCATAGACCACGTTAGCCTGGAAGATTGGGCACCTAGTCTGACATATGGCGGTTATGGCATCCTAGTGTTGGCCCTGCGCCTCATGACTCCAGAGCTTTTAGGCTTCTAATACCTCACCATTTTCACTCTCAATGACGATTCTGTCTTCTTGAAGGAAAACCATGATTTTCTAGGAAACCTGAGATACCATGTGGTTCCCAACATGTACCTGTTGATGGCAGACCTCCAGCATCTTCCTATAGGTACAATACTCTACACTCTGCAGGGTTTTTGATTTTGTAAACTCTCATCACTTGTGGTGACCCACACCAACCCCTTCTCCATAAATCTTGTGGCTGTAAAGATTCCCGATACATATGCAGGCGACTAGATAGTAGTGCACGAGATTTCTCGTCCCCTCCCAAATGCATCGCATGATCCCCATATTCAGTTGCAGATCCAACAACAACATGACCATGATAGCACCACAGATAAAAACATTTTCTTCTATACTGCCATTTCCTCCAATAGCAGTAGCAACAACACATACAATACTGCCATTTCCTCCAACAACAACACATACAATACCGTCATTTCCTCCAACAGCAGCAACAACAACACATACAATACTGCCATTTCCTCCAACAACAACACATACAATGTGGATCAAGATGGGGTTGACCGAGTAATAGTGAAATATGAAGGTAGCCCATGTAGTAATTATATTCTTTAATTTTGAACATACTTCCTTTTGATTCTAGCTACTGAGAATTGATAGGCAATAGTTTATAGATACCCAAGAAGAACGCAGTATCTATTTTTATTAGTTATCAAATATGGGTAAATTCATAGGCAGTAATTTATAGATACCCAAGAAGAACGCAATATCTACTTTTATTAGTTTTCAAATATGGGTAAATTCCATTAGAAACATATATTTTATCAAAGAAGCGCAGGCTATCCTACGCTATCTATAAGTATAGAACATATGTATATATATTTGTTATCAAGAAGCACTTATACTGTGTGCTATCTATGTATAGAATAACTATACATATGTATATATATCTGTTATCAAGAAGCGCTTATACTGTTTGCTATCTATATATAGAAGAACAATTGCAATATCCTATTATCACCTAATTTGAATAAATCTTTCTGGTTCTAATTATTTCTTGCATATATATATATGCCTCCAAGGTCGCCTCCCATTGCTCTGTAATTGCATCTTATGTTTAAGAAGTTGAAATGATTTTTCATGGCCAACTAAGTAATCTCTAGGATGATCTTATTTTCTTTCTAAACATTAGTTTTTTTAAGTTTAACATTTTTCATAGTCTTATACTTTAACAGATTTTCCATGTTTAGTTATAATCCCACCCCAGCTCTTCCAGCGCCTATGCAATTATTGATGAATATCATGTTGGTTTAATGATACATTATACTGCCAGCAATTGTATTATTCCATACTACCAGCAATTGTATTATACCCGTTGTTCTCCGGAGGAGTTTGAAGTTTGTTTTGTTTTGTGGATTGAATGTTTTTCCATATAGATTTGATTACTTTGTGTTTTCATTTTTGTAATTTGTGACATAAATAAAATAAATCTAAATATCATGTATAAATTATTATAATTGTATTATTGCTTAGTGGGACGATGTAATAGGTGTAATGCATAGAGCATATTGTGCAACCACAACTTCATATTTAGTTTTGTGGATTGAATGTTTTTCCATATAGATTTGATTACTTTGTGTTTTCATTTTTGTAAATTGTGATCTAAATAAAATAAATCTAAATATCATGTATAAATTATTATAATTGTATTATTTCTTAGTGGGACGATGTAATAGTTGTAATGCTGATGCAGGAGCATCAAGGACATTTTTAATTTGTAAATATGTGATAAAAGGGGGGTGTGACATTTTTATTATTTTATTAATTAATTTGTTATTTTTAATAAAATAGGAGATAATTTGGAAAAGTGGGGATTTTGTAAATATTATTTTATTAAATAAAAGGATATGAGAGAAACAGTTTAGGAGCAAAATTAGAGATTATGAATTCTATGTATGGGACTTTGTTGAGTCCACACCTAAAATATAGATTAGTTGAGGATTAGGTGGAGAGATATTTTGAGTGAATTAATTGCATTATCTATGTATAAATATGAGTGGTTTTTGAGAGGAAAAGACACTTGAATAGTTGAAGAGAGTGTGAGATTGGGAGTAGAGAGCAGGGGTTTCTGCTTGGGAGCCTTCGGGCAGTTTGTAAAGGGCCAAATGATTGGAAATCATGCCAAGGAAGGAAATTGTATTGTAAGTGTTTTGTGTGTTAATACAGCATTTGATTTTTTTGACTGTATGTCCATTATTGAGTTTATATAAAATCGAATTTGTGTGTTCGATGTGTGGAAGGTTCGATCCTTATTATATTTCTGAGATTATTGTGTTATGAAGGAAGTTGTATTGTTAAGTTCTGTTTGCTCATAACAATTCAATGGAACTCTCTATGTACAAAATTCTGGCTTTTTGAGAATGCAACCACTGTTATTATCTGCGCATAGTGATATAGAACAGTATCGATTTTGTTAATCAACATAGGATTTATTTGAGTACCATAATCCTTAAGTTCATAGACAACTGATCGTTGAATGCGTTAAACCTGTGTGGAAAAATTTAAATGGAGAATCGATGGGGTTTTTGACTTCTTTTATTGAGGATGGCAGAAGGTCTGGTTCTGGTCAATATATATATATATGAATGCAGAATTGAATTCGATTGTGAGAATTATCAAGTCTAAAAAAATCGTGGAATGGCATGACGTATTCCATTAATAGATTGATTGTTTAGAAATTGTTGTATTGAACAGAGAGAGATGTTTGGAGAAATTAACCACGGTTATGTTGTGGTCAAATATGATGAGTCATGAATTGGAATTGCAGAATTCAAATGCGTAGGAAAGAAGAGATCGATTGCATAAATTGATTTTGACTTGTGTTAGAATCTCTAGACCAGAAATTGAGGCAGAATTGTGTAAATAATAACGTAGAATGGATTCCACTCTTGGTCAAACGCGCAGAGGTCACAGATATTGTTGAGCGCTGTATGAGAGATGCAGAATTCCGAAGAGCAAGAACGCCGGAATTTGTTTAAACACTGTGTGATCTTTGGAGAAAGACGCAAAGTTTAAATACAGCAGAGAGCATGCGTAATGAAGTGTGAGGCAGAGACTAGTTTAATTGAATGCAGATCTAGAGATGTAATTTGTGTCAATTGCAAATGAAAGCAGTAAGCGCTCCTGGAGGTAAGTCCATTTGTTTTTACCATGGCCAGGTTCATATTTGTGTTGAATGGATAAGCACATTGATGTAAAAGCCATGGCATATTTCTTAGTGCATTCACTGAAATGGGAATGTTGTTTAGTTAATCCAGTGATCAACGAGTAATGTGTGTGGGTCGATGTCATTATAAATGATTTGCGCAAAGGATGGGTGATATTATAATTTCTTATCAGTAAGATTGTTAAAAGTAAGGGCGCAGTCTTGTAATTGAATCTGGCCATATATGAATGTGGATTAATTGGGATTGTTTATGGGAGTGTCCAAATGTTTGGTTATGGATGAGGGGTTTTACATTCTATGTTTGATAAGCTTCTGCATGAGTTTTAATTTGAAATTTGAAGAACCTTGTCTGATGAGAATATGGTTTTTCATAAACCATAAAGAGATGAACCAAAGAGTATTAGCTTCAAATTTGTAAGAGTGGTTGTGTGATCTTACAATCATAATGAAATGATTGTTAAGATGAAGCTTTTAGAAAAGAGTATGAAATTTCCTAATGAATGGAATGATTTGAAACTGATTTGGAATTACATTGTGTATATATCATCAGATGTGAAACTACAAGCTTCCGCAAAAATTATGAAATTTTCCAGGCATTGAGGTTTTGATTTGGGCAGATGTTGAGATGCATGTTTATATGTATGGTGTTTAAAGATTCTGGGTATTGCAGGTTAGCCCTGCATCAAATGCATAGAGCATATTGTGCAACCACAACTTCAAATTGTGCATGCTAGTTCAATCCATAAGACATTTCAGCTGTTCAGAGGCTTCATAAGATATTTTAGTTGTTTATAGGCTTTTGGGTCCTTCTCTATTATGCTCTAAGTTATTCAGAGGCTTTTGTACTCTATTATGCTGCTTTCAGTCAAAGTATGAATATATTTAAAGATAAAAACAAAGAAATTTTATTAGAATAAATTCTAATATATAATAATAATTATAATAGAAAATTAAAAAATATAATTATCAAATCTTTTTATTCAAAATATCCATAGTATTTTTATTGAGTATATCTTATTATTAAAAATAAATAAATACATTGGAGAAGTACTTTCCTAATTGGAATAGAGAAAATATATTTTACTATTTAAAAAACATAAATTAAAATATATAATTGTTATATTTTCATCACTTAAAGTAAACCATTTTTATCAAGAATACTTTGTAATCCCTCTTCTATTTTCTCAATATCTTTCATTTTTGGTTTAAAATGAATGTATTAAAAATCTAATTTATCATAACATGATTTTGTTATTTTTAATATTTCAAAAATCATAAATCAATTTAGTGTTAAATCAACTAATTATATATCTAGATTAATTTCATCATCTTTATTTTCATAAGTCTCTCAACTTTCACTTCAAAACACAAGAAAACCAAATACAATGAGAAAAACAAGTCATCACACTAAAAATAACTATCCAAAATGATAATTCAACATCTTAATGTATTTCATCCTATCTATCTTTATGTTTGAGTATCCAAAATGATAATTGGGCATCTTAATGTATTATAGCCTATCAATCTTTATGTTTCATAATATGCATAATGCTTGTATTGTTTTAATGAAATAATGATTTAGTTTAAGTTTTGATTTGGGAAGGATTCATAAACTTTATATTGATAATACCATGTAGGCATAATTTCCTAATCAATAATTTTTGACATAATTTCCTAATAAATAACTTTTTAATCCAGGAAATTTTCATTGTAGGTATATTGCAGTACATTTATTGCATATGAGTATCATTGTCTCTAGTTAAAACTTTGCACATGCTCTATTAGCTTACAAAAGAGTTTTCTTGCACCATCTTTGTCGTAGTGGAGTTTCCTTGTCCACTATATTCTTAGATGTGGTGGAGTTGTACTACAACAAATGTTTTCATTAACGTATCTAGGTTTAGTAGAAGTTTTGTGACACAAAAGTTAGGGAATTTTAATTTCTCTTACATATAGAAAAATTCATCCCTATATATTCACCTTTTTAAAATATTAACCCCTAAAAATATTTCAGATTAAAAATGTTATTTATATATTTTAAATTTGTTAAAAATTTATTTGATTAAATAAAATGTTTTTTTTTAATTTTAAATTAATTAATAGTCTAGTTTCATGAAAATGGAATATTTCATATTAAGCATACATATCAAATTTTATTTAATAATTTAATTTAATTTGGTTATTGGTGCTCTATTCTTGTAAATTGTTGCAAAAGTAAAACAAAACACATCTCTTATGTTATTATGTGAACAAAAATCTTTTGGTGCAACAATTTCATCAAAGCTTTTCGAACCAACTATTGTGGTTAATCTTTGGGGTCAAATATTTAAATATGCTTGGTGTAAAATATTATAATCATATTGATGAACTTTGTGAAATATTTTGAGTAAACCTATGTACTCGATATTTAATTTATATTTTCTTTCTTAATATACTCAATTTTCTTTTTTCTTCTCCAATATAATTTTTTAATAAAATATTAAAATATATTTAAAATTCTCCATCTTCACTAAATATAAAAGTTTAAAATATTAACCATTTAAAAAACATAATAAAATAATAGAAATTATAAATTTGAAAATAATTCTACAACTCCAATGTAGAAAAGTGTTGGAATTTGATTCTAGAACTCTAGCTAATATAAAAATTGATCACTACTTACTATATCGTTTAAGTTTTTCCGCCCCTCAAATATTTGTAAATTTTATTAAAAAAAAACACTTAAAAATATAAAAAAAGTAAAACCATAAAAATGTTGATATTTCAACAATATTTTAAATAAATTTAAACAACCATCCAAATTAGAATATTTATTTATGATATTTTGAGTTAACACATAAAATGCTTATAAGAAAACATAAAAAATAAAAATAATAAAAAAATAAAAAAAATTTACTCACAAAAGCAACAATAAGATCCTTACCAACATGTTCTCCTTCATGGATTACTAAGATGTGCATACATCTAGACATTCTCACACATTATGTCATATTTCGTGGATGAATAGTTTTAATCATAATCCATGTATAAATTTTCTAGTCTATGCAAGTGATAATGTGCATATGGTAAGAGATAGTTAATAACTATGATGGGAAATTTTCCCTTGATCATCAATTTAGCAAGAGCCCTAAAATCAGGATGCATGTGTCAAGTGCATTCCTTATTTAATACCATGACTATCAATTATGACTAAGGGCTTGCATTGAGATGTATTACCCCTAGCTCCAATATTTCCTAGATGATTTTTGTATTTCATTATTTTGTGCAAAAGGGTGTTGATAAGGACATATATTTGGTGATTGACTTCTTAGAATCGGGGGGAATACCATGGTCATGTTCTCCTAAAGAAGGGGATAAACCCTTTGGTGTCTAAAAGACCTAATTATGTTTATCAAGGAGAAACTATAAATATTGGTGAAGTTATTGTGACAATTTATCCATGGCATACACAGAAATAAATTGGGAAATAATGCGATAACGTCTTTTAGTTAATAACTTATCCATGTGATGAGAATTAACTATTTTAGGGGAGTCTTCCCAAAGCACTCAAAGAGCATGTACATAAACCTATTTACTGAAACTCAAATAGAGTTCTTTGAAATCCATTGTGAAATGTCCTAATGTGCTTAGCCATTTTTCCCCTAATACTATTTGACAACCACCCATATCAATAAGAATTAAATGAGCCTTGAGATGGTATTCTCCTATCTAGAGTTTGACATTTGAAAATATTTCCCAATATTTCATCACAGGGGATCATTATATGTAAAATATTTTGATGTAGTCATACACTATGACAATACACATATTATAAGTTTTTTCTATAAAAACACTCAATAGAAATTTGAAAAATAGTTATATCTGTTTTCTAAAGTTAACATTTTTTTTAATAGTGAGCTAGTTCACACTAGTCCTATCATAACACCAATGTGTATATGTATGTTCCATGCGCACATGCACTTGTGTGTTAGGATACAAGTTGCACCTCGCCAAGATCAAATAAAAATATTACCTAATTGATTTCTCATTTTCTTCATCTATTAATGGTTCCAACACCTTTAGATAGTAGTGGTATTTTCTCATTTATAAGCACCTCATTTTTTATTGCATCCTAATCATTTTACTTTGCAAGAAATCCTCATCCATGATGGATTTCATTTCATTTTCAGATTTTCCAAACTCACTATAATATCCCCTCATTCATTTTCCATGTTAACAAAATAAGACCAAGGTACACATATTCCAAGCTCAATGTTGGGAAAAACATTATAGTGGGCATCGCTTGTGATTAATAATGAATAATTTAATTGGAAAAGGAAAATAGGAAATAATTGACATTTATTTATTAAAATAAAGGAAAATGGGAGAAAATAAAGGTGGATACACACAGATTTTCATGCAAGGAAACTAGAGGAAAAATGAAGGAAAATGAAGAAAATAGATGCATCAATGATAACAAGGCATCAAAGAACCAATTCACATATTTTGGTGAGTTTGAGCTTTCATGAGTTCAATTTTTGGAGCTCTATTTCATTCTCTCATTCTCTAATACTCTTGCACACTTAGAGTATTCTTGGAGCATGATTGGAGCACACTACTATTCACTTGGATTGGAGAAAGAAGGAAAAGTAAAGCAAGGGAGTGCAAGAGAATAGTTGGATCAACAACTACAACTAGATTTATTTGCAGATGATAGGTTGCATTTGTGGTTTCCTTGTTGATTTTTGGATGCATGGTATATTCATGTGATTCATTGGTTATGTGTTTCCATTGTCATGGATATTTTCCTGGATTGACATTGGTTTCATCTCTGCCTTTCCATTTCCTTGATATCCATGGATTTGTGTGTTTCCCACTTGTTTTTCTGATTGGTGCTAAGATTCCCTATGGTTGTGGGTTGGAACAAACACTTTGAAAGCCATGGAAAAACTTGGTTTGAGTTACTACTTCCTGGAACTGTTGGTTGGGAAAAACACTCTAGAGCACTTGGTGGGTTCATTTACTAGTTCCTAGAACTGGGTTGGAACAAACACTCTAGATCCTTGGAAGGTTATGGGTTGAGTTACTAATTCCTGGATCCCTGGACATCTTGGGTAGAGACCAGTGATTTCTGTACCATAAAGGTGGAATCACTGTGATTGAGTGTTGAGGTGGTTTTTCTTCTATAAGCCCAGGTCAGTTTTGTCTTGGTTTATTCCATGAGATCCCACATTCATGCTTGGAATATGGTGCAAAGATAATTTTCTAAAAGACAAATTTGGCTCAATCCAATATATGGTTGAGTGGTACATGGAAGTCCCTAACTTACTTTAAATTTTCATATGTTAATAAGAGTTTTTTTCTTATTTTTATTTATGAGCACTTGTATTGGTTATCATGTTGGCATTATAGCTGATTTTCCATGGTTTCTATGTTCATTATTTACTGGTTATATATTGGTTATATGATGTATTCTATCTACAACTCTTTTCATGTTTTTATAATTTATTGAATGGTTAATGAATGCATGGACTAACAAGTGTTATTGTAGTTATATAGATATGGCTTAGAGGCTTCTTAGTGATTCTTAGGTGAAGAATATAAATTTATAATTAGATATTCATTCATGACCTATAAATTACATGGTTTCCATATGTTTTTTAATGCACACCCTCCCCTTGCATCTACCCACTTTCTCCGACTTATCCGGGGTAAACATGAGGTGAGGGGAATTTATGAAAAAAGTCAACCTCCTAGTTGACCATAAGGAAATGGAGTCGAACAACAACCTTACTGACTTCCCTCAAGTTCCACAGGACCCTCAAGGGGTAACCCAACCCATATAGGTGTCCATCCTTTAATATGACATGAACTTTCCTTGAGTTTTACCACCATTCGCTCCCTTTCCAAGGCCTCAGTTCAGATGGAACCTCACATTTGCATGCATAAGCATGCATCAGTGTGACTGTGGACTAAATTTCACAGTGGTGTACCAATGACTATAGATGTTAAGGCTAGATTCCAGAGCTGGGGCTATACCTCTTCTTAAAAATCCCTATAACTTTCAAAAATCATCAATTACACAAGGACAATGCTTATAAGCCAAAAATGACACCAGGAATAGGCCTAAAAATCCTCAATCGAGGCTAAGATTCTGTCAAACACTTGGAAACATTGTAATCTACAGGTCATGAATATAATACTGAACTTGATCCTACTCTTTGTTGCTTGATATTTGTTTTCCTTTCCTTTCCATGTCATTTCTTTGCTTGCTTTTCCTTCCTTTGCTTGCTTGATCTCCTTCTCCTCTTGGTGCGCTTCTCCTCTTTGAGACTAATTCTGAAAATGAACTGAAAAAAATATGACAAAAAATTTCCAACTAATCCTCAGAAACCTTTTTATTAATGAGGCATCTATTTCCTTCATTTTCCATTATTTTCCTTCATTTTCCTGCTCACATGCAACCTGTGACCTTTAACATTCATTTTCTCCTAATTTCATTTATTTTCATAAATAAATGTGCCAAAAATACATTTTTCCTTTTCAAAGCCTTAGCCATTTCCTTTGCCAAAATTTTCCAAGATTCAGCTTGGAATAAGTGTCCCTTAACTTTGGCCTTATTTTTTCCTTTATCAATTTTTATTACATGAAATTTTAGCTCGAATTTGTTATAAAACCCTCCCCCTTGGGGAACACTGTCCTTGGTGTTAAAACACACTTATACCTCATCAAATCCGCTAAAAAGAAAAGATATTTCTCATGTAGCTTTATAACTTACCTCAATGCAATATTTACAATGAATATCCTACTAGAAACATGACAATAATACTGTGTTATGGAGCTTTATAATGCAACTCATTATGATATTTACAATAACAAGAACATATACTTATGCACATTTGATTCAGCCAACAAATAATGATATTTGATCATGGAGCTTTATAAATCCATATCAATACAATATTCACAATAAAATACACATATATACATATGCATATTTTCTTTAGCCAAAAAATAAAAGGATACAATGCCTGCATCCGCAACAAGGTAGTTCAGAGGCTCACACCTCCACACAGAAAGCGATATCGGGTTTCACCTCCTTCCTAGTAAGTCTAGAATCTACTACCAAATTTAAACCTGCATCCGTTTCCAGTGCTACAACTCGACATCACTTGTCCTCTCAGTGAACAATTATTGGCTCATTATTCCAGTGCACACTCCCAATGTGCATCTGATTCCATCTGGAAATGATAATGACAAAAAAAAATCCATCCCTGACCTTCCCTTCTCTGCTACACAGTCCCTCAGGAAATCTGGTCACCCCCTTCTATGAAGTCACTCACCTTCCAAGTTCCCTGAAATCCGCTATCCCGGGTGATCCATCCCTTGGCAAGGCTTCCTTGCATCAGAAGATACAAAAACCAAGGAATATACTTGCCTCAAAACCATCATACCAGTCATAGCATTCTCATGGAAATAAATGCACACTATTGGGTACCAGTGTCCCACAATGGTCCTGCTCCTGAAGTGATTTACCAACATACTACTTCCTGTTCCAATTCCTTTTTCCACTACTAATTCTTGCAGTCAATTTCAACCACCCCAAACCGAGAATTTCCATGATTTCATATACCAAGAACATAATTCCCATTAGATTAAAAATAAATTGAAATAAATTCACATCATACCTCATCGGTGGCCCCTCAATATGGCACACTTGCAATTTTGTTTACTTCCTGTCACAATAAGTCAAACTAGCTCTTTGAACAAATCATGTATAAACATATCACATATGGTAAGCTTAAAATGTGACTATCATAAATCAGAATCATAAATCACATGTAACCATCATAAACCAAAATCATAGATCACATGCATAATTAAAACTTAAAGTAAAATACTCATACTTATCCTTCAATGGTTCTTTGCTTCGGCCTTTGTTCTTTATCCTTTCTGTACACACACTGAATCAGTTTCAAAACTCGACAAGCACCCAGTATCTTCAAGATTATAATGTGGCCCCATATATTCCCTTGTAAATATTCTTGATACTTATGCGGACGACTGGATAATAGTGCACGAGATTTCTTGTCCCCTCTAAAATGCATCGCATGATCCCCATCTTCAGTTGCAGATCCATCAACAACATGACCACAACACCACAGATATTGACATTTTCTCCAACACCACATATAATGCTGCCATTTCCTCCAACATCAAATACACTGCCATTTCCTCCAACAGCTGCAATAACAACATCACATACACTATGGATCGGGATGGGGGTGATGAGGTAATAGTGAAATATGGAGGTAGCCCATCCAGTAATTATATTCTTTAATTTCGGACGTTCCTTCTGATTCTAGTCCGGAATTCTTAGATACCCAAGAAGAACACTATCTATTATTATTAGTTATTAAAGACAGGTATCCATTAGAACATATAGGTTATCAAAGAAGCGATATCTTGTGATATGTGTGTGTGTGTGTGTGTGTGTGTGTGTGTGTGTTATCAAGAAGCGCTTATATTGTGCGATATCTATATATATAAGAACAATTGCAATATTCTATCACCTAATTTGAATAAATCTTTCTAGTTCTAATTATATTACTCGTTTATTTCTTGCATATATATATATATATATATATATATATATATATATATATATATATATATTGTTGGTGTCTCGTAATTTGGAAGATTGGTAAACCAAACGACAAAGTAACATCAGATCAGTATTTGGAGTCCTAGGACCTAGCCTTCTTGGACCTAGAGAGGGCTCTCTCTATTAGGCGAAGGATGTGAACTTGTTCACTTTGAATGATTGATTTTAGGCTAGTTGTTAAGTGTAGTTTTGTTTGTTTGTTTTGGGTTGGGGTAAGATGACTAAGTAGGATAAGTGGAATGAGAGGTTATGAAATCAATAGGGCTATGGGGTCAGATGAAGTCAAGGGTGTCTAAATGATGAAACAGAGTGTATTTCAGGGCCGATTTAGCAAGGTTAATGGATCCTTTGGTTGATGTATGTGTAATGAACATCAAGTTTGGGAAAAAACTAAGAGGTTTTAAACATATATAGTCTGAAGCAATAACTCATGAGGTAGGGCAAACCATTAATATCTACAAATAATACTCAAACTGATAAACATGTAAGATGAATATTCCAGTGAAACATAGAAGCATTAGAACTCCTAACTTTAGAAATTCACCTTCAACTTTTGGGAAAACACATAAGATAAAAAAACAACTCAATTTATGGAGAGGGAACTCCTAAAAAACATATATCAAGTTATTGGGAGCTCTGAAATAAGTTGGTAAGCATGGGAAAAGGGCAAGATTGAACGATACCTCTTTGTCTTAACCTAATCAATCAATATTTCATAGAAAAGCTTCAAGATAGGGTTTTGAAAAATTTAAATAAGCAGGGCATACCATGAATCATACTTATAAGATAGCATATTAACCATTCATGAAACAAAAACAAGTTTTAGTGGGCCTAAGGAGCAGTCAAGAATTCCTTAAGATGACTAAAAGAGGAAAACATCAAGGCTATAATAAACAGGAGGTTTGAGGTGCTTCCCTGAGCATGTCTCAACCTATACTTTTCTGATCTATAGAAACCAAGAAGAATGAAAAATAAATGAGGACAAGAAAACATTAACAAGTTAAGAAAACATCACAATTCACCAAGCTATGGAATCCTGCAAACATGCTTCTCCATCATCAAGCCAAACAAGCCATTCATTCACTTCATAAAACCAATTTCTTCTCCAAGCTCATAAAACCATGTATTTCTCTTAAACACATCAAGTCCCAACTATTTACAATGAATCCTCATGCCTTATATAAAAAATAAGGAGAGGAGAGCCTACTAGAGCATCTAGAAGCCTATTGGCCAAAAATAAAAATCATAAATTGTCCCTGAGGCCTTGCAAGGTCTAAGGCACAAAAATATCCTACAAATATCTTTTCCGGCCCAAAAAAAAATATATTGACTTTTAGGCTTTGACAAGCATGAGAAAACTTTCCAAATGCACATTTTTACCACTCATCTATAGGTACATAGCACACTGTGTCAAACAGTGAAAAAATGCTAGGTGCGCAGTGCAGAAAAATACCTTTTTGCAGCAATCTTTTGGAGGTCTTCTCGACACTGGATTTGGCTCTGTGATGTCTCGTTGAAAGCCTGATGAATATAATTTCAAAAAATGTTTGATTTTTTCTGAGTGGATTCCATTTACCTTCTCAAAAGTCAAATATCCCAACACTGCTTTGTGCGTAGCACTTGGTCTGAAAAGGAGGTAGAAAGGTCAATTTTTTTATTTTTTTGACCTTTTGAGGGGGTAAAAATGCTCCAAATGATTTGAAAATTGGTGAGTAGACTGTTGGTGATGTGAAAAATCCAAAAATGTAAATTTTGAGAGCTGAAGATGCACCAATTTTTTGCGTATCACCTAGGGTGCTACGCTCCTAGGGGTCAAAATTTGGAAAAAACAAAAAGTTGTCCAATTTGCCTCAAAATTTATGGAGAGACCCCTAAAGAGGGTTTGGACACTTTTTGAGAAGCCTCAGTCAAGACTCCAAGGTTGTCATGCACTTTTTCTCTTTTTAGGTCTTCTAGTTCAATGAGGGCCTTCTTTAGCTTAGCACTAGCAAGCATGCTTTTCCTTGCGCAATGTTTGGCCATTTACTTTTGTAGGGCAAGGCCCCTCTTGAACTCCTTGAAATGCTCATGTTCCTCTTTGTAATAGTGGATGACCCTTTGAGCCATATCAAAGTCCCTTTCCCACTCCTGAAGCTGTGCATATTTTTCCAAGAGGAGCAACCTAGTTTTCATCTCTTGGTCCTCATTGTCACCGCCTAGATCAATGAATTGAGACCCTTGAGAAGTCTTCTTGATCATTTTGCTCCTTACATGTAACTTCTGCTCACCTTTTTCCATCTTTCCCTTTCCTTTGTCTTGATGCTTGATTGTTGGAGGAGAGATGGCCCTTTTTCTTTTTGAGGCAGCAAACAGATCTCTTCTACCTCTGTGATAGGTGCATGTGAGAGAATTGATGATGGTGTTTTTACCTCTGGAGGTGCCACAAGCCTTTTCATCTTTGTCATGGCTTTCATGAGTCACTTGATGCTCCATAGGGTCACTGGTTTCAACTCTATTTTCTTGCTCACTGTTTCCCTCTTGAGAGGCTGCCTCTTCTTGGTCATCATCACTCTGTTGTTCTTCTTCTTTAAACTTTGTTTTTTTCCCATAATCTTCATCATTTTCACCACTTTCATCATCTTTATCAAGCTCTGCATTTGCCTCAATGTGTTCAACCTTTGCCTCATTTGCATCTTTCTCTTGATTTCTGTTGTCACCACTTTCTTGTTTGTTTTGGCTATTATCACTTTCCTGCTCACTAGTGGCTATTATCACTTTCCTTCTCACTACTATCCTCTCCTTTGTTTTCTTCATCTTCCTCAGTTTCTAACTCATTTCCTTCTTTGTTTTCTTCGTTTCTACCTCACTGTCCTCTTCCTCATTATTTTCAACTATTTGTTCTTCATTAGATCCACTGTCATCTTCTTCACTTGGAACATTAGGAGAAGAGATAGGAGGTGAATTTATTTGTGGAGAAGGCATATGGAGAGATGATGGAGGAGTGGAGGTAGGTGATTGTGAATTGGAAGGTATATTCTGCTGAATGAAGGCTTGGGGGTTTGTAAACACATCATGTGAGATGAATACTTCCCAAGGGATTCCTTGCTGCTCCAGCTGGTGTAAGACAATCATTTTGATCAAGGAGTGGTGGAAAAGGCTTAGCATTTGGCGGTCATAGCTTCTCTTCTTGACAACTGAGGCCATCTTGTCAATACTTCAAAAAATGTAGTATGGTAGGTTCATCATTTTGACTTTGGTGAAGTGCATCAGTAACCTTATATGATATGAGTAAATCCTAGAGTATCTCCCCTCATAGGTGAAATACCTGATAATCTACCTCATCAGTAGGGCATACCTCTCTAGTAGGTGGGAGAAGGGGAAGACAGCCTTGCAACCTTGTTGACAACTATGTTTTAGGTAGGGCTCATAATAGCTCAAATCCAACTTCTTTTGTTTAAACCATATCTCACCAATGTTTGGTATACCTGTTGCTTCAGAAATGGATTCAGATGAGAGTTCAAACTCCACTCCTGTTAGGTTAACTTGGTGATTTTGTAGGCCAAGGATGAAAAATCTAGTCAATTCTGAGTGGCTTTTGACTTGCTTGACCTTTTCACAAAACTGATAACACCCAACATCCTGAAAGCATGAAAGGATCATGGGAGAGGAAGTAATTTGAATGGTTTCTAAGGGCTCAAACCTATTTGCCCTTACTCCCTTGTGTTTAGGTTGGGAATGTCTTTGGCTTTCATCACTGCTAGTATTAATTTCTCCTTCAGACATGGTGACTGGTTCTAGCACAACAAGATTTTTAGATTTTGTTTGAGAGCCTTTAGGTCAAAAGGCTGCAATGAGTGAGGTGATTGCAAAATTTTGCAAATGGGGGCCAAGATGAAACTTTCCAAGAGTGCACTCAGTGTTTTAGAGGTTTGTTTTCTATCACTCAGTCTCCTCTAGCATATATAACAATTTTCTCCTTTGCAAACCATAACCAAAGATATTTAAAACTGATTTCTTATGCAACCTAGGGTTTGATTTAATTAGGCCTTTAAATATCTCTTTTCTTAGGAAAATGAAAGCTTGGAGGCAAGAAAATAAACCACCAACCTTGTGTCTTTGATTACAGGAATTTTGTAGGAAAAAAATCGAATTATTTACTCCTTTTAGCAAATTTAGACACACTTTGTCTATGCGTAGCACCTATCAGCTCGGGCCGGAGATGGGCCAGTCGGGCCCGTCAGAGCGTAGCGTCGGGTGGCCGACAGAAAGTTTCAGGCAGCTCGGGCGCTTTGCTGTGTCTATGCGTAACACCAGCCTAGGTGCGTAGCATTGGGCCCTAGGTGCATGGTGCAGTGTTAAATAACACTGAGGCCACCTCTCCTGTGCGTAGCACCGAAGGCCACGTCCGTAGTGCCTGGAGATTTTCACTAATTTTGCACATAAACCCTCAAAATATCTCTCAACAGATTTATTTTTCTTGGAGATGACAAATGATGTGTGGGAATACCCAAAAAGGCCTTTATAACCTTTCTGAAAAATAAATTTGAAGCCAAAACCCACTTTTGTAATGTTCATTTTTCTTCACTTTTTCTCACTGTCTTTGACTGTTTTGGTCTTGCAGGTGGCATATTTTATTGAAATAGTTTCTTTTCTTCACTGCTGGAGGCTTCTTAAGGCTCTTTTTAATTTTACACCCTTCCTGAAGACACCAAGCCTATGCCTCTCAGCCCCTTTTGGAAAAAGAACCTGTTTTTTACTTTAATACTTATACACAACAAACTCATCATTTTTGCCATTTCTCCTTTTGATTAATATTCTGTATTTGAAACATTATTTCCTTTGACCTTGTCATTATTTCTGTGGGAAAAATGCCTTTGTCAGCTCTGTAAAGTGTTATTTATGTCTTAGTCATCTTTTTTGCAGAATAGTCATTTGATAAAGAGGTCCTTGTTGGGAGTTCACTGATCTGCTGTAAACCAAGGGTATATCTGTTTTTTTTAGGTCACTTTGATCACTGTCACTTTTGAACTTGGACAAATTTCTTTATAAAATAATGAACCATGCTTATCATAGTTGCTATCTTTGGAAATTTCTACCCATGTTTTTCCCATTTGGCCACTTGAAGATGTCTCTAACTATTTTTCGGAGAAAAAGACCTTTGAACTAACATTTCTTGCCTCTTCTTGCTGATACTCTTCATCATCTTTCTGCCTTTGGTGTAGTGGAGTATATGATCTTCATGTCTACCCTTCTTGATCTTATTTAAAACCTTTGATCTTACCTTTTGGTGAGGTGGAGTTAGTGTTTTCTTGCCAAACCCTATAAGGTAGTTTGAAAACCTTTGAAACCATCTATTGTGATGAAGGAGATTTCTTTGTCACTATTTTGACCATCTTTGTCTATCTTCCCAATCTTGTGAGTCTTTAGGGATACTTTAGAAAAAAAAATAGTGTTATCTTCTAATTTCTCAAAAATACACTTATCAAACTCACTATTTATGTCTAAAAGGCCTTCAATGATCATTTGAAGGGGTTTAGGGGTTCTTTGCCTTTGTAACCTTAGCATTGCTCTATTACTTGGTCAAAATAGTCATGCATATTGATTCCAATCAAACACATACCTTGTTGCTTTCTTCTTGTTTGTGAGTGGTTTCCTTGTGATGATGCCTCTCATTACTTTACCTCTTGCTAGGTTGATAGCCCTTTGACTCTTTTGCAGAAAAGTAAGGGACAACTGTCTCCCTACAAAACTTATGCTTTAGGCTAAATACCTTTTGAATGATCTCCTTTGTGAACTTAAGCCTGTTGTATCTTACCACCTACTGTGTATGCCTTTATAATTTTTTTAGGCCTTCTTCTTTGGCTTTTTTTTTGCTATTGACCATTTACAAAACATTCTTGCAGAAATGCTTGGACATGGTAAATTGCTCCTTTGCAGGCATATTGCTTGATTAAGAGGATATCTCTGGAGGTCTTTGATATTATTTGGACAATGATAAGCTTCATTCTTGTGTTCTCTTGACTTCACCTTTGAATATCTATGGAAATAGTGAATTTAGAACTATGACAGTGCATAACCTAGGTGACCCTATTTAACTTATTGTAATGTCCTTGGAATAGGTTTTTTTGACTGAAAACTTGAATCAGGGTTTGGATGAGGAGATAAGGTTTTTAACACTTTATTATGCACTACCATCCTAGATAACTAGAAAACCTTGTTTTTCTTCAAAGGGCTTTAGAAAGGGAGTTTTGAAAGCACCATTGCTTGAGGCACTTGGTGAGTAGGGGAAAAAGTTAGGTTTACTTGGTGAAACAAGGTGTGAAAATAGAGGGCTTAGGAAAACAGAGACGGAGTGTTATAGGCAAAGGTGGCAAACATAGTGAGAGCGAGGGACATAAGTTTAGGATTTTGTCTTATCTGGGTGATATATTGGCCATGCTTTGGCAGAGAAGTAGGATAGTGAAAAAATTCTCTTTGAGGAGATTTCTAGAACTCACATGATTCTTGAATTATGTTTCTAGAAATCCAGGATAAAGCATTTAGTCATCTAAACAGGTAAAAATGATTGATGACTAACATATATATATATATATATGTGTGTGTGTGTGTGTGTGTGTGTGTGTGTGTGGAGGGTTGTCTCCCATTTCTTTTTAATGCCATATTATGTTTAAGAAGTTGAAATTATTTTTCAAGGCCAACTAACTAATCTATAGGATGATCTTATTTTCTTTCAAAATATTAGTTTTTAAGTTGAATATTTTTCATAGTCGTATACTTTAAAAATTCTCCATGTTCAGTTATAATTCCACCCCAAGTTTTCTCACTTGTGCAACTATTGATGAATATTATGTTGTTTTACTGATACATTATACTGCCAGCAATCGTATTATTCCCATTTTTCTCTAGAGGAGTTTGAGGTTTGTTTTTTTTTGTTGTAATAAAGTTACTTGCACAAAACAAAATAGGGGATTGAATTTTTTTCCATAAAAACACTTGTATATTTGATTAATTTGTGTTTCATTTTTGTAAATTGTGACCTAAATAAAATAAATCTATACATGTCAAATATGTTTAATCTAAGTTATTACAATTGTATTATTGCTTAGTGGGACGATGTAATAGGTGTAATGTATAGATAATATTGTGCAACCAAAAATTCATATTGTGCATGCTAATTAGTTCATAAGACATTTCATTTGTTTAGATGCTTCTAGACTTCTCTGTTATGCTATCAATTGTTCAGAGGCTTCTGGATTTCTCTATTATTCTATTGTCAAATAGCTCGTGCTCACAACATTTATTCTGGTGGTGGTTTTTTTAAACTTAACTATCCATAAGTAGGTAGGCTAATGGTGGATAAGTGGATAATTTTCAGAAGTTCGATAGGTAGGTTTCAATAACACGACCCTCATGGTAGGCTAATGGTGGATAAGTGGATAATTTTCAGAAGTTTGATAGGTAGGTTTCAATAACACGACTATGTTTCGAATATTTAAAATTCAAGCCAAGTTCATTCAAATATCATAAGCTATCTTATTTTCAGAGTTTGAGTACATGCATAAAAATGTGACATCAATGGAACCACAAATAGGCCAACATAGAGTTGGATTGACATATGATCCTTCATCATCATTAACTTTGTACCTATTGCAACTAGTGTAGGGACAAGTTTTCTTTTTTCCATCCTGAATATTTTCAACAAATCTCTAGCATGTTTATTTTGATATATAAATATTCCTTTTTCATATTGTTCAACTTCTATGCCAATAAAGTATCTCATAAGACCAAGATATTTCATCTCAAATTATTTCTCCATGGCTTCTTTAAATTAATCTAACTCAAGATCACTAGTATAAATCATGCCATCCACCTACAATAAAATAATAAAAATATGTCCATGGTCATTTACCTTTTTGTACACGGTAGGATTAATGTTTCTTCTGAAAAATACATTCTTGATCATGTAGATGCCAATTCTGCTATACCAGGCTCTAAGCATTTCTTTCAATCTATAAAGTTCTTTCTTCAACCTGTAAACTTTATCTTCTTGTCCTTCAACTTCATATCCTTGAGGCTGCTGCACATAGATCTCTTCTTCTAGAATTCCATTCAAGAAGGCCGATTTCACATCCATCTAATATACTTTCCACTTTTTTTGAGTTTATGTGGCTAGAACTACTCTTACACTATCGAATCTAGTTATTGGAGAAAATGTTTCTCCAAAATATATTCTAGGTTGCTACGAGAACCGTTTTTCTACAAGTCTTGCTTTAAATCTATTAATTTCTCCTTTTTCATTCAACTTTGTCTTGTACACCCATTTCACAAAAATTAGGTTTTTTTCCTTTGGAAAATAAACCAAATCCCATGTATCATTATTTTCAATATATTTAATTTCTTCATCCATATCTTGCACCCAATTTTCATCTCTAATATCTTCTTCAAAGAAAGAAGGTTGGAAAGACAACAATGCAAAATTTCAACTAAAGTCCAAATCATCATATATCTCTTTCAAACTTCTCATCTTTCTCTTACCATTTCTTGATTCATCACCTGATTTCTTGCTGGGAGAATTTTGATCTACTTATTTTCTTGAAGATCCACATTTTTTAGAATATCTTAGTGTCCTTACTGGTGTGATTCTATTTGGTGTCTTCTCCTGTGATTATTTCTACTCCTTTTCTCCTACATCATCCTCCTTCATCAGTGGCACTCTTACATCAACTATTTTATCTACAATTCCATTCCATGATTCTTGTTATTTAAACACAACATATATGTTTCTTATGGTTTTTTTGGTGACAAGGTTATATAATTTTTAAGCTTTTGACTGCTTGTTATAACCATTAAATATGCATTTTTCACTTTTATCATCAAACTTACCTCTTAGCTCCTTAGTCACATGTGCATAAGCTACACATACAAAAACTCTAAGATGAGATACACTTCAAGACATACTGACCATGCTTCTTCTGGTACTTTATTCATCACACTCTTTGTAGGAGATCTATTTATCACATAAAAAAAACATGCAACTACATCTACCCAATACTCATCGACTGAGTTTCTTCCTTTTAGCATGCTCCTTGCCATGTTCATGATTGTCTTATTCTTCCTCTCTTCTACACCATTTTGTTGCGGTGTGTTGGAAATTGTAACTAGGTTCGGTCTTCACTTAATGTATTTGAGTCATCATGTAATGTACTTCGCGAAAGAATAAAGAAAATAATTATTATTATTATTATTATTATTATTATTATTATTATGAATGATTAAAGCATGGGTTTCATTCTTGGGTCACCATGTTTTAGGTAAAAATCACCATTGAGTACTTCTAGGATGTATTCTAAGCTAATAGAGTGATTATAAATTTAAAGAGAACCTTATTGGGCTTTTAAATCATGTAAACGAGTTTATTATTGAGTCAAATATGAATTAAGTGACCTCCACACCAAGTCATCCTAGAAGAGATCATGTCAACTCATGTAGGCCCAAGAGACACCTATTCGACCTCACTTGGAGCCTATATAAGGAAGCAATTCAAATTCGTTTGGAACACATTATCTAAAACATTTTGATATCTCTTATAGTTGTTTAGAAGTTCGAAATCTGTTTCTGGGAAGCCAAAATAAGTGCAAGTTTTGTGATGTCTAAGGAGAAGAATAAAAATGAAATTTTGGTACCTCTCTCTATTTTAGGCTTTGGATTGGGATATCAAAGTTGTCCAATTTTTTCTATTGCCAGAAGCAATATGATTCTAGAACTGCTGCACAAATTATGTTGCCGGGAAGCCTAAAGAAGTGCAAGTTTTGGGAAGTCTAAAAAGAAGAACATTTTTTTTTGGTTCCTCTCTCTCTCTCTCTCTCTCTCTCTCTCTCAGGCTCTGGATTGGGAGATCTAAGTCTTCCAAGTTTCACTACTGTCGAAAGTTGTATGATGCAAGAACTACTACATAATTGAAGTTGTTGGAAAGAGGTAAAAATTTTGTACTTGGTGTGGAGGAAAGGTCTGATCTTGATCTAGGGTGAAGAGTCTCAAATAATACTATTGAAAGGAATAATTTCTTGACTAAGTTTTCCCCTTGGGTTTTTCCCTAGCTTCTAGCCTACATATGGTTTATTTTACCTATGTGCATTTGCTTCGATATTTTCTTGATGAACTAATAAGAATAAAGATAAGAAGAACACAATAAGAAATAAAGAATATCACAAGTAAAAAGTCAAGAACAAGAGGATATTTCTTCCTTTCTGATTCTCTAACACTGTGTGTGTCTGGTTGTAAATTTCCTTCGGATTCCATGTATTTTGCAACTGTAATCATTGAATGCCTTTAAATCATGTTCTCCACCATGATATGACCTCAATACCTTGATCTGATGATCACTCTGGTTCTCTGCTAAGGCTTTGAGTTCTTTGAAATTTGCAAAAGTTTTAGACTTCTTCTTCAGGAAATAAACCCATGTCTTTCTGCTACAATCATCAATGAAAGTGAGGAAGTGACAACTTTAACCAATTGAATGTGTCCTCATAGGCCCACAAAATTCTATATGAACCAACTCTAGTGGTTGATTTTCTTTGTAACTCCCTTTGGAAATATCTCACGATGTTTCTTGCCCAAGATGCAACAATCACAAGTACTAGAAGGTTCTTTGATGGGAGGTAATCCTCTAATTATCTATTTCCGTTGAAAAAAATTTAAACCAGAGAAGTGCAAATGTCCAAAAAAAAAAATGCCATAACAAATACTCATTAGAACATGCAACTGTAAAAGAAATGACCTAATCAATATAATTCATGATTACAGGAAAGAGTTTGTTTTTCATCTGCACCTTTACTATCAACTGCTTTCTTGGAGGCCTATCATATATAATACACTCTTGTCCTTGAAAAATAAGCTTGTATCTGTTGGGTGAAGGAATTACACTTAAGAAAACTCCTCAACACTTAATTTTTCAACCCGGGGGATCTGTAAACTTAGAGACAAATCACAGGCAATGCCAGAGATGGTATGAATCTTCCTAACATAAATCCCCACTTTATTTAAAGGAAATATTGCAGAATCAAATTAAAAAGAGAAAAAGGCAACTTGAACCATCAAAATAATATAGGATTAGAAAAAGAAAGAATGCATTTTCAGGAGGGAATTAAAGATAAAAGGTAATCACTCTAGCTAATTATTGTTTAACTATTGAGTGTGTGTTTTACTTTAGCAGTGACACTTAGCAGTCTCATCAGATGGGCCCTTAAACCTAGTCTTTTAGATATTTCCTTCTTGCACTAATCTGTCCTGCACTTTCACATTCTGCTTGCACTAGTGCAGGTGTTGAGCCCCAAGATTGTTCTTTCTTTCATCTTACTTTACCCCATTTTCCTTTGTACATTGTTATCCCAGGCCCAATTGATCAATGAAATTAGTTAAAATTACTTTTAGAATGAATAACATGGCTAACTTGCTAAGTTTTGTGATTTTGTCATTGTAATGCATTGTGAACTGAAACTAGCTACAGAATGCAGAAATTCCGTAGCTAACCACCAATTCTGTTGCTGTCTTCACGTTAAAGCATGTTCCAGGTGTCCTCTCAGGAAAATCCACACATGGGTATATTCCACATCCTGTCCTCATCGTTCGTTTCTCACCATGAAGAATGAACCGAATTCTGGACGTGGTTTTGCTACGTGGGAACTCATTCAAGGAGGCAGACTTCTAATAGGACTAGGACAATCCAGATGTCCTTTGTCCCTTTACGCTGCCATCTTTAGAGTCCTAGTACGATTTTGATAAGGAAAGACAATGATCCCCGTATTGTTGCAAGTTATGTTATGTAGATTTGTTATAAAAGCACTCGGGAAACCGAGAGACAGATTTTAGATTTTGCTTAGATTTCATGGATTGATTGTTATATTTATGAAGACCGAGAATACTCTGTTTCAATTTATTTTCCTTTAATGAAGAAGACAGCATTGCTTTGAACGCGTTGAGTTGATTTTGAGTTAGATTTCGTCTGGTGATAGAGGGCCCCTGCCTCCTGCACGGCTTTACTTTCGTAATTTAGATAAGTATCTTAGTCATTTTCACGTTTTTGAAGTTTGAGTTCATAGTTAATTCCATTAGTCACTATAGCTATACTTGTTCTAAGAAACTCTTCCAAAAGATCATGATAATGAATGAGAAATGGCTGTAGTGTTGTAGGTTTTATTTGTAATTTCTTTTGTTCATTATCACAGTTGAACTTATTCTAGTAAACTCTTCCAAAAAATCCTTATGATGTCTAAGGCATGACTGTGATACTGAATGTTTCAGTTGTTTGTTTACACTAAGTAGCATAGCTGATCTTACTCTTAAAACGCTCTTCCAAAATATCATAATAATGGGTAGGAGATAGCTGTGATGTCTTAGTTTTTTTTTTTTAATTATAATTGCTTTCAGTCTTTATGTTTGCATTTGCACTGAATTGTACAGCCAAGATTTTTCTAACAAGCTCTTCCAAAATACCATTCATGATGGACAAAATAGGCTGTATAATCCCATAGATTAATTGCATGACAACTTAGTTAGGGTACTCCGGAGTCAAATTGCATTCAATTCATGCTCTGTTATTTCGTTTTAATTTTGATAATGCCTTGTTAGTTCAACACTGTTTATTGTAGACTAGTGACATCTTAGTTCATTTCTAGCTTAGCTCATTGTATTTAAATTCCACATTTAGTTGTCATCCATTGCATATTAGATTACATTAGTTGTTAAACTCAAAACACCACGGCCTTCATTCTTTACAAAACCTCTTTTGTTCCAAATCTATAATTGACTCATAACCATATGGACAGAAGACAGTATCATCCCAAGTCCTGAAATACTTTTGCCACCTCTTTATCATTTCATAAACAAAGCCTTTCCTCAAAAGACTACTTTAAAAATAAATCTATAACTTTTGAGTAAGGTTTAGTGATGTTAAACTAAGTTGCAGAATAGAATTAGGAACTAGAATTAGGAACTAGTCTTAGAGTAGAGATCTTATGATGTTACCAATGTTCTTCTCCAAATATGTTTCAACAAATCTTTAATCATGGATAAAATGTTGTATCATTATAAGCTGATTGTTTAATTTTTTTAGTTAGGAGAATTTGTATACTTAGCTGCCCATTTCTCAAGCTCTTCCAAAATACCTTTAATGAAAGAATTGGAAAAGTTAAGTTTATGTTTTGATTCATTTTCTTGAAGTCATTATCAAGCTTTGTATTCTGCTTAGTCATAGTTTAGGTTTGATTCTGTTTCAGTATTTGCGTTTGCATTTGTCATTTGTCATCAATAAATTAGGCTTCACTCTGCTTTTAACCAGTAGCTTCCTTCCACTAGCATTTAGTTCTTTTCCTTGTGAACATAAAACCATCAAAAGACCAAAAACATCATAAAACACTAAACACAACGCATTGAGAAAGAAACACTTAGGCACATACAATACACTTCACTTCACCAGTTTACCAACCCTGGTTGACAATTAAATGAACTCAATTTAGGAGACTAGGTTGAGCACAAACATTTTGGCGCCGTTGCCGGGGAAGTGAAAACTAGGTAACCTTTGTTTCTTAACTCCCAAAAACAATTATATGCGTAGAGAGAGAGACTCAAGGGGTAGATTCATAAGCAGTAGAAACAGAAGTTTGATTCCTAGAACACCACTTGTTTCACCTAGACCAAGAGCTAGTACACCTTCAACTCAAACCCACATTCCATCCTTTACTGATCTTGGACTTCTAGAAGACCTAAGATCAGATAGTCCATTAGATAAACCTTCCACCTCATCCACTGAACCTGCCTTAGAAGAAGATCTAAAGACTCCTATTAGGGACACAAACTTTTCCACTTCCACAGGAGAATCAACTATGGCAGAAGAAGGAGGCAGAGGAGAAGGAGGTAGAGGTGCAGAAGGAGGAAGAGGTAGAAGAGAAATGGGAATCTCTTTTGGGTTCCCTATAATTGATGAAGAAACCAATACAACCATGAAAAAAATTTCACCCTCTGTCCTTCCAAACTTCTATGGACTTAAAACTGAAGATCCTGAAACCTTCCTATTTGAATTTGAAATCTTGTGTAGAACTTATGACTACTTACAAGATGCTCAAAAACTTAAACTATTTCCTTCAACATTGAAAGGAGCAGCATTGAAGTGGTTTATGAGTTTGATCAATAGTTCTATTAGGACATGGGAAGACATGAAACAAGCATTTCTAGAGAGGTATTTGGATTATTTTATGTCGGTCAATCATAAGGAAGAAGTGTTTAAGATGTTACAAAAAGAAGATGAAAACTTGGAAGATTTGTTGGAGAGATTTCATTACAACATCAAAAGAGCAAAAATGGAAAACTTAGATCAAGACACCTTAAAAGCTCTTTTGTTGAAAACAATTAGGGATGAATGGTTGGATATCATTAACATGATGGGAAAAGGGGATATATCACAGCTCACATTACCTGAAATATCTGAGTTATGTATCAACCTTTCAAGAGGGAAATCTAAAACTGTAAAAGGTCCAAGAGATCCTGCTCTTGCAAGGGCAAGTAAGTCTGCTTCTGGGACAGTAAGTAGGTCAGAAATAGGAAATATGCTTGATGATTTCAAATCTGACATCTTAGGGAGTCTTATTGAACAAATAGACACCCTTAAGATACAAAACAAACAAAAAGCTGAATCTGATGCGTTAGCAATCTTTTGTCCCAAATGTAGAAAGAAACATGCCTTGAGAGAGTGTCCTTTGGATGTAAAAGTTGTAGAGACCTGTGTCATTTGTTCTGAAAAACATGAGACCAAGAATTTTCCTTCTCTTCCTGGTCTCAAAGCTATCTTTCAGGAGGAAACTCCTACAGATTCCACAGAATCTCTTAATTTTGTCTCTAGAAGACCTTGGCAGGGACCTCAAACAAAAGGATTCCATGATCAAATGTATAATCAACCTCCACCTTGGAATTCTTGGCAGCAACCTTGGCCTCAATTTCAAAATCAATCTCAAGCTTGGGCACAAGGAGCACAAAATCCCTATGGAAGATACTCTCAATACTATCAATATCCACCATCCTATCCACCATACCCACATTTTTATCCTCAAAATCCTCAAAATTTTCAACAAAATCCTCAACAACATCATCAGAACCTACCACATCAAAATCAACCACTTCCATTACCATTCCCTAAAAAATCAAATTAGTTGCCTGCTCAACCCATACCAAACCCCAATAATAAAAATCCTCAGAATACATACATGATAGAAGGTCAACAATTTCCAACTTATTTAATTACTCCTTTAGACCTTAGTGATGTTCAACTTAGGTCTGGAAGAATACTTGAAAAGAGGAAACCTTCTGTGATCATACAAGAACACGATAACTCTGAGGAAGACTCTCTACGGGTGAATAAAAGTCTTGAGGAAGACACATCTTTTCAAGACCCAAACACTGAAAAATTAAAGCAAAAAGATCCAATAATTTCAACTCCTGTATTAGAGAAACCATCCACATCTACTTCTATACCTCCCTTTCCAGAAAGATTACAAATTGATAGAGGTGTATAAAAACAAATTATGGTGCCTAATTATGATTTCCTAGATGAGCTGAGAAATGTTTGCATTAAAATTCCATTATTACAAGCCATCAAGGAAATTCCAATTTTAGCCAAAACAATAAAGGAGTTGAGCATGGAGAAAACAAGAAAAAGAATAAGAGAAACAAAGAAAATTCAACTGGCAGGAAAAATAGCAGACATTATGATGGGCAAGATTGCTATTCCAAAGTATCTTGACCCCGGAAATCCAGTTGTTAAAATTCACATCAATGGAATTGAAATCCAAAACACACTCATTGATTTAGGAGCAGTAATCAATATCATGAGTAGAAAAATCATGGATAAACTGAAACTTCCTAATCTTCTCTTTACACCCACATTATTACAATTAGCAGACAGATCTGTGATCAAACCAGATGGGGTAATAGAAGACATTCTAGTGTCCCTATATTCTTGGGAGTACCCTATGGATTTCATGATCCTAACTCCTAAGAATAATCTAGGAGGACATCCTGTTATATTAGGAAGACCTTGGTTGGCTACAACTGATGCTTTTATTAGTTGTAGATCCGGTGATATGTACATCTCTAATGGTAGTTCAACTAATAAATTCACTTTATATCCTCCAGCTAGGACAATTACAGATTTAGATGACACTCAATGGATAGAGGATGAAGAAGATTTACAACCTCTCTTCACAATTTCAGAAATTAGTGAAGATAATCAAATTCTGAATACTCTAGAAAACTTTGAATCCTCTCCAGAACACAAACATGAATCATTTCAGGAGGGATCCAATATTGAATTTTTGTCATCTAGGCAAATGTCTCTTCATTCTATGGATAAATTTGGCAACTCTACAAGTGAGATTTTTCCAGGCAAAACTTTGAACATAAACAAGAACCTAGAAAAATCTCAACAAGAAGAGTTAATCAAAGTATTACAGAGACATTCTTCTGCATATGCATGGGAGTACACTGACATGAAAGGGATAATCCCCAAGACTTGCACTCATCACATCTATATAGAGGAAAATTGCAAACCAATCAGACAACCTCAAAGACGGATGAATCCAAATCTTAGGGAGATTGTTAAAGAAGAATTGCAAAAATTGTTAAATGTTAACTTCATTTATCCTATTTCAGATAGTCAGTGGGTTTCTCCTTTGGTAATTGTGCCAAAGAAAAATGGTAAATGGAGGGTATGTGTTGACTACCGGGAACTAAATAAAGCTACTCTTAAAGACCATTTTCCCTTACCTTTCATATATCAAGTGTTAGATACATTAGCTGGAAAAAAGTACTTCTCATTCCTAGATGGGTTTAGTGGTTACAACCAAATCCAAGTAGCACTTTAAGATCAAGACAAAACCACATTTACCTATCCTTGGGGTACCTATGCTTATCGAGTATTGCCATTTGGATTATGCAATGCACCTGCAACATTCCAAAGGGCAGTATTAGGAATTTTTTCAGATCTAATACATGACTATGTAGAGGTATACATGGATGATTTCACAGTTTATGGAAACACATTTGAAGAAGCTTTAGCAAAATTGGAAAAAGTTTTAAAGAGATGTCAGGAAGAAAATCTTTCACTTAGTCATGAGAAATGTTTCATGATGTTTACTGAAGGTATTGTTTAGGGGCATCACATTTTAGGGGATGGGATTAGACTTGATGAGTCAAAAGTTGAAGTCATCTCTAAATTATCTATTCCAAGTTGTCAAAAAGATGTTAGGAGTTTTCTAGGATTTACAGGATATTATCGGAGGTTTATAGAAAACTTCACTAAGATAGCATCTCCACTCTTCAAATTACTTACCAAAGACTGTGAATTCAAGTGGAATTTTGATTGCCAGTTAGCCTTTGAGATCCTGAAAACCAGAATTTCTGAAGCACCTATTTTAAGGGGACCTAACTGGAAGTTACCTTTTCATATCTCAACAGATGCCTCTGATAAAGCTCTAGGAGCAGTATTGGGACAAAAAGACTTGATTCCTTATGCCATCTACTATACCAGTAAAAATTTGACTCCTGCAGAGTTAAAACTATACTGTAACTGAAAAAGAGTTTTTAGCTGTTGTTCATGCCATAAACAAATTCAGACACTATATAACAGGCTATGAAACTTTTGTTCACACTGATCATTCTGCAATTATATACTTAATGAACAAATCAATTACTAATGGCAGAGTCATAAGATGGTTATTGCTTTTACAAGAATTCAACATTACCATTCTAGATAGGCCTGGAAAACAAAACACGGTAGCTGATTTCCTATCTAGACTCCAAAACATCAAAGATGACACTCCAGTTGAAGATCAATTTCCTGATGAATATCTTTTTGCAATTTCTACTCAAACTCCTTGGTTTGCTGACATTGCTAATTATTTAGTTTCGGGAAAATTTCCTCCAATAATGAATGCAAGAGATAAAAGAAAAATCATTTATGACAGTGCAAAATATTCATGGGTTGCTAATGAGTTGTACAAGACAGGTCCAGATTTGATCATTAGAAGATGTGTTCGGGAAGATGAGATGCCTGAGATTCTCAAAGCATGTCATGATGAACCTTGTGGCGGACACTTTGCTGATAAGAGGACAGCTTATAAGATCCTTCATTTAGGATATTATTGGCCATCCTTGTTTAAAGATGCTAAAGAGTATGTCAAAGGGTGTGACAGTTTCCAAAGGGTAGGGAAACCTTCTCCTTCAGGTGAGATGCCATTACAACCTCAGGTACATATTGAACATTTTGAAAAATGGGCTTTGGATTTTGTAGGACCTATTAGTCCTCCATCAAGACAAAAGAGATATATATTAGTTTGCACTGATTATGTTACCAAATGGGTAGAGGCCAAGCCATTAATTTTTGCTAATGAAGCATCTGTAGTTACTTTTCTTTTTGAGGATATTTTTACTCGTTTTGGTGTCCCAAGAGAAATTGTTACAGATCAAGGAGCTCAATTTACATCAAGGCTAGTGGAACAAATGATGGAGAGATACAAAATCGGGCATAGAAAATCTACTCCTTATCATCCACAAGCAAATGGTCAAGTGGAATCTACTAATAAGGTCATTGAAGGAATCCTAACAAAGACTGTTCATTTACATAGAAGAGATTGGGTAGATAGGCTTCCTGAAGCCTTGTAGGCCTATAGAACTACATGGAGAAACACAACAGGCCATACTCCTTATGAACTTGTTTATGGAAAGCAAGTTTTGTTTCCCATAGAGTTCCAGATTCAAACCTTCAAAATGGCAGTTCAGCTAGGACTTGATCTATCGGAGGCACAAAAGCATAGATTGGAGCAGATTAATGAATTGGATGAGATCAGACAAGATGCAGTTCAGAAAACAAGTCTAGTCCAACAGCGAAGGACTAGATGGCATGACAAGTACATCAAAGAGAAGAAGTTCAAAGAAGGTGACTGGGCTCTCTTGTTTGATTCAAAATTCAAGGATTTTCAAGGTAAATTTCAAACACATTGGCTAGGGCCATATGAAATTGTTGAAATTTTTGACAATGGAGCAGTAAAAATCAGGACAATAGATAAAGAAGAGGTCACTTTTCTTGTGAATGGTCATAGATTGAAGTTGTATCACAAACCACTCTCAAGAGAAGAATTTGTCAAGAAGTTCCAGGAAAACAGTGATGTGAAGTTAATGAAGAAGAATCTTTCTTCTTCATCAACTTGATTGAATTTTCTGAAGCATTTCTTTAAAAAAAGAAAAGAAAAAAGAAGAAGGTATAAACATGAAAACCAATCATTGATTGGCATGTTTATACAGAAAATATAGGGTGAAAATCAGAGTCTTTCTGACACTCTAACTTTTCCATTTTGTTTTTGCAAGCAGCTGTTACAAAATCATAAGTTCAGATCCATTGCACTTATGATCCATCTCATTTCATTTCATTCCATTCACTTATCCATCCATACTCCATTTCATTCATTCATTCATACCTCACTTCATTCCATATTTGATTCATCTCATTTCATACTTCATCCACCTCATTTCCATATCAAAATTTAAAGTTTCATGTTTTTCTGCAAATGAATAACACATGTCATGGATTGCAGGCCATTTCTTATATTCTTCCACTCCATTTCATAAATTAAATCCATCCCATTCCATCATTCACTTCATACATATTCCATTATACCATGTTTCATCACCTATCTTCACTCATTCCATAAAATATTCTATGTATATTCCAAACCACTCCATTCCATGATTAAAATTCTCTACAGGTACATTCTGCAGCTAAACAGATATTCTACAGCTAATCAGACTTTCCGCAGCCAGACAGTCATTCCGCAGCTACAGATCTTGAAGGCACTGATCAAAAAACATTTGAATTACAACAAGATGATCCAGTATATCCATGAATAAGAAGAATCAAGAAGGATTATGAAGACTCTTCCAAAGGAGAACAAAGTATACAAAGACCACAAAAAGAAAATGAAAAGCAAAGGTAAAAAGTTCTGGTTATAATGGCATTTCATAAAAACTTTAGTATAGTCTAGTTATGAATCATTCGAAAAGTTGTTTTGATTATTTTTATTGATCATGCCAAATATACCCTCCGCAAAACTTTGGATAAAAATCTTTCATTTCAAATTCTATACTCGATCATCATTTAAGCGGTTAAAAGGCTGAAGTGTTTGATTTCCTTACGTCACCCAGCCAAATCATTTAATGATGATTTTTGAATCCGTTGTAAAAAAATCTCCGCAGTATTTTCACTCATTGATTTGTTTTCTTCACCTCACTTCATTAACTTGTTCCGTAACCACTTCCTATTACTCCATTCCGTAGCTAGCCCTTCATCATTTCATTCCGCAAAACAGAGGTATCTCTATCACCGTGAGCAGAGGTATATCAGTTTGAAATATTGAACCACTATCACCGTGATCAGAGGTATATCAGTTTGTAATTTGAAGCCATTGTCACCGTGAAGCAGAGATATACCAGTTTGAAGATTGAAGCACTATCACCATGAACCAGAGGTATATCATTTTGAAGGTTGAAGTCATTGTTTCTCTGAGCTGAAAGAGTACTAATCTGAATATTGAAGAAGAAATTATGGGCCTCATTGTAAGAACTGAACTAGTGGGCACAAAATACTTGGAAGGATACCCTCAAAGCAGAGAAATGTTGCAACAGGCAGGATGGCTACAATTTCTTGAGAAATTTAATGGCTTCCACAAAGAAGTTACTAAAACATTTGCAAGGTCATTCAAAGGAGCCGAGGTTGAAGTTGGAGATGTTAAATTCACTGTCACAGAGGTTTTTATTGCAGAAGCAACAGGATTGCGTAGACATGGAGAGAGATGGTTTAAAAACAGAGAATTTCATAATGAATCATGGAAGAAAATCCTAAAATCACCAGGTATGGATGTCACTGTGTTTAAAAAGGGAATTCCAAGTTCTGCTTTAAAAAATAAATGGAGAAACATATTGCTTATTCTACAAAAATTTATCACTTGTGAAGGTAGATATGGCACATTTTATGTTTACCATATTAGGTTGATAATGCATTTTCTGGAGGAAGAGCTAAATTTTCCCTATTTCTTACTTCAAAGTTTAAAAAAGATGGCTTTTGGTGTTCAAAGGAGAGTCCAATTCCTAGAGACAACTCTATACCATCATGGCTTGGTTAAGATTTTAATTGAACACCATTTAGCCAAAACAAAAGATACTTGGGATAATTTCTTGGTAAGAAATCACTTTGAGGAGCCAAAAGAGCCTTCACCTGAACATCAGCCTACAAGGAGAAGCATAAAATGAAGAGCCTCTAAAATTGAAATTGACAAAACAGTATAGGAAAGTAGTGAAGAAATAATCTTTGAGAATTTGACTCGGATTAAGAGACAACTTAAGGAAGAGAGGGTAATCAGAAAATCTGCCACAGAAAAAGGAGAGAGATCATCCCAGCCAAGAAGAAGCCATAGACTCAGGGGGAAACTAAGGAAAACACAGATCAAACAAACAGGGGTGATAAACATAGAAGATGAGGAAACATCTATTGAAGAAGATGTTGAAGAAGATTTTAATGAAGAAACCCCTGAAATTGACCCTGCACAGTAAGAAGTTTATGACTATGTTGAAACATTGGAAAGGAAAGATTCAGAGAGTAGAGATAGAACCCCTAGTCCTCCACTGTCCGAAATAGATGTGTTAAGAAGAGATAGGTATGAGCTGGAAGTACTTAATAGACATATCAGAACTGAGAATGATATTCTGAAGGAACAAGTCAAACTCAAAACCAGTATGAACTCAACCTTATCTCTACAAATGGACAAAGTGGAAAAGGCTAATGAAAAGTTGAGAAAGAAGAACAAGAAGCTAATCAGGGCACTTACCAGTTTAAGGTTCAAGTTAGTCATCAGGAAACCCGGAAGACCTTTAACTTCCAGGCAAAGAAGAAGAAGAGGGTTGGATGTTCTTGCAGAAGTCTCTGAGTTTATGGAATAAGTTGCATGAGGACATGCAAGAAGTTAGCAGTGGGGGTATGTTGAGCCCCAAGATTGTTCTTTCTTTCATCTTAATTTACCCCATTTTCCTTTGTCCATTGTTATCCCAGGCCCAATTGATCAATGAAATTAGTTAAAATTACTTTTAGAATGAATAACATGGCTAACTTGCTAAGTTTTGTGATTTTGTCATTGTAATGCATTGTGAACTGAAACTAGCTATAGAATGCAGACATTCCATAGCTAACTGCCAATTCTGCAACTGTCTTCACGTTCAAGCATGTTCCAGGTGTCCTCTCAGGAAAAGCCACACATGGGTATTTTCCACATCCTGTCCTCATCGTTCGTTGCTCACCATGAAGAATGAACCGAATTCTGGACGTGGTTTTGGTACGTGGGAACTCATTCAAGGAGGCAGAATTCTAATAGGACTAGGACAGTCCAGATGTCCTTTGTCCCTTTACGCTGCCATCTTTAGAGTCCTAGTACGATTTTGATAAGGAAAGACAATGATCCCCGTATTGTTGCAAGTTTTGTTATGTAGATTTGTTATAAAAGCACTCGAGAAACCAAGAGACAGATTCTAGATTTTTCTTAGATTTCATGGATTGATTGTTATATTTCTGAAGACCGAGAATACTCTGTTTCAAGTTATTTTCCTTTAATGAATAAGACAACATTGCTTTGAATGCGTTGAGTTGATTTTGAGTTAGATTCCGTCTGGTGGTAGAGGGCCCCTGCCTCCTGCACGGCTTTACTTTCGTAATTTAGATAAGTATCTTAGTTGTTTTCACGTTTTTGAAGTTTGAGTTCATAGTTAATTTCATTAGCCACTATAGCTATACTTTTTCTAAGAAACTCTTCCAAAAGATCATGATAATGAATGGGAAATGGCTGTAGTGTTGTAGGATTTATTTGTAATTTCTTTTGTTCATTATCACAGTTGAACTTATTCTAGTAAAGTCTTCCAAAAAATCCTTATGATGTCTAAGGCATGACTGTGATACTGAATGTTTCAGTTGTTTGTTTACACTAAGTAGCATAGCTGATCTTACTCTTAAAACGCTCTTCCAAAATATCATAATAATGGGTAGGAGATAGCTGTGATGTCTTATTTTTTTTTTTTTTTAATTATAATTGCTTTCAGTCTTTATGTTTTCTTTTTCACTGAATTGTACAGCCAAGATTGTTCTAACAAGCTCTTCCAAAATACCATTCATGATGGACAAAATACGCTGTAGAATCCCATAGATTAATTGCATGACAACTTAGTTAGGTTACTCCGGAGTCAAATTGCATTCAATTCATGCTCTGTTATTTCGTTTTAAGTTTGATAATGGCTTGTTAGTTCAACACTGTTTATTGTAGACTAGTGACATCTTAGTTCATTTCTAGCTTAGCTCATTGTATTTACATTCCACATTTAGTTGTCATCCATTGCATATTAGATTACATTAGTTGTTAAACTCAAAACACCACGGCCTTCATTCTTTACAAAACCTCTTTTGTTCCAAATCTATAATTGACTCATAACCATCTGGACAGAAGACAGTATCATCCCAAGGCCTGAAATACTTTTTCCACCTCTTTATCATTTCATAAACAAAGCCTTTCCTAAAAAGACTACTTTAAAAATAAATCTATAACTTTTGAGTAAAGTTTAGTGATGTTGAACTAAGTTGCAGAATAGAATTAGGAGCTAGTCTTAGAGTAGAGATCTTATGATGTTACCAATGTTCTTCTCCAAATATGTTTCAACAAATCTTTAATCATGGATAAAATGTTGTATCATTATAAGCTGATTGTTTAATTGTTTAGTTAGGAGAATTTGTATACTTAGCTGCCCATTTCTCAAGCTCTTCCAAAATACCTTTAATGAAAGAATTGGACAAGTTAAGTTTGTGTTTTGATTCATTTTCTTGAATTCATTATCAAGCTTTTTATTCTGCTTAGTCATAGTTTAGGTTTGATTCTGTTTCAGTATTTGCATTTGCATTTGTCATTTGTCATCAATAAATTAGGCTTCACTCTATTTTTAACCAGTAGCTTCCTTCCACTAGCGTTTAGTTCTTTTCCTTGTGAACAGAAAACCATCAAAAGACCAAAAGCATCATAAAACACTAAACACAACGCATTGAGAAACAAACACTTAGGCACATACAGTGCACTTCACTTCAGTAGTTTACCAACCCTGGTTGACAATTAAATGAACTCAATTTAGGAGACTAGGTTTAGCACAAACAACAGGAACATAGATTTATGCAGAAGGTGTAAATGGTGTCTTTACTAAAGGATTTTTACTTCATGCAAGGACTTGAATTGTTCCAGGTTCAAGGCACTTAGATCCCGTGGCAAGAAACCAGTTCTTGCAATGGATCAGAGCTTCCTACACTTAGCATTTAATTCTTAAAATGAGTGCTTAATTATTGCAGGTGCTATTATACTGTTAAATCAAATTGCACACATAAAAAGTGAATGTTTCTGATCTTAACAGAGTGCAGGAATAAAGAAACAATAAATATACCTTTATCTTGTCATAAGAATTCAATGAAAGAAATAAGCTTGCAGAAAGTAGACTAAGAAATTTTGCTTCATCACACCAATGTGCACTGGTGCAGGTTCATTCCTCCTGCTTGGACCAGGCGGGGAAAACCAATCAAACATAATTGCAGAAAAAGAGATATCACACCAACGTGCACTGTTGCAGGGTTATTTCTCGTGCTTGGACCAGGTAGAGGAAAACCAATCTGAAATCAAGTGCAGGAAAGGAAATTGCAGGAAAAAGGAAAGTTATCTACTTCACACAATGGATCTGCTTGCACTCAGAAAGGAATACATGTGCTTAATATTAAATCACACTTGACAAGATAAACACAAATTACAAGAAAACAGGAAATGGGGTAAACGTGTTGGGTTGGCTGGGCCCTAGCCAACCATCACGTTTCCCTTCTAAGTAAAAACACTACTTAGTACTTTAATCAATTCTGTTAGGGATCTGTAATTTATTAGCAAGATTGGTAGAGTCCAATTACAGAAACAACATCGTTTCAACCAAATTTGGGATTCCAGGATCTAGCCCTCCTGAATCCGGAGAGGGATCTCTCCAATATGTACAAAGATAGATTTGTCTTTGAAGTTTGGGGTAATGATATTAGGCTAGTTATGAAGGCCAAGGGTTTGTTTTGTTTTTTGGATGGATGAGCATGATTACTGTTCGAGGCATAAATTAATGAATGCAAAGAGTTTCAAAGGTGAGAAGTTGCAAGAAAATAGAACAACTTTGGCTAAAATATAGATATAACGTTGGTTTTTAGTCCATTGGGCTATGGAGTCATAACAGGGCTTTAATTGGGCAACAACATCAAGAGTGATCCAAGGGGCAAGTCATCTATAACACAAGATTATTTGAGATAGAGTGATGGGATGGAAACAATAAAGTGTTGAAGGGGTGGAAACTGATAATAATTTTACAAGGATTTATAGTCAGTCCAAACAAGAAAAGCCTCTTAAGTAACTGCTTAAAACCAACCAAGTGCAGGGCTAACCATTGACTTCTTAGGCAAGTTTGTATTAAAGCAGCTTAATTGACAAACAATCCAATAATCCACATAATTACCTTCAAAAAGTATGAAAACACATAAGAGAATACAAAGTGTAACCTAAGATCAGACAAGGTACTTTTAAACCTAGTCTTCTTTCAGTCAACACCAAGGGAAACTTTCAGAATCTGCTTTTGGAGAAAAACTAGGACCAGGGCACACCATATCTTCCATATTCATCTTTAATAAGCACAATAAGGAAAATAAATTTCAAGAACAATGTTTAAGGAAAACAGTAGGACGAGGGAACTCCAACATTCCTAACTGCTTAACTGTATTATATCATTCTTAAATAAACAAATTAGAGGAAAACATTGAGATAAATCTTTTCAGTCAGAGAAGGTTACTGATATACAGTAGGTCCTAACTCTATGTGTGATGTTCTTTATAAGGGAAATAGTGAAAAATATGACATACGTAGAAGGAAAACGATAACAAAGAGAGGTGCACTTCACCGATGATATAGACCAGGATCCCAAGAAACAACTTTTATATTGATGTCAAACCAGTTACAATCTTCAAATCCAATGTTTCAGTTCAGCAATCATCTTCACTATTCAACCTAACTAATCTATCACAAGCAGAGCTCCAAGGGCCAGTGAATACTATTTACAATCAGAAGTTTGAGCTCAAATGTATTTCAAAGTTCTGCAACCAACAGTTTCTCATCTTCTACTGAAGTATTTATAGAAGAATGAGGAGGTGATACCTAACAAAAGATCTCTTAGGTCAATTAATACAGATTCAAGACTTCTCGACCTTTTGAGGGGCTCGATGAAGGAGTTTACAGGTGGAACACTGTATTAACTATTTTACATTTATGAATTAAGCTCGGCGGGAGCTTTATTTGACTTTGAGGCTCTGTGTGTTGTGTGGAGTAACTCTGCAGATATTTTCTGCATTGATTTCCTTGCAGAAGTAACTCCATGGCTGCACTGAGGCAAAATCTGATCTTCTTCAATAACTTCGGCCTCTGTTTGAATGGTTTGAGGCAACAGGTGGCTCTGTGGTAGCTGGGAGAAATTGATTAACCTCATATGTGGCGGTGGAGGTTTCCTGTCTGATAATCCTTTATGCTTTCTTCTTTAACTGTGTTTTAAATCGGGGATTAGGCTTTTGATAACAGTCTTAGCCATAATCCCCGTAAAAACTGTCTTTATTCCTCTGTTCTGATATATTGGGGTCTTCGACACTGATATTCTTTAATTGTGCCCGATTCATGGTGTTTCACTGGAGTGTAGGGTTACGCAGGGATGATATGGCATCAATGCCTCATGGATCATTGACGATACGTGAACTTTACACCCTGCAATTGATTTCCTCTGATAAATCGAAAGCAAGAGGGTCGTCACCCTCTCTTTAGAATTTTCTTCGAACATAGCGAAAAGATCATTAAACCCTGCAAAATACAAACAAAATGTTATAAAACCCTACATATTAGGTCAACTGCATCGGAAGGCGTGTGGAGGAAGCGGGGCCGTTGGATGGCATCATCCAACGGTCGAGATTGATCAAAGGGAGGTGGAAGAAGGATTAAATCTGAGTCGTCGATCGCGCAGAGATCGACGGTTGGGAGCGGAGGTTGAAAGTCAAATGGAGAAAATAGAGCAAATGGAATGAGGATTGTCGATCTGCAGATCATATCGATGGCGGAGATTGATTTACCGCCACGCCGGAGCTCGTTTAAACATCGGGCATCATAGATGAGTGATAGCCGTTGGATGGCCCGCTCCAGATCGGATGGCTCAAGGCAATATTGCTGGGCGTCTGCGTCCGAACGATAACACGCGATGGACGACGGTTTTATGAACAGTGGCCAAGCCACGTGTCAAGAAGTGTATGGAAACACTAGCGATCAGGGGAAAACAACTTTTCGCCCAAAGGCAGTGTGATGGATACCACGCGGGTTTGGGAAACGACGCACGACTGGCGGGGTCCACTGGGTTTGATAGGTTCTGCACCGTCGGATCTGCAGATCAGATCGACGATGGAAAATGCTCAGATTTCTGACCAGCTGAAAACCTTAGAGAAATAATAAAAAACTAAATTTTTGATAAATAACTTAAGATTTTAATATTTCACGGGCGGAATACGCAAATAATAGGGTTAGGCGCCTGCTTACGGGGCAGTTGGGCGTATGGAGAATGATATGACCGGGGGTTTAAGGGGAGGGAGCTTATCGCATTGCAAATATTTGCGATGAGCACTTTATATAAACCGCAATTTTTGCGATTTGCGATTTGCGATGGATCGCATCGCAGATATTTGCGATGAGCACTTTAGATAAATCACAATTTTTGCGATTTGCGATCTGCGATGAGTGCCTCCAGAGTTAGCGCTTGGTTTTTTATGGCAAAGGCATATGTGGGGAAGTGGTTAGGACTTAGCCCAAAGGAGCTTAAGTCCATAGTAAAGACTTGTATTTTTTATGCATTTTTCATGGTTTTTAAATGGAATTTGATGGTTTCGGAATAGTTAAAAAATGGGTTTTTAACTATGGAAAAGTGATTTTCATAAATGGAAGACGAGGATATATGAAAACAAGGGAGTTTTTATGGAGAAAAAGGGAAGAAAATGAAGGTTTGAAAAGGGGGAAAATGATGGTCTTTCAGCAGTCTTTTATCATGAATCAGCAGAATTAATGGGAATAGTAACGAGGATTTTGGACAGAGGCATGAGGCCTCAAAAGCCTTCAAGAGCCAACAATTTTTAGTGATAAAATTTTTTCCTTGGAGGCTCAAAAAGCCTTAGCCACCTTTTGGTATAATCAAATATTATAGGTGGCTAACAGTGGCTTCACTTGGGGATGATGCCTTCTTGAAGGCATCAAGAACTTCAGACTTGCATTCTCTGGGAGGTTGACCTGTGCCTGATCCATTGGGATGCCCTTTATTTGCTGGGATGATATTCTTTGAAAACATATTAGCAGTTATGAAAACAATGGTCCTTCATCAATACACACTTTCTACCTACCCAATCCTACTGATCTAGCATTTTTTCTTCAACAGAGTGCACTTGGATTGGCGAACTCTTTTCACAACATTTTATTCTTTTGAAAACAGGAAACTAATCTAATTATACTCCTTATTTCTCCCTGAACTCAGATTAAACAGTTGAGTTTAGATGCTTCTCTACCTATTCTACTATCTGTTGGGATTAAACTGTCCAACAGATTTTCATTCTCTAATTTCTAAAACAGAAATTCAAAAGCATTCAAGTCAGGATTGAACAGTCTAACTTGATGCTGGTCTATGGCATAACAAACAAGCTGCACATAGACATTATTTTGCAAAAAATTAAATAAAAAATGGAAGGCTTAAGATCTGAAAATTCAAAGCACTTCCTTCATCTTTTTTACAGCTCTGTTTTGACTTTGGTTTGAGCTGTTCTTTCTTTGTTGGACTGGTTCAGATTTTAAGCTGATTAGAACCAGATTTTTACATCTCTTGACTCAGAATTTGAAGCAGATTTGAGTCATTTTTCTTTTGAAACCTTAGGTTCAAATTTTGAACATGTTTGAACATTTAATTTCTATCCTAAACTATCTACTGATAAGCCAAGATTAAACAGTTTGGAAAATCAAATTCACTACCCTATCAACAGAAAATTTAAAACTAATTAGTCAAGATTAGGCAGTTCCACTAACTAGAAGTGTGTTTTTCAGGAGTGGCATTTGAGCTTGCACACTTTCAGATTTTGTTTCTCTTTTTAGGTATGGGGCTATACCTTTATTGTTTTGTCAATCTGCCCTCTTTTCTCTTTTTCATTATTTTTGTATTTTTGATTTTCTAACTTTGAATGAAATGGTGGATGAGATATTTATAATGGAAAAAAGATAAAAAGGCTTCCAAACATAGCATTTTATCAAGAGAAGTAATGCTTAAGCATCCTGCCATTGACAGGACCCCCAAACAATTCTGCCCCATCCAACTCCTGTAAGTAGAATGCATTGTTATCAGCAGCTGAAAGAATAGAGTAAGGGCCAAGCCATAGGTTGTCAAATTTTCCATGCTTGCCCTTCTCTTCCCTTCTTTAGTCCCATTTTAAAACTTTGTCCCCAATCTTGAAATTGTTGGCTTTTGTTCTTTTGTCAAAAATCTTTTTAATGCTCTCCTGTTTCTGTAATGCTTTTTTATACACTTCCTCTCTGGTTTGCTGAAGATGAATGGTCTGATTTATTCTTCTGACCATGTCATTTTCTTCAGTTTGCAGCTCTTGAATTAACTTCATCACTGGTACACCAAGGGTGTTTGGAAAAATTGCATCAGTACCATACACAAGCTGGAAAGGTGACATACCAATGGATTTCTTCAAAGTCAATCTGTCAGCCCAAAGGGCATGAATCAGCTTTGTGTGCCAAGAATTCTTGTTTTCCTCCAACAATTTCTTGATTATGTTCACTAATGTTTTGTTTGAGGATTCTACAAGTCCATTACCTTGAGGGTAATAGGTCGTGGAATGCCCCAATGTTATCTGATATCTATGACAGAACTCAATCGTCTTCTTTGATCCAAATGCTACTGCATTATGAGTGATAATCTTGGTAGGACAGCCAAATCTGGAGAGAATATTAGTCTCCATAAATTTTATGATAACCGAATCATTGGCCTTCCTACAAGGAATGGCTTCTATCCACTTAGTGAAATAGTCTGTGGCGGTGAGAATCCATCTGTGTTGGGTAGAAGATGGTGGATGGATTTCTCCTATAAAGTCAAGTCCCCATTGTTGAAAGGGGGCTTCAACAGTGATGGGATGCAGAGGCAGGGGTAACAGTTTTCTTTTGCCTTCAAAGAGTTGGCACTTATGACAGGCAATGATCATCTTATGTATATCAGGAAAAAGAGCGGGCCAATAGAAACCAGCCCTCAAAATTTTGTTGGCTGTTGTCTTCCAGTATAAATGACCTCCACACTCTCCTTCATGGAATTCATGCTTAACCTTCTCTGAATCAAACTCAGGCAAACATTTAAGCAATATACCACTTGAATTTTTCCAATAAAGACATTTATCTATAATGCAATAGTTTACAGCTTTCAATTTCAGGAATCTTGCCTTTGTTTTTGTTAAACCGGGAGGTGTATTCAATTTAAGAAAAACATAAACAATATCAACATACCAAGGAGACTTCATAAAATGATCTTCAACTATAGGAGTCGAGAATTCTTCTTGGTCATCTGAAGCATTAATCATATTAATATCAAGAACTTCAAAATTTGATTCAGCCATTAATCTAGCTAGACCTTGGCCTTTGATGAGTTTAGTGGTTTTATCTCTAAATCATATTCAAGAATAATAGCAATCCACTTACCTCTCTTACCATCTGGGTCCTGAGTTAGAATGTCTTTAACAACTGTATTTGGGACAAAGGCAATAGTGTGTAAATGAAGGATGTACACTCTGAAGTCTTTCAAAGCTTTAACCAAAGCAAAATCTTGCTTCTCCATAATGCTATACTTCAAAGGGTCATCCCTCAATGCCTTGCTAAAGAATGCAATAGGCTGCTCTTGTCCTTGTGGATTTTTCTGTAAAAGGACAACAACTGTGGTATGTTCTGATGCAAATGAAAAGATATAAAAATATTTTGAAAAATCAGGACTTATCAGAACCGGTGTTTTGGTTAATGCTTGTTTCACCAGCTCAAAAGACTTCTTTGCTTCCAAGGTCCATTTTACCCCTTGCTCCTTCTTTAACATGTTTGTAATATTCCTAAGGAGCTCAGCCAAATTGGGGATGAACCTTCTTAAAAAGTTGATCTTTCCAATGAAAGATTGCAAATATTTGATGTTTCGAGGATGAGAGATTTGCAATATGGCCTCAATCCTCTTTGGATCTAACTTTATACCCTCCTCTGAAATAATGTGCCCAAGAAGTTTACCTTCTTGGAGACCAAATAGTGTCTTCTTAGGGTTTAAAGATATCCCAAACTTTCTGCACTTCTCGAAAACCTTTCTTAGATGTTCTAAGTGCTCTTCATCTATTTTTGAAAACACAGTAACATCATCTAGATAGATAATGATGAAGAATCCTAGTTCCTCCGAGAATGCTATGTCCATGGCTCTTTGAAAGGTTGCTCCAGCATTCATTAGACCAAAGGGCCTTTTCACATACATGAAAGTGCCCCAGGGTGTAGTAAAGGCTATCTTTAATTGATCAGCAGGGTAAACTAAGATCTGATTGTACCCTGAATAGCCATCCAGCAAAGAAATTCTTTTAGACCCTACCACCCTTTGTAAAATGTGATCCATCTTGGGTAAAGGGTAGTTGTCTTTTAATGAAGCTTTTTTTAAGTCTCTAAAGTCTATACAAAGCCTGATTTCTCCAGTTTTCTTCCTAACAGACACCAGATTAGATACCCATTCAGAATTTCTAACAGGGACAATAATACCAGCATCATACATTTTCATGATCTCCTTCTGAACCAATGACAACTGGACAGGGATTATTCTGCGTAGTTTCTGTTTGAATGGTTTTTGGTTTTCCTTGAGGGGAATTTTTTGTTGTATTATTTCAGTGTCATAGGATTTAAGATCTTCGTAACTCCACGCAAAAACATCAGAAAACTCTTTAAACAGCTCTATGTATTTGAGTTTAATGTGAGCTGGTAAATTTTTAGACAGTTTAATCATTTTCGGTTTTTCCTCACTGCCTATATTACACTCTTCCACTTCAGTCTCTACAGGTTCTAGTTTTGGCTTATTTTCCACATCGTTAAAATCGAAAAACTCTTCTAAAGGGGCAGACCCTTAGGCAAACTTTCATCTTTGGAGTGCAGAGCTTCTAACTCCTCTGTTTCAGACTTTGCATTCATTTATGTTTCACCTTCAAGTTTGTCAGATAACATGTTTATATTAGTAGGTTCAGGAGATGGTTCTTCTTTATCAAGGAAATTTCCTTCACTGCAGTCTGTATCATAATCTGAGTCTGAACTGTGTAGTTCAAATTCATTTCTGAATTGCATGAAGTCTTCTATTTTTTTGTCATTATCAAACACCTGCCAATACTTTTCGTTATCAGGCACGGCTGGTCTAAATTTAATCTGAGTTGTGTCTTCATATGGAGTTAAACATGTTCTAGCTGCAAAGGCTAGATTGTGGGCAGCAATATTTTCCTTTCTTGGGACGAAAATTAATTGGGACTCTTCGAAAGCTTCTAAAAGATCCATGAAATCATTCCGATAGGCCCTAAGTCTGGGGTGATGAGCGTTATACTCCCCATTGACTTGCCTTATGATTAATTCTGAATCCCCGTGAATTTTAATTCTCTTGGCTCCTAACTTTTTCAACAAATGCAAACCTAAGAGAAGGGACTCGTATTCCGCTACGTTGTTGGAACACTGGAAGTTTAACTTACAGGACATGCATTCGGTGTGGTTACTTACAATGTTGCGAATCCAGACACCTGCACCAGCGTTATTTCTAGTGCATGACCCATCGAAATGCATACTCCATAGAGGACTGTTTTCAGTTTCATTTATTTGGCGAATGTCCTCTTTAACTAACGTGCTTTCTGATTGTTGTTGAATGTTTGCACTTAGTTGTAGATGTTTTGATTCCCCCTGTTTTTCAGTTACTTGGGGAATACTTTCCTGACTCTCAATGTTTAGAAGCAAGGGACACATGACTTGTAGCTCAAGACACACATTTGGTTTGTTGTTGTTTAAAGGTTCAGCAAACTGTTTCGATAGTTCTGTGGTATTTACCTCCCCCTCTCTATCGGCCATTAATTCTGTTAAAGTTACTTGTTCATCTGAAGCTTCTTCATTAAAAAGGATAAAAGAATCAAGGCCTGTATTTACAGAATAAAGGGGAGAGTTTTGTGGTCTGTCTTGACTTGTAACTGTGTATTGCATATGAGATTCCCTGTAAAGTCTTCTGGTTTGATTGAAAATAGGGATAGTCGCATAGGTCATGTCCATCTGCATAGTCCCCTGTAACTTAGCCCCCCAAGATCTAGATAACAACATTCCATACTTTGGGGGCACATCAGCCACCACAATGTCCATGAGTAAGCATTTGTCTGGAATCTGGGCTAAGTTAACACAGAGGTCTTTGATTAATCCTAAACATTTTACTCTGCTGGAATCAAAGGAGTATAGGTCTTTGTAAGGTCTGGTGATTTCAAGACCAAGGCTCTCCATCACAGCCTTAGGCATTAAATTATGAGAAGCCCCAGAATCATGCATAGCGTTGTGCAAAATTTTTTCATGAACATTTAAACTCACGTAGAAAGGAGAGACAGGTACCTCTTGGTATCTACCTTCAATCTTTGGACCGAAAATAAGCTCTGGCTCGTCATCACTAAGATTGATTGTATCTCCATTTTCCTCTATATTTAAATCCTTCAAAATTTGGGTCCTATATACAAGTTGGGAAACTAACTTGGTCAAAGGAACAGAGATTTTGATTTTAGAAATTTCCTGCTCCAGCCTGAAAGGAATTTGACTCTTTAAAGTGCTGGTTTCAGCCTTATTAGCTGTCACTCTATCAGCAATATCAACTTGATGATTTGTTTTATTTACACTTGACAAAATTGTTTTTGCAGGAGCACTAGCTGAAGTGTCAGTACTACTAAGGTTTGCACTTTGTTTTTATTTTTTTTGAGTGCCTTTCTCTTTTCCTTTATCAGAATTTACAGCCACTGTCTTATCCTTTTTTTTGACAACTTTAGGTTTGTTTGTAGTGCTTTTTGTGAAGATTTGTCAGAGGTTATGGTGTTGGAGGGCTGTTGACTGGTTTTGCTTCTAAGTTCATATTCCCTTTGAGGTTCTATGATGACATTTCCATGTCTTGATAATAATTTTCATTATCATCTCCTTTGTCATCATAAGGTGTATAAAGACCCTGTTTTTTATCATAATGAACTTCAAAGTCATCATGCTCTACCCCAAACATGTTGATCTCCTCCTCTATTATTTCATCTGTTTCCTCAACCTCACTTAAGTAATTTTGATGAAAGGGAGGAGTGATATGCTGATCATCTTCCCTAGGTCTATTTGGAGGTTGGTTCCTTTTAACATTCTAATTCTAGTTATGGTTTCTATTTTGAGGAGTAGTTTGGTTTTGGCTTGTTTGTGCTCTCTTGATTATGCTCATCTCTTTCATCATCTCCTCCATTATTTTCTCCATTTTTGAGTTGGAAGTAGAAGGTGTGGATTCCTCTCTAAAGGATACTCTCTTTTCAGCTTTCATCCTTGCTCTCTTCTCCATTAAGTTGACTTCCACAGAAAGAGCGCCTCTTTGCATATCTTCAAGAGTTGCAAAATCTCTCTCTCTTAGAAAATAAGTCATGTCAGAGTCAAACCCTTCAGAAAACTTGTTTAAAGCTGAGCCTTGTGGAGGTTTTAGTTCTGGGGAAAGTGCATTATACACACTATTAAACCTAGTGCAATAGGCTTGGACACTTTCCCCAGGGTTTCTATGGAGGTTCTTGTAATCAGAAAGGACTTGGAGAGGATTCTTCTTCACTTCCTATTTGTTTAAGAAAGTTTGATGGAAGCCTGGGAGATCGTTTATACTATGGGGGGCTAAGCTTTTAAACCATTTTCTTACTTCTCCCCCTAAGCTTTGAGCAAATAATCTAAGCTTGACAGAATCGTCATCAATTTCATTCCTATCAAAGTAGTCATTCATCTTATCCACATGTTGTGATGCAGTTGTAGCATTGCTAGCATCATATAATGGGATTTTGGACTAACAGTCCTGTGGAAGATTGACTAATGGTGTAGGAAGGACTAGGGGAGCATACCATGCAGCCGTGATAGGGGGTGGAGGTGGATTCACAGGTGGGTTGACAAAAGGGAAGGTGGGCTGAAGTGGAGTGGTTCGAACAGTGGATGAAGGATGAGTAGATGTGGATGGAACAATAGTAGATTGTTGAGCTGATCTTGGATGAGAGACACCTAAATTCAACAGGAAGTGTAGATCAGGTGGTGTTGTTTCTCTACTACCAGGATGTTCACTTGTCTCCGGGGATGAAAGTGAAGACTCAGAATCTAGCTGAATTATATCATCAAATGACCTAGTTCTAAATGGATTTACTAAGTCAGCTTGTGATTGTTGTAGAGCTGAAAGATTTTCAGGGACTGAATTAGCTCTCAAGGGTGATCTGAAAAAAGTTGATAATTTAATCCTAGGAGACTTCCAAAGGATACTTTCTAGGTTATCAACTATCTCAGGTGGATTAGGGTCAGGATGGGATCTAGTGTGAATCTTTCTAGGAGCCACTATGCTGTGTTTTTAGACCCAAATGAATAAGAAAAGTCCAACCGAATATGAAAATCTTTAAAAGGTTAACTAATCTGTTTGCACATATTTTAATCCTACAGTCCTCTAACTGAGTTTGAATGATATTATAATGACAAGGTTTCTTCCCAGTGGATTCTTAAGGTCTGTTGAGGATTGTGTAGTCGCCAGGTGGAAGTTTTTAGCTCCTAAGGAGGTAAAAGGTTTTATGGTCCACCACCATGTTTATTGAATACCAATTTGAAATATTTTTAGGTTTTCTAAGTTATTTTTCAGTTGTGTGGTTTCTAAGAATATGCTAACTCTGTTTCAAAACTTAGCTACGGTTATGAGACAAAGACAGTTTACTCTTATGGCTAAGCTAGTTGATTTTTCAAGGTTAGATAAAGTCTTACGAGAATCCTAGGGTTTACCTAGATTGTCACTGATTCAAACAAGTTTTATCATGATTACCATTCTTTTGGTAGTGCTTGAAAAGGCTGCTTTTAACACTCACAGGTTTCTGAAGTATTTTAGGGAAGTATTCCCCAGCAGAGTCGCCAGAAATGTTAGGGATCTATAATTTATTAGCAATATTGGCAGAGTCCAATTACAGAAAACACGTCGTTTCAACCAACTTTGGGATTCTAGGATCTAGCCCTCCTGAATCCGGAGAGGGATCTCTCCAATATGTACAAAGATAGATTTGTCTTGGAAGTTTGGGGTAATTATATTAGGCTAGTTATGAAGGCCAAGGGTTTGTTTTGTTTTTTGGATGGTTGAGCATGATTACTGTTCGAGGCGTAAAGTCCTGAATGCAAAGAATTTCAAAGGTGAGAAGTTGCAAGCAAATAGAACAACTTTGGATAAAAGATAGATATAACGCTGGTTTTTAGTCCATTGGTCTATGGAGTCATAACAGGGCTTTAATTGGGCAACAACATCAAGAGTGATCCAAGGGGCAAGTCATCTATACCACAAGATTATTTGAGATAGAGTGATGGGATGGAAAAAATAAAGTGTTGAAGGGGTGGAAACTGATAATAATTTCACAAGGATTTATAGTCAGTCCAAACAAGAAAAGCCTCTTAAGTAACTGTTTAAAACCAACCAAGTGCAGGGCTAACCATTGACTTCTTGGGAAAGTTTGTATTAAAGCAGCTTAATTGACAAACAATCTAGTAATCCACATAATTACCTTCAGAAAGTATGAAAACACATAAGAGAAGACAAAGTGTAACCTAAGATCAGATAAGGTACTTTTAAACCTAGTCTGCTTTCAGTCAACACCAAGGGAAACTTTCAGAATCTGCTTTTGGAGAAAAACTAGGACCAGGGCACACCATATCTTCCATAGTCATCTTTAATAAGCACAATAAGGAAAATAACATTCAAGAACAATGTTTAAGGCAAACAATAGGACGAGGGAAATCCAACGTTCCTAACTGCTTAACTGTATTATATCATTCTTAAATAAAAAAATTAGAGGAAAACATTGAGATAAAGCTTTTCAGTCAGAGAAGGTTACTGATATACAATAGGTCCTAACTCTATGCGTGCTATTATTTATAAGGGAAATAGTGAACAATATGACATACGTAGAAGGAAAACGATAACAAAGAGAGGTGCACTTCACCGATGATATAGACCAGGATCCCAAGAAACAACTTTTATATTGATGTCAAACCAGTTACAATCTTCAAATCCAATGTTTCAGTTCAGCAATCATCTTCACTATTCAACCTAACTAATCTATCACAAGAAGAGCTCCAAGGGCCAGTGAATACTATTTACAATCAGAAGTTTGAGCTCAATTGTATTTCAAAGTTCTGCAACCAACAGTTTCTCATCTTCTACTGAAGTATTTATAGAAGAATGAGGAGGTGAGACCTAACAAAAGATCTCTTATGTCAATTAATATAGATTCAAGACTTCTCGGACTTTTGAGGGGCTCGATGAAGGATTTTACAGGTGGAACACTATATTAACTGCTTTACATTTATGAATTAAGCTTGGCGGGAGCTTTATTTGACTTTGAGGCTCTGTGTGCTGTGTGGAGTAACTCCGCAGATATTTTCTGCATTGATTTCCTTGCAGAAGTAACTCCATGGCTGCGCTGAGGCAAAATACGATC